>OY757927.1:39843842-40133842 GCA_963585895.1 Sepioteuthis lessoniana
GAGGGAAGAATGACTCCAACGTTGCCCCCTTGCATACGACCAAGCTTGCTGCATGCACCCACCGTTTGCTGAATGTTATGCGATCCAAGCATTTTCTATCGCATCTAATCTTGACCCTAAGCTGATGCCTAAAGAACAAGATCAGATCATGATAAGAAAAGTTTGCACCCTCATACAATCCCTTGTTTCGCGTCTTCAAAATCACCATTCTAGCCACGGCTAGGATCACGAGAAACACCACACGTTTCTCACCCTGAAACGGAGGGCTAACGTTGTCCATGACGTAACCAACGTCGAGCAGCACGAGCTCTCTGGGATTGATGCGAGCCGTCCACTCCTTGACGTGGCTCCAGAACGGGCGACCCTGCTCGCAGTAGTAGAAGGCGTGCGAAGCCGTTTCCTCTAGTCCACTGCCACAGCGGGCGCAGTCAGGCATATCTGCTAAGCACGCTCTGTAAGCCCAGTCGTTGAGGGTCAACGCGACTTGGGTATAAATACTGCTGATGTTGTTGCTTTTGCAGGGGCTGGCTCCATTTCTTTTGCATTAGAGGCAGATGTGGACTTATCCTCCGCTTTTTTCGGGAATTTCTTTTTTTTGCGGGTGACTTCAATCCAATCGTCCGCTTTCTTCGGCTGGGCCTGGTCTGGCTCCTTTTCAGGTGTATCCTCGCTGGTGATGGCTGTGGAAACTGTTGTTGCTGCGGTTTCTGTGGTGACTGTGGCAGCTGCAGCAGCTGGAGCTTTTGGTGGATCCTTTTGGGGGCAAAACTTCGATATATGCCCTAACTGCTTACAGATCCAACAGCGCGGGCGTCTGCCTTCCACAACCACCATCATCTGCCTCTCTCTGCTGACAATGGTTTCAGGAATTGCCTGAAAACCCTCCCGAGTTAGGCACATCCGGAATACATTGTCCCCGTAGGCCGTCCCGGCTGCCGACCTAAGCAGGTTTATCTCTTCAACGCGTCCATACGTGCTGGGGAACGTGGCGAGCGCTTCACCTGTTATAAACGCCGGGACGTTACAGACAGTGACCCGAATCCTACGGGTCCCTAAATATTCCGGCTGCAGTCGGAAGAATTTTGTATTTATGTTGCTTGAGGCAACCTTTGCCGCTTGGTCACTGAAAGGGAGCAGGACGTCCCATGTCGCGAAACTCTTTCTGCAGAAGTATTGGCATGGGACGCCCGCTTTCCGTAGCAAATCTTCGAACCCTTCCTTCTTTAGTCCGACAAGCCGCCTTGACTTTAAATCCGTCACCGCCAGTGAGACGATCCTTGGTTCGATTTTTTGAAGGATTTCCGGGATGGGCAAAATCACATTGCCTTTGAAGTAGTCGGCATATTTGCCCACCCGGTCCTTCTCATAATCTTCTGGATTCTTCTGCTGAATCTTCCATGGCGACGGCGACGGACTTTCTGGCTTGGTCCTTTGCCTTGGTGGAATAGGGCTCCCTGACTCCAAAGGAAGAGATGGCCAGTTAGAGCCAATAAGGCTCGTTACTTGTGTTCCTTGAGTTTCTTCCGACTGCATCGGGAGGGCCTTTTGTTCTGGTTTGTCAGTCTTTGGTTTCGGTAGAATATTGTGGCGAGACGGGCTAGAGGGTTGTGAAGTAGGAGAAGAAGCCGTAGAACCCTCCATAGCTGCAGTCGGGGCTGGAAGTAGTCAGCCGAAACCGGATGAGGTAAAGATGGCATTATATATAGTAGAGGAGTGTGGAATGCACACTGTTTTTCATTGGCTGTTACTGAAGGACAGGTGTCTATAAGAATGGCCGAAGTCCGGCCTTATTAATTTTTTTTTTTTTTTGCTTTGCTAGAGTTTTATTGCTTTAGTCTTAGACTTTAGTGTTTACCAGTGGAAACTCTGCACCAAATTACAGAGGTCTGTCTTTCTTTCCTCTCTTTATTCTTTTTGAACACTTTTGCATTGCTTTATTTTATATCTGACTATTTTTGACATCTGCCTTTTTTTGTTTGACTTTATCTACTTTGCATTGTTTTATTGTCTTATCATTATACAGTTGCATGTAAATTGCATGTTGGAGATCGGTTTTTCCTGGTTTACTTTGATTACCGCTTAGAAGTAACCCCGTGGCCAGTATCCAGTAGATCGACTCATCTCCTCTTTTTTTTCTCTCCCTAGTATAGTATTTTTTTCCTTAGATAGGTCCCATTTAGTCTCTTCATCTCAAATCACGTTGACCCTCCTGATTGCTATTTTGCAGTCATGGAGGGTTCATCACCGTCTCATCTTACTAGCCCGAATGAACAACTTTCAAATACAGAAAATACAGAAAATGAAGCCCTCCCGAAGCAGTCGGAAGAACAAGGGCAATCTGGGGTTAGCCTTATTGGATCCAACTGGCCTTCACTCCCCACAGACCCTGGAAGCCCAATTCAACCAGGGCAAATACCTAAAGCCGTGAGCCAGCAAGCATCGCCGTGGAAAATCAAGCAAAGGGCTCCAGAAGAATATGAGAAAGACCGGGTGGGCAGATACGCGGAATATTTCAAAGGAAACGAAATTTTGCCCATCTCGGAAATTCTTCAAAGGCTGGAGCCTAGAATTGTCTCTTTAGTAGTATCAGACATAAAGACAAGGCGGCTTGTTGGCTTAAAGAAAGAGAGTTTTGAGGATCTTCTGCGAAAGGCGGGCGTCCCATGCCAGTACTTCTGCAGAAGAAGTTTCGCGACATGGGACGTCTTACTTCCCTCCGCTGAACAAGCTGAGAAGGTTGCGTCTAGCAACATCATGACAAAGTTCTTCCGGCTGCAGCCGAAATACCTTGGTACCCGTAGGATTCGAGTTACAATCTGCAACGTCCCGGCGTTTATTACAGGGGAGGTACTGGCTGCTTTCCTCAGCGCCTTTGGGTGCGTGGAAGAAATTAACCTGTTAAGGTCAGCTGCCGGGACGGCCTACGGGGACAACATGTTTCGGCTTAGTTTGACCTGGGAGGGCTTCCAAGCCATCCCGGAGATAATTATTAGCAGGGAGAGGCAGATGATGGTGATCGTGGAAGGCAGACGACTGCGCTGTTGGAGCTGCAAGCAGCTGGGACATATTTCTAAGTTCTGTCCTGGGAAGAACCCACCAAATGCTGCAGCTGCCACAGCCGCCACAGAGACAGCAGCAACAACAGTTTCCACGGCCACCATCAGCAGCGAAACTAAGGGAACCCAAAAGGAGACGGAGAACGCCCAGCTAAAAAAAAACACAGAATGGACCGAAGTAACGTGAAAGAAGAAGCCTCCAAGAAAGGTGGAGGATGAACTCGAAACGGCCTCTACTGCCTCTCCTGAAAATAATACACCAGCAACTACTCCAATATTCATGCTAAAATCAGTGACCGCACCTATCTTTGCTCACATCACGGAGCACCCAGTTCTCACCACGACCAAGGCCAAGAAAAAGGCTAAAGCTAAGCCAGTCACACCAGAAGAGACTCCAAAGGAAACAGTATCAAACTTAAAAAGAAGAAGCAGCGGGGAAAGAGCAGCCAAGAAGATGTGCCCCGGGCCATCTGACACGGCGGACCCATTGGAAGGTTCTTCTAATGTCTTTCCCCAGAGACCACCTCAGCAAAATCCACTACAGTCATCGCTTCCATTAATTCCTTTGCCACCTCCCCCTCAATACTGATCTCCACAACATGCTCCCCTTATACCTGCTCCCCCTGAAAAACAATGTTCTCACTCCAACAACCTTTTCAACCCCCGCTACCCCTACAAACTCTACATATATACACACACGTATATATATATATATATATATATACACATACACGCACATATATATATATGTATACATATATACACACACACACACACACATATATATATATATATATACACACGGACGTATATATACACACACACATATATATATATACACACACACATATATATATAAATGTATACATACACACATATACACATACAAACACACATATATATATATACACACACACACATATATATATACATATATATACACACACATATATATACACACACATATTTATATATATATATATACACACATACATAAATATATATACACACATATTTATATATATACACACACACATATATATATACAAATATATATATATATATACACATATATATATCTATATACACACACACATATATATATACATATACACACACATATATATATGTATACACACACTCATATATATATATGTATACACACGCATATATATATATATATACACACATATATATATGTATACACACACACACAAATATATATACACACACATATATATATATCATCACACACACATATATATGCACACACACATATATATACACACACACATATATATATATACACACACACCCATATATATATATACACACACACATATATATACATACACACACACATATATATAAATATATAAATACACACATATAGACATACACACACACATATACACACACACACACACATATATATATATATATATACACACATATATATATACATATATATATACCACCCTCTTTGCCCCGTCCTCGATCACAGCGCTGATTATACCTATTATGGTAACTCTTTGCCACAACCTTGTCCGCCTCCCTCCAATCTCTCTGCTACAGCGTGGGAAAAAACAGATCAAAAGTTCCTTCCAGGGAAAGTGACCATGCACAGCCCTGCCCCACGTTGTGATTCTTTAAAAGTAAGGCCGATGGCCCTGTCTGAAAGGAAGAGAGGGTTACTGGCAGCTGAAGACTGGACTCCAAAGGGGTACATATATTGCAGAACAAAAACAAAAAAAATAATAACTCCGATTTCTGCAGTAGATAAGAAAAGGGTTTATAAAACTTCAAAGTTACAGGTGGCGACAAAGAAAAAATCTGCGGGTGTGACATATAATAGTCTAAGGCGGCGGCCCGACGAGGGTTAAGTTTTCTTAACGACAATGTATCTCAGCGGCGGACTGGTGATATATGAGCTGGTAGCGCAAAGCACAATTCCAATCTGTTGGTCCCTGCCTGGTCTTCGTCGGCTACGTCTACTTCGTCTGGTACCAACTGCTTCGCTCTCCTGCCACCAACTTACAAAGGTCTAAGTTTTCTTAACGACAGTGTATTCCAGCGGCGAACTGGTGATATATGAGCTGGTAGCGCAAAGCACAATTCCAATCTGTTGGTCCCTGCCTGGTCTTCGTCGGCTACGTCTACTTCGTCTGGTACCAACTGCTTCGCTCTCCTGCCACCAACTGCTGAGTTCGGAAATCAGCCTGTTTATATAATAATTGCCAATATTCTGGGGTAGGTTCTGACTGAGGCAGGGGTGATCTCCCTAACGTCATTTTCAACTCATTAGACATCCTTCATGTCTTTGTTTTAATTTTCGTCATCAGAAAGGGTCCAACCCTCTTTTCACTACTTCCACAGAGTTGTTCCTCTCACTACCCTCATAGTGAGGACTACAGGAGGATAGCTTTCCTCCTACCAACATAGTTTCTATCATTTTACGGCTCATGACGTCAGAAAGGGTCCAACCCCTTTTTGCCCAAATATGCTGGACTGTCACCTTTGATGGAACTGGTTTCAATTCCACGTAGGCGAAAAGACTGGCCTATCCTCAGGCTAATTAATAATCCCCTTTCAACACTGATAAGTAATTCTGGATAATTTTCTCAACCCTTAGCTGAGGTATTTCCCCAAATGCCAGGTGGCCTTCTTTATCTTGACAAAGACTTCTTTGTTTGCTCTGAGTCCCACCTTTTAACTGGAGTGCAAGTCACACCGTATCTGAATCTCTGTGCTGTCAAATCCTTTAAAAATTAACTTTTTCCAGGCTCGAAAATTATCTTAGTATCGTTACTCTTTTCACCTTTTTAATCACAATATTTTTCTTTCTCGATTTCTGCCTGAGTTCTGTAAACAACTTAATCTTCCGTACCTGTCAACTTCTTTGTTTCAATTTTGGCTATTGTCGACAAAAATTCGGTCACAGCATTTTCGATTCTTTTTCCCAGAATTTCAACTCCACACTTCTTGGCAATTATATTTGGCTGCTCAACTTTTTGGTTAACCCCTCACGTACCGCCACAGACGAATATTGTCACATATATATACATACACACACACATATATATACACATATCCACACACACACACACACACACATATATATATATACATATATATATATTTCTTTAAGAAAAAACCAAAGACCGGTTAATTTAGGATTATAAATTTATTTCCATCCTGTTTTTCAGTTTCTGGTGTGAACCAAAAACACGAAGAAAAAAAATTTATACAGGACTTCTTCAGATCCAATGGATAATTAATTAAAACAGAATAGACACGTTCTGTAGGCTAACTAATATAAATATAGGAAAATATTTTTTGAAACTAGTAGATAAACATTTTAAACACGGAAATAAACTACATAAAATATTTAACAGAAAAACGTTAAAAATAAGTTACTCTTGCACGAAAAATATTTTTCAAATAATTAATAGTCATAATAAAAATATAACTAAAGATTTTCAGGAACAAAAAAAAAAAAATAAAAAAAAATAAAATAATAATAATAATAATAATAATAATAATAATAATAATAATAAGAAGAAGAAGAAGAAGAAGAAGAAGAAGCGTGTTCATTTTGTGCTAAATATTTTCTAAAAATGAAATATTTTTAAAATCATGTTTTAAAATTTAAGTGTGGATGTGTGATTTAAACCTTTATATTTCAAATAAATTCAAAACTTATTCAGAAATAATAGGTTTAAACAAAGTTTAATTCATCATTTTCAAATTTAAATTTCCGGCAATAGTGGCTTGACTTTTGGTACAAATAATTTCAGAGTTTTTAAAATAAAAAAACCTTAAAAATAAAACGAATTCTTTTAAAATTGACTAAAGAATAAATTTTGTAGTTTTTGGTCATTCAAGAATGAAAAAAAATTAATTCAGGAATATTTTTACATGTTTAAAAATGATTCATTAAGTTTCAAGTATCGAAAAGTTAAAAGTTTTTATGATCGTTTTCAAAGAATCTTTAAAAAATTTTAATTGAAAAGAAAACACAATTTTCTTAAATAAAATATCAATAAAAAAAATTAATTCAAATATTTTTAGAAAATATAATATATATATATCGCGGAGGCCACGACCACACTCACTCAAATCAAACTTGTGTAGCGTAGTTTGACACAAGGCCAGGACTATGAGGCAACTAATAAAGGATGAAACTCATTAATAATGGTTTACTAGCTTAGCAAGCTTGTCATTAGGTGACACACCTGAGGCAAATTAGAATTAGACAAAAAAAAAAAGGAGTGGTGATATTTTAAATGGTTTTTAAGCTAACAAGTAAGGGAGGTTACTCTAATTGAATTATTATAAAATTACAAGGCTGATTACAATAACAAATTTGATTGCTTACGATGTATTGCATCTTATTTCATTTTTAAAAGTTCTCTATTACATGCAATATAGATTATTATTATTTTTTAAATGATAAATATCAACAAGAGAGAACAAACCTAAAAAGTGTTCAAGCTCTTTTACAGCTTATTGCATATTTAATCTCATTTTTATCGGCCGTGTAGTAATCGCCTTGTTTTACTTACTTTCTCGTAGATTGATTAAAAAATAAACTAAAAAGTCAGACATCTTTCTTTATTTCTCTCTTTCTTTTTTCATAAAAACTTATATTTGAAAAAAGGCGATCAAAAATGTCGCTTATCTACACAGCAAGTCGAGCTGTTTTACTTTTGCCATTAATATTTTTTTACACAAGTTTGGTTATTATGAAAATTTTGTTCGGAATTTTTCTGAATCCTAAAAACTTCCTTGGCACAGGACAGAAGGCACAACAAATTCGGAATGGAAAACCTCCCCCTAAAAGATGGACAGACCCTACTCTGGGGACACACGGATTCCTACGGTTGAAAGTAAGTTTGTTTTATTCATTTAAATTGTGGTTAGTTTTTTGTTCAGAAAATTTATTGAACTAATTTATACAAGGACTCTATCAGTTTAACTGACGTTTATATATATTTGAATAATCAAAACAATGACTGTTTCTATGTTTTTTTGTATGTACGACAATGAAAGAACATCAGAAGAAGAACTAAAGAAGGAACTATACGATCCGTAAACCTGTTGAGATCCCGATTTAACAGTTGTCCATGATGATACTGATGCTTCTATTTAAGAAGTAATGAAGGGTTCTAAATAGCGTTTCATATTTACCGCTGTTTAATTAAGAATTTGAATAGTTAAAAAATGACGTTCAGCTTTGAATGTGGACCCTACAGAATTATCATATAGCCACTAATGGGATTGGAAATTGCTTTATTCCTTTATAAGCATAAAGGAACTGAAAGGCTGAAATGCGAATATTGACTAACCCCATTTTTTATATATATATATATATATATATATATATATATGAATTGATAGGTTGGCAAATGAAGTTGAATTTGGTATCTTCGGGGTTTTTTTCATATATTTTGTGTTTTGGACTCCGTAGTCCTCTTCAGGAGACTAATAATGGCTTGGGTCTTCTCTGCTTCTAGCTTTTGCACTGAAGATTGTTTGGATAGGGTGTGATTCTTTTTAATTCAAGGTGTTTTTTTGAATGTATGTATTAATTTGTGTGTACATTGGCATACATGTAAGTTCATCCGGTTGTTGTGTTTTTCTTTCTCTTTCATAGATATATTTTAAGATAATCTGTGTCTGTGTTAGTGAGTATATATATATATAATACAATTAGAAGAAAACTCAAACCTGCTTAAATTGTCATTATAAATTTATTTCGGCGAAGAATATCATTATACACTTCGCCTCATTAGATGACTTCACGCGTTTAATTTGAAGTTGAAAAACAGCAAATATGGAGTACAGTCAATATATATATATATATATATATATATATATATATATAAGCATGAAAAAATAAAAAAATAAAAATTATATAAATTTAAATTCTCAGACGAAAGTAAAACTATAAAGTATTAGAAAAATTAAGAAACCAGAAAAAGGGTGTTCCTGCAAATTAACCCATCCTAATTTGAACATATACTAGATTTTTTGTAGCAGGTGGAATTTTTTTAATTATGTAAGCTTGTAAACTTAGCTATTATCTTCATATATTTTTATGCTTACTCTTTTTATGTGTTAAATCCTTCAGTTAATTGGGCCATCATTCTCCCCCACCAAAAAAAAACAACCTTTCGACAGCCTTAAATTGGTCAAAGAGAATTAACTACTCCAGAAATTTGAAAAAAAAACCTTAATTGCAAATTAATATCTAAAGTTCCAAGAATCAACTTCCTTTACACCCACCCCGTCATATAATACTGAAATAAATGTTATTGTTTACAGTAAAAATCATCCAAAATCAATATCCTTGTTTTTATCTAAAGTAGGAGCCTCGGTGGCCCCTAATCAGGATAATCTAAATTTATTTTCATGTTTACATTTAAACACAAATTTGTTACGTTCATTAAGTAATATTTTGCGATCTTTAAAATTAATTATACTAATTTTTTCATCGATACACAAGTTCCTTCTGCCATTGAAGCTATTCACGGTTGAAGACTGCATGACTATTTTCCACTTTATTTGAGGGGTTAGCTCCTGATCTTTAAGGTTTCAGAAATGTTTAGATTGAGCGGTTTGGTTTCTAAGTCATGGATTGGAGAAAGAATGTGGTTATACAGTCCTTGTTTCCAATTCCCAAGGGAGATACCTATATAAACCCTCTCCCCATCATTATTATGTTCCATGGGGAAAATTCACGCGTAGGAAACGACGTTCCTCGAGTTGCATCGTCCTTTTAAGGGACATTCTCCTTTTCTTCTACAGTTACAGGGCATCTCATCTGGTTCCCCATCATTCCTATTTAATTCGTCTAGTAACCTTCTGTTCTGGTTGTTTAAGTTACCATACATATTGTTTGTACAAGAGTAACTAATTTTTACGGTGTTCCTATTAAAATTTTTCCTTAATGGATTGTCCCTATTAAAATGCTTACCCGAGAGGTTTAGGAAGTATTTAACTATGTTAATGTTGGTAAGTTTACAGAACGGAGGGTTATGCCAGATTACTCCTCTATTTCTATTTTGTCCTTGTCTATTTAAGTGATTATTATTAGTGTCACCTGCCTTGACGAGTACGTGGGTCCCACTACTTCTACTTCGTCCATTAGAGCCGGAGTTCACTGGGTTCACATACCTTGGAATCCTCTGTTCACATACCTGGGTTCACATACCTGGGTTCACATACCTTGGAATCCTCTGTTTTTGAGGGCTTCATCATATATACTTTTGCTCTCCTCAAAAAAAAATTTTCCGTGAGGATAGTCTATTTATCCTTTGGTTCACGACATTAGGAATCTGCTTCAATTTCGATTTTGGATGGTTAGAGTCAGTATTTACGTAGGTGGGGTGGAATAGCTCTTGCTAAAAGGTTTGAAGGTGCTGTTATCTAAATTGAGTATGACATCAAGAAAGTCAACTGTCTTTGAGTTTGAGGCTATTTCTATTCGTAGACTTAGTAATCTAAATGCCCAAATAATCTTTTGTATTTTAGGGGTCTTGGGGCCGTTACTATGCGGGATGAAGACAATTCCGTCATCCCGGTAATGCCCCCCTGCTCTAAGTTGACAATATGACCCAACGTGTCCAAGATGTAAATCCCTATTAAGTCAGCTACCTGGGCCGAGTCGAAAGCGCCCATGAGTACGTCTAAGTTGTCCACGTGACTTTTCACCCAAGTTCTACAATTATCGGCTAGAATAGATTTCCTATATGCTAGAATAATTTCTATTTCCTCGTCAGTGATATATTCCCTAGTGTGTACATATATTTTTTTAAACAGCTGTCCAGTGTTCCTGTATATCGTGCGTAGGTGTTCGGCAGATTTTCTGGTCGTGGTAATTCAAATTCACAATTCTCTAGTGTGGTTCAGGATTTTTAGTGACAACTCACTAGTAATATACGGGTAAAACTCTATGATATCGAATTGGATGAATGTAGACCTCTTTTTATTCTTAATGTTTTAAACCAATCAATAGTATCTAGGGAGTTTTTCGACAGGTTCTAGGGCTACTTAGTATCCTAGACTTAATTATTTGCATTAAATCCTTAGCTATTAAGTCTAGTTCGGTCTTGGTGGGATTAATTAGTCTGGCTTGTTTTCTATATTGGAAATTCTGCTTATGGTCCTTGAATAAAATGTAAGCACATTTTTTTTCTTTCCCTAACCTATTTACAATTTGTAGTTTGCTCGCGAATTTAGATGTTAATTAGTGCGGGGGTGTTGCTATGGTCAATTCAATAAGATTCCCTGATCTTATTAAGAATTTGCTCATATTCATATGGGCTAACTTGGTATATATTCTCTAACCCAAATTTTCTCGGATTTCCTCATTCGTTCAATAATAGCCATACATCGAGCTCTCCCATAGATTTATATTTACGCGAATAATCAACACCCATTGTCTTCAGACGCTGACTGGATTTTACTGATATATATATATATATATAGGAAGAAATGAATTGAATCTGACTGAATGTACGTAGAAAAGGTTAAACGGAAGAAAAAACTCTTTAGTTTCTGATAACATTTTAACTAACCACACTTTTGACATTTTAAATTCTGCCATATTTGCCTTCATTCATGACAAAAATAAAAGAAGAATAATTGACGCATGTTCCATACCATACCATAACAATTTTTTTTTTCAAAATTTCACTATCTAAAAGAAAAATAATACTAAAAGAATTCAAAATTAGCTCCCCTTTCTCTAAACATTCAAAGCAATAAAACATCACAAATCCGTTTTTCAAACCACAAAACGCCATTTACTTTTCAAAAATTTCCATAACATGACATGACGCAATTTGAACATATCAACTAGTATCAATCCGTTTTTTCACATAGCAAGATCTACAAGCCCTGATGAAGACTTCTAATTGAATCAAAATTCATCTATCATACTAAAATAATTTCGATAAAACACATTTACATTCAAGAAAAGATTGAAATAGAAACGCGTTGGCAAATAAAAAAACCATCAAACATATTTTTCTTCCGTTTTACCTTTTCTACGTGTATATATATATATATATATGTGTGTGTGTAGAAAAGGTAAAACTATATATATATATATATATATATATATATATATAGTGTGTGTCTGAAAAGTAACTGACTGTTAGCATAAACAATACATTTCAATTCCAAAAAACAGACTACATGTACTTCTTCAAAGTAATTCAACTAGAGTCTAATGCACTTTTCCATCCTTTTATACCACTGCTGGGAGGATTATTTTGGGATGTCCTTCATCTCCGTCGTTATGACCCTCTTGATGTCTTCAACAACTTCAAAACAAGTACCTTTGAGTTTAGAAAAAAGAAAAATGTCGGGTGGAGCAAGGGTAGGTGAACAGGGAAGTTGTTCCAGTATGGTGATTTTCCTATCGGCCAGAAACTGCCGGATGCGCAGCCCATCTAGTCCTGTTAATTTTCAGATAATCATAAATCTTCGATGATAATCTTCCAAACATTGTCCTTTTTCGTATCTGGGTCATTCGAACAGCCACACACCAAAAATTTTGAAGGCCTCTCTTTCTTGGAGTCATCTTTTACCTCCTCAATTCACTTTCAAAAACCAGTGTTCATAACATACACTTGCATTTCAAGTGCTCGTGACTGAGTTTTCCCCAGCCAGACCAAAAATTCAAGTTTATTCGTTCCTCTGTTCTCATAGCTGAACGACCTGAAAAAGACCTGAAAAGCATATGAAAAAATACAATGGTTGCAAAAAGCTAAAATTACAGTTATTTGTTCTCAAGGTGTTAGATGATAACATAATGCGCTTGTCATTCTTTTGCCCATAGCTCGTTATCTCGTTACTTTTCAGACAAACCTCGTATATATATATATATATATATATATATATATATATATAATATAATCGTGTGTAAATTGTTAATACTAGATTGGAATACATCAATATATATATATATATATATATATATATATATAATTTCATTCTACAAATGGATTGTTACATTACCAGTTAATGTGGGCACCACAGTTTAACTTGGCCAGTAAAATCTATGGAATCACATGTACTGCACCTAGACTGAAATACTAAAAAAAAAAAAAAAAAAAAAAATACAGAATCCCCTTCACTATCAAAAATGAGTAAATAATAGTTGTATTCATTTTACTGGTTAGATAGTAAAAAAATTATACGTGAAACTCGAATAGTTCGAATATTTTTGAGTTTTAACATTTAATATTATATTGCGCTTCATAAAGAATATTGATAAAATTACGTGGTAAGTAAAACCTACCACGTAATTTTATCATTTTTTTATCGCATATATATGTGCATGACCATAACTTAGTATAGCATAGCGATATTTTTTTTGTTAGAGCAACACAAAATGCTCTAACTTAAAGGATAAAATAAGTTCCAGTTTAATTTGTAAGTAAATAATAGTTTTGTGATCATCCAATTTCACGTTATGCTATGCTTATCAGTATCGTTAACTTCTTAAATTGAAGCAATAATATCATCATGGATCGCTGTTACAATAGGAACCCAACGAGTTCAATTATTTGTTATTTAACAACTTTATCACGAGTTGCACACCGACTGTCATGAAACAGAAGAAAAATGTAATGTCCTCTTCCCACCCCATACACCCTGAAAAAAATTTAATTTAGTAAAGTTCTTTATCAACTTTTCAAAGAGAATATGGATGGGGTAGGGGAACACAGCATGGGTGGTTGTAGTATTGAAATAGACTGGTATCGATGAAGACTTGACAGAACTCGATAACCTCGGCAATTGATCCACAACCGTTGCATTGTGACCTGTTCTTTTTTAATTGTTATCCTTCAATGGCAGCAACAGACCGCTGCTACTAATAATCGACATGAAAAAAATCGAATAAATAAATAAATAGAATAGATAAATATAAATCTCGTGTGAATCGAAGGATTAACTTTAATTCTAGTTTTCTGTAGATGTTAATCAGCTTAAATGGTATCCTTGGCAAATTATGGCTAGGATTTAGCTGTTTACTTTACATGCATTGTGTGACATGAATATCCAAGAAATCCAATTCGTGTGAATGTGTGGCTTAGAGAATTTTTAAAAAAATAAATGTTTATTTCGATTTATTTAGATTAACTTTTTTTTCGCATTCCAGCCATTTTAGTTGTCCTTCCTTGGGAATATCGAACGGAAATACTATTCTTATTCTTATATATCATTTCTGCTGTTTTTCGTCGTATTGTCTGGGATTACTTCTGCCTTTTCCACTCTGGCCAAAATTAAGTGCCACACGTGGTCGGTTTGTTTCTTTGTAAGAAATAAATTTTTTTAAACAGACGAAAGTTAATACAAAATCCATTAAATTCCCTAGCTGACGTCGGTCGTCGAAACGGCTGAGCGGTCAGTTAACGGTCTAACGTAAAGTTAGACGGGTTTCGATCCCAGCTTGAAGTGTACAGCGTGTCTAGCCAAACTGAAGAGTTCTGATACAACGAAACAGTCTATCTGTGGATGACAGCATATATGTTTGTGTGTGTGTGTGAACAGAACACACTTCTGCTAAATGCACATTTTTTAAAAATTCCTCTGAATTGATTAATTATAAGATTTTAATAAAATATTCGGTATTTAAAACAATAAAAAATAAGGTTTCTTTTTAGACAGTATTCCCCAAAATTCTGAAGATATGTTTTTTTTTTTAATTTTTTGTCATGTACCAACTACCACCACAATCATTTTGTTAATTTGACTTACTTAAGGAAGTTGAAACTGAATGATTTTTACATTTTTTAAAAAAGATAATTCCATGGAGAATCAGATTTTCTTAACATTTTTTTTGATAATAGTTGGCCTATTGATGCCTTATTTTTGAAATTCAAAAAACGGTAAAATAAGACACAATATTGCTTTTCTAGACATTTTTTTTTTTTTTTGCTATATTCGCTTTCGTTGCTTAATCTTCTAAAGATATGGTCAATGAAAAAGAGAAAAAAAAGATTCTGGTTAAATGTTTATTTTTTTAAATTCTAAGCTATTTTAGAAGTTTTAAATTTATTACATTAATTTACTCACTGCAAGTGACTGGCGTTTTGTTAATTAGCGTAAAAATATTGAATAAACAAATATGACTGGTTAGATTTTTTAAAAAAATATTTCATCTGAATATACTTTTTAGTCCTAGTTTTTTTTTTAGATATTTTTCTATAGAGGCCCGCAAGAAAACGCGGAAGGTAACATTTTTCGAGAATTTATTTACATCCCGCAGATTATTGTACTTTGATCATCATATTTTAAAAGAAAAGGAATGGGTGTCGCTTGTCTGTATTAAATCATGATTTTGCCGATGTTATAAACAAAACAGCTCAAAACTTGTTTTCCTTTTTTCTTTTTGCACTAAAATCTGTGATCTATTATAGGTGTAGTATATGAAAACAAATCTGAAAGTGACATTTTCACATTTTCCTTTGTTTTTTTATAGGAATTAGATTTTCCAGCCATAAAAGTACGTTTTACACACACACACACACACACACACACACACACACACACATATATATATATATATATATATATATATATATATATATATAATGAATCCTATCAGCAATAGCAGTGTAGAAATGGGGATTCTCTGATCGGAATTCAGGCCACCCAGGTTATGTACTTTAAGGTAGCTGCATAAGCCGCTTGTATTAAAACAACGGAGGCACTGGCTACATCGTAGAATCGTTTGGCCTACTTGAGAACTCTTCTGAATGTTTATTAAGACTTGATGTCTATTTAGGAATGCGAAGAAATGTGTACAAGAAAGCGTGATGTCATACAACGTAGCGTACATAGAACGCTTCTTGAGTTTTGATTTTAAGTTAACAAACTAACTTGAAAACCTTACTCCTGTTTGGAAATGTACTGAAGTTGAATTTGAACAATCTTGAAAGACTTAGTTTCGTAATATGTCTTCAGATAAAAATTCTTCTACTCCATCATCCAAGACATGATTTCGCTACATTTTATCTAAATATATAAAAATGTTAACAATTTCCCAGCAATGATCTGAAAATAAAAAGAGAATAAACTCAACAGGGAAGATCTGAGGCACTACGGCTTTGTTTTAACAATTGTGAAACACCCTGTAGTTGTTATACTAAAGTTCAAATCTAATTTACGAGGATCATTAAATAAGTCACCAAATTTTTTTGTATGCGCACTTTTATTGATAGAACACACATGAAACTCTTGTCCCCTTCGAAGTAATCTCCTCCGGCTGCAATGCACTTGTTGTACCGTTCCAACAACTTCTGGAAGGGGTTTACTTATGAGTGATTTTGTGTATGTGTGTAGTTATATTTTTATGTTAAGAATGCACTCTGCCCTTATCGTCATTGTCCACACAATTTTATCTTATCGGTATTTAAGCCAGCTGTAAGATTATATCTGATATTTCATATTACAAGAGCCATGTCACGAGAACGTATGATGTCTATGATTTCCTAAAAGAAGAAAACTTTGAGATCATGAACACTGTCTGGGTAAAATAAAAAGTGAAAGGAAAGTAGGATATGCTAAATAGTTGTGGCACTTTAGTAAAAAAAAACAAAAAAAAATGGATGCTTCACGTGGCAATTAATGGTTCGCCAGCTTATATCCTGTCGGTATGTCGACTGTATTACCTGCAAATAGATCAGGCCACATAAATATAAAAAACGAAAGGATGTATCCTGGGTATTACACAAAACTGTGTCTAGTGTTGAGGCTTCAGTTCTGGAGCTCTGGTAAGCGTAGATTCACCCAAGTGGGTGAATCTATGCTTACCAGAGCTCATTGCCATTACTCCCAGGTCTGCTTTAGCCTTAAGTGGAAGTACTCATTCCATCTATGGGTCAAATACATTAGCATTGGATTGGAATGCTTGAATACATATATGTATTAGTTAAATAGTTGTGATTATCATAAAAACGAATCAAATTTTGGCATTAAGTCTGTAGTTTAAATATCTACGGCCAAAACGAGCGCAACTAAAACGTCCTATAACTAGTAATGTGTCAGTTTATGATAAAGGTTAAGATAAGATCTGCATCTTTATAATTTTAAATAATAATATAAGAAAGTAACAAATGAATCAAAGCCAAAATGGTATAATTCATGGCAACATTTAGAAACGTTTTCAATATTTGAGAGTTAAAATGACATACTTTCTCTTCACTGTATGCCACATATACTTCTTCGCCACTATTTGATAAGAGAGACTGTCCTATATTTTATCTAAAAACATGTTCCTACGCGTGTTAATAATGGGCGAGTTGATAATAGAATGACCCACTTTACTGGAGATGTAGAGTGCGTGAAAACAGAGCCTAAAATAATCCAGTGTAGACCAGGCATGGGCAATCGTTTTTGAGAAGTATCTTTTTTTAATAGTGCAGTTCGCCTGATGATGAGCCATGTCTCATCAGTTGAGCCACACTGCTAAAAAATTCAAAGTAATTTTATATTGAAAATTTCTCAATCATTTTTACTACAGAAGACTATAGGCGTCAGAAATAGGGAAAAGTTGATTTTTTTCTTCGGTAAAAAGATCTTTTCTATAAAAAATTGAAATCATTGCCTTGCCATTCAGAAAGTACTGCGAGCCACAGTTTGTCTATGATTGGCTTAGACCTAGAAATACATCATTAGTATAAGTTGAATTCACCGATAAAATAGAAAAATAAAAGTTGTCTGGTTCATTTATTTTTCGTTTCTATTACAAGAGTAGTATTTTTCACCACAATGCAAAAAAAAAATTTTATATTGTCGTGAAAAAAAAAACAATAACGAGCTGAGATAAAAGAAGACAAGTCAAGTGATGATTATGAGAAATGTATTTGCTAAGTTTGTACATCTAGTTGTTAAATAAAAGAAAGAATATTCTTTTTTATGGCAGTCTATTTCCGTGTGATAGTATGACTCGATCATAGTACAGGAAGGACATATTCCCACGTGCCCGCGTGTGTGTATGTTCATCTGCCGAAGAAAACTTGAGACGATGAGTGTGCGTTATGAAAAGTCCTCTTGGTGATGAGTTTTTATCCCCACCATGTTGGAGTATGGCATAAGGCTGTTTTATAGTGGTAGCCTCGCACAGGTGAAAACCCATGTGCAGGCAGGTGCAAAATTTCTTGGCCTCGTCGGCATTCTCCTTATAAGGCCTCTCAGGGCCAACCAATAAACTTGGTCCTGTGAAGCAGGTATAACACCAAGGCCAAGTGAATCTCGGCCACCTTTGCTTGGAGGGTGGCCTTTTTTACACTCTCATCGCCGAGAAAAGTTAATGAAAAAGTCGTCTCCCGGAAATCTGTGAGAGCACATTTTATTGGCTAGTAATTAGCCATTCAGTTCCCACCAGAATTTTGCTTTTCTTCCTAACTTTTTATAAAAGATAGAATTAACCATTTGTTTGGCAGCTAGTCAAATTAACAAAGGTTTCTTCTTTGAGGGAATTTTGTTCCACCAGACGATGGGTTCACCAAGCACCTCCCCCTTAGAATCCTATTTGGGGTGCTTATTTATGGGAGTAAGTAGGAACAAGAAAGGTTTGCTTCACTTCAGTTAGAATTCCTTCATTTTTTTTTCAGCATGAAAGAGTTTTCGATAAGTCAGGTTACAAAATTAATTCTAATTCATTTTTATCTTTTTCAAACCGTTTTCAAACCGTTAAATTTCTCTATTCCCGTGTGAATAGGGATTCACTTCTAGGTGAAATTTTTAGATCAGAGAGAGCATATTATCATCTTTTGTGTGAACTTTCAAAATGTTCTATCTCATATCTATTGATAATTTTCATTTTCTTCTGGCACTTTAAAAGATTTCTTATAGTTTTTCCATATCAAAATATCTTTTAAAAAAGAATTTATTGGAAATTTTAAAAATAATTTATAAAAATAAGTGTATAGGATGAATAAACAAGAAAAGATTCTCCCTCATTTCAACTGGTAATATCAAAGAAATACAAATAATAAAAGATATTCTTGGTGCACTACAAAGGACCATTATTTATGTTCATGGAAACTCCAACAGATAAATGGAATATAATGATATTGTGAGAATTTTTTATGATTGTGCAGATTACCATCCCCATTGAAATTTACACTGATATTTTAATTTACCTTCAAAGTATATACAACTTAGAGCCACAATCCTGATAAGACTATTTTTTAGTCATATACTTCATTTTTATTGAACTGTTAGAGAAGTTACAAATTAAAAATTGGCCATCAGTCATAACTTGAAAATGATATACTGACACATCAGTTGTTGGGGGAAGGAAAGACCAAGGAAATATGACCAATGTCCAAATTGTGGCCATTTGAATTTTAGTGTTTAGTAAAATGTGAAGCAAGCCCTATAACAATTAGTTCTATGAACTTCAAAGTTAAGCAATGCTGAACTTGCTTATTACTTTGATAAGTGACTACTTTGTAATAGCAAGTTCAGCATTGCTTAACTTTGAAGTTGTGTGGTTGAAAATATGAAATTGTTGATAGGAAAAACTTTGATCAAAAGTTCAAACTAGTTTTTTGCCAAATTTTAAGCATTAAAAATTATTGTTATAACTTGCAAATATTTTTATTTATATTTTGTAACTTTTTAATTACACAGGAAGTGAAACTCCATTATGTAGCAAATGGCAATGAAGGAAAACCATTAATGCTTCTTCTCCATGGATTTCCAGAATGTTGGTACTCTTGGCGCCACCAGTTGAAGGAATTCAGTAAAAGTTACCGGTAAAACAAAATTTATTATGACCAATATTATTATAAGTAGCATAATCATATTAATATTAAAATGTTGTCAGAATTCAGAATTATTCTTATAGATTTTAGAGGCTCCACAAAGGATTACTACTCCTAGCAAAAACTGTGAAATTAGTACACTTAGTTTTTTTTATATAGCAGTAAATAAACTAGTAACTGATAAGACACAAAACGTTTTCTTTTAATAACTGAACATTCTGGCTTCATAGAATATTCCTTCAACAAACAAGATTAGATTTATTATTAAATTAGATTATTCGTAATTAATGGTATAATTTTTTCCAAGTCATTCAGAAGAAAATATTATGGAGCAGCAAAATGTTGGGGAAAAAATTATGAATTGATTTTGTAATTTGCATTTCTAAAACAAATACTAGCCAAAGTCTAGATATGCAAATCAGTTAACAGTTAAAGACTGTTTATTTACAGCTAAATAAAAAACCAAGGTGAACATCCTCTGAGTGTGCTAATCCCATAATTTTTTGAGTCTCTTTATATTCTGGTTTCCTTATTTTAATTGACTGAAAGATATTTCTTGCTTTGTGTTGAATGCTCAGGTGATTTTTCTTTTTATTACTGGCATAATTTTTTTCTGTTTACAGGCCTGAAGACATGATATTCATTTTGGACACTATGTCTCTCCTTCTAGATTAATATATGTATTTATAATTTCCTAAATTTTGCTTAGTCTGGCAAAAAGACCTCAGGTTACTTACAATCCCTACTTTTACTAAGTAGTCAGCCATCTAAGCACCGAACAGGTTCATTGCAGCTTCACTTCAATGATTTGGCCAGGATTAGTGATTTCTGTTTGACTAATCAGATTCATATAGGTAATTCTTATTTCTGGTGTACTCCATTGTGTCAAAACCTCTAAAAGTTTTCTCAATATAATAGAGGAAACTGATATGCTTTTATTTAGAAAGAAGTGAAGGATTCTAACTAGCAATTCACAGTTTTCTCCATTATACTGAGACAGTTATAAGATGCCAATTAGAATCCTTCCTTAATAAGTTTGAGCTGGTTTCAATCAGCTCCTCTCAATGTAAATCCCATTTCATTCAATAGATTTCTTACTGTCCAGTCACAAACATTGACTTCTATTTTGACCTATGTATTTTTTATTTGTTTTGTAGTACATTTTCTATTTTCAAGGCATATTGCTATGAGTTTTTTTATCATGACGCTTCAATATCTTTTGTAGTCTACCAATATGTTTTCCTTTTTTTAACCACTTCATTTCTTTTATAGCTGCACAAAATTTTAGGCACAATTGACTGGGAACAACAAAATCTTTCACCATACTCCACTGAGGATTGCTTCTTTGAATGAGTTTTATAATCATTTCCATTTTTTCAGTTGACAGTTCTTTTGTTGGAATCAGGTTTCTTTTTAATTAGATATGCCATAACACAAGAACTTTCTTACAATTGTTGACCAATTTACATAGTTAGGATTCTGCTGCTGTTATAATATTTCTCTCTACATTTTGTTGTTTCATAATATATGCCTCTGCATAGCTTGTAAAAACATGCCATTAATTTGAATGATTTAATGTAGTTTACTTAAAACAGAATATTCAACTATTAAAGAAAAAATGTCTTGTTTCTTTGTGGAAATACATAACCCTGGGGCATACATTTCCTGCCACACAATTGTCTGACCCTTTTGTTAGATTTCTTTGAAAATTGAGTTGAAATGCATGCCTGGAACAATTTCACTAAGGAAGAAACAAGGTGAAAACACAAAAGGTTTAATAAATGTTTTTGGAGAGGAGAAGAAGTGTGACCCTTTGCAACAAAATCTCTTAACTAAAAAACATGCCTATCTGCATGTCTCTCTCTAGTTACCGATCCCATCTTTACTGTATCGATATTCTTCTCAGCACATTTCTATCTTTGTGTCATAGCCAACTAATTTCTTATGTTTTCTCTGACTGGCAAGCCTCTTCTAACCCATTGGCCTGTTCGAATCCCTTCTTGACTCACACCTCTTGGTCTCTCCTCCTGCGTTGGTCTCTCTCCTCTTCTGGCGGCAGGTTTCCTCCTTTTTCACTGTCCCTTGGTTGACCTGTGTATATGGACACACACATATTTGCATGCATACCCATGGCAAGCCCATAACAGTACACATGCATACACCCATACACAGACACACTTACATCGAGCTAAACCTGTATATAGTGTCATATCTTAACTGTTATTAGTTTTTACTTAATAAAAAACCAAAGTGAACATCCTTTAAATGTTCCAATGAGTTGTCTAACTTACAGATAAAGTCTCATTGTGCTTTATAAATGAATAGACTAGGCTTTTTATTATTGCTTTTTTTTGTGATTAATAAACTAATTCACTTACCTGACATTACCTGGGTGAAAATTTAAGTTTGAAATCAATATTTTTTGGTAACTTATTCACTGAGTAAACAAAAACTGTGATGTTTTTGTGTTTTTTATCTTCAGTAGCTTTATCTAGTTTCTTTACAATTACCCAATTTTTTTTTCTTTTTGCTTCAGGGTTGTGGCCATTGACCAGAGAGGATATTCTTTGTCAGACAAACCAAAAGGAAGATATAATTACACAAAATCAAAGCTCATTTCAGATGTTGCTGAAGTTATTGATGCTCTGGGTATGTCATTAAATTTTCTACTTTTTAAAATAAATCTTCACACTCACACAGAGCTGTTGATATTTTACTAGAATTTGCAATATTTACCCATATCATATACAGGTCATTATTAGAAATAAATGATGTTGAGTTGCTTTTATTGAAGTTAAAGGTATTTGTCTCTAAAGAATGTGTAGTGGTTTTGTCCTGTCACACTCACCTCTAGTTGTTGTAGGGTTTTGCTCCATCACGTCTGTTGCTATCATAGATTTTCATTGTTAAATCTCTTGCTATTGTAGATCTTTATTCCATCACATCTCTCCCTGTTGTGTCAGAATCAACTCTTTATATGCTGTTTTGGTAAACACATAACCCACATGTATATGAGGTCTCTTTAGCTGCACTCTTTATAAATTCCTTGTGTTGGTGGCAGCCGTTTTTTCCCGTCAAAACAATCCTGCACATTAGACATGTTTTCACATGCTTTGCCTGCTGGGGTAAGTTATCTTTTTCACCACAGAATGTTTTATTTGTTTTTATTGTTTATTTACTACAGGTTACTACTTTGTTTACACTGGAGTGTAGTATACAGCTTTTAAGTTCAATTAGAGATCTCAGATATCCTCAAAAAAAAAAAAAAATTAAAACTTAACAGATGTTTTAAATAAATATTATTTATCAGATTTGGAGAGGTACTAATTCCCATTTATTTAATTTTTCAAGAAATTATGTTTCTAAGGCGTTTTTTGTTTTTAGATTTAGTGACCATTGAGATCAAATGGATTCCCTGTTATCAGAACATGAGAGAGGGGGAATCTCAGTGCATATAGATAGAAAGTGAACTATTTGGCTCTAATTACCAATAAAGTGGGTTACCAATATTGGGTATTAGATGAACACACTTTTACAGCAAGATAAAGAGAAACATATTAAAACTAAAAACTAGTCTGAGCAAGATCTAATCCATTTTAAAACCTTTCCAGGTCTGATTCTAACAATTCTTAAAACTTGGGTGGAAATCAGGCCAAAAATAGTGACGCCTTACTTATACGGATGGATGGACATTTTGGGGAATTCTATTTTATTTATATACCACCAATAAATAAGGATACCTCTAACAATTTGCATAATGTGAAGCTTAGACCACTGGTGGAGAATTTTTTAAAAGCCACTGGTAACGCGATGTCTGACTTTCTAGGGGATATAAACTTGTTTTGGTCAGCGAGCCAGCCTGGGACATATGAAAACAGTTGAAATGAATTTTTATGAGTTGGTAAAAAATGTATCTTATGCTTTTTGTGGAGAAATTGAAGTTAACCATAAAAACAGATCTATGTGGGGATATCTGATAATGATTTTTCGATAAAGAGTTCACACAAAAAGTCAATAAAGACCTTTTTAAGGCTTTTGACATTTTAATTAAAAGTTTCTTGTGTGGTCTTGAGGGAAAGGATTGGTTAGCCAGATCATATAGCACTCAAAAGGTTGTTGTAACAGCTTGATTCTAGGAAGGTAGGAGTGAGAATAGGAGTTGGCAGAGATGCTGAAGAAGAAAAGTTGGAGTTGATGGGTGTGTTAGCCTTCTTACTGCCATTGCCTAAAATTTGAAAATCCTTGTTGAAACAAAGGAAAAGTTGATGTTTCTATGCCAACCAGACCCTAACTGGTTCTGGGTGAAATATTATTTAAACTGGAGATTTTGCTGCTTTTGGAGATGAGATCAAGGGCCGAACATAACAGCTGACTTCGGCCAAGTCCATTGAAGAACTCAGAGGAAAGAGTCATCACTTCGATGGAATCAAGATTGAAAATTTGACCTAGAAATGTGCTAAGAATTACCTGAGATATATTTTTTGAATCTCCGATTGTGTTCCAACTAAAAACCACTTATTAGATGTCCATCAATCTTGCAGTTTTATGTAAGATTAACATCTGTATTTTTTGTTTTCTTTCCTGTTATATGGATAATTTTGTTAAAGATAGAAAGAGCTGTTGTTTCATTATATAACTGTCAAGTCACCATTCACCATACTGTATCAATTCCTGCAGCAGATTTCTAGTCATTTGAGATCAGACACAATGTGGACATTTGACCAGACTTTTGACAACTGTAGAGGTCACTACAACCTGTGGTTGATGGAGGAAATTTGATATTGGTAGCAATTATTCAGTGAGCACTTTAGCTCATCAGTGAAGATGGTGGTATAATAAAAGTTAATTTTCCTTCAATATCAAAGATAGCAATATTTCATTATTACCAGTGGAACATTACGTACTCATTATTTGTCTAAATTTCTGAGATGAAGTTTGATAATTTTTATCACTCGGAATATTTGGACTATTGTCTTCATCTTCATTGTTATATTCACAACATTTTGGCTGATGCATCCTTCAGCTTTCTTCAGGTGTTTTATGTCAAACTTGGGAACCCTCACAGAACTTCCAACTGAACCCTTTATTTAGTCCATGGGGGTTGACTGTTCTAATTCCATTAACCATGACCGGTTACTAGTGTTAAGCTAAAGTAAGTATTCCTTGTTATTTATCTGTAGTTGAGATTGAACTTACAGCTGCCAGATGATTTCCTTTAGAAGCACTTTTCAACTAAATCCATTGTGTCATATGTCCTGCTTGATAATTCAGAGTGAAATTTTGGGACTTATAAATCTAATGTCTCCATCCACCTATGAGATACTACTCACTACTATTATGTACAATTTTTAATTTTAGCTCATATCACAATTTTTTCTTTTTTTTTTTGTCCAGTTTCTTCAATTGATGGTTCTCAAACTGTATTCATCTCTAAACTTGGTCTACTTAAGAGGTCACTGTAGCTGAGCATATGTGCTGCGTCTTATTCTCCAATGTTCTTCCCTATTTATTATTTTAATTTAATCCCATTAGGGCAGATGATTTCCTCTTTCTTTCCATATATGGTCATCCATACCCAACTTTCGGATTTTACCTTGAAAACTGCTTTTTGATGTTCCTGTGGCCTTATTTTCAGTGAGTGGCATGTTTCAGCTTGATATATTTTATCACAACAGCATGGGATGGAATATGTTGTATTCTGTTGAAAGAGATATTTTCAAAGAGTCATGCCTCTCCTGAATATTGTCCTGATATCATATGGACTACATATCTTTTGAATCTTTTTGGCTAGGCCTTTGACATTGGGCAGATGGATTGTGTTGAATTTTCAGGTATTGTTCTCTGTTGTTCCATCCAGGTTTTTTGGAGCCAATGTTATGCTCTCTGGGTAGTTGTTGCAATCGAACTTGTCTCTTAAAACTCTTCATTTCTTTTTGATATGCATATGAATATTACAACTGATAAAAATTATATACTCAGAATGGATATTATTTATGACCAAATTTTACAGCACTGAGCCTTGCTAATATATTATAGTCAAAAAATAAGTACACCTCTTATATATATATATATATATATATATATATATATATATATATTTCTATGATCTTATTTTTGATTACAGAGTTTCAGTGATGTAAAGTTTGGTAATAAATGATAACTAATAATATCCATTTGATTGTATAATGTTCCATTGGAAATTATAAAAGAATCTGGCATCGTTTTGTTAAAGAACCTGAACTTTTTTAAAAAATTGGTTATTGGACTTATCTATGGGCTATAGTATGAGGGTCATTCAAAAATTTGTAATTAAAAAGAAGAGCATAGCTAATCATTTTTGTTGTGACAACACACTACCACTTCTTATAAAACCATAAAGACTAATTCAGATTTTTCTAGTTTTACAAGTAATGTTAGTGTATTGGTGTTGCCACAACAAAAATGTTCAGTTATGCTTTTTCTTGGTGAGGCTTAGAACTTTTTGAATGAGCCTTGCACATGTATATATACTGAGCCCTCCAAAAAGGAGTGTGCTCTTTTTTGCTGGAGCGAAGGAGAAGAGGGCTCATTTTATATTCAGCTGGAGTGGACCGTGAGCAACTCCATTTGGGGTTAAAGAGTGTGGTTTTTGCGCTTGTGCTCCTTGCTCCAAAATTATTTGAATTTTCTTTTTAAACATTAAACAATGAAAAAGAAAAAAAAAGAAAGTTTGAGCTAAACCCTTTGTTTTTTTTTTTCATAACTGTGTTAAATGTATATGAGAGAGAGAGAGAGAGAGAGGAAGTTACACACAAAAATTAGACATGAAAGCCGAAAAATTTGAACTTCTCAGACTTTTGTTTAGAAGCAAGTATGATTTGTCAGCTAGGTGCTACATTTTTAAGGGACCATTTTTTTTCTTAGAATACAGAACACAGTCTGGAAAAAGTCTTTTCAAAGGTGTTAGTCATTCTGCAGAAAGGCTTTGAAGTAATTTTCTAAAGATTTAATTTTTTCTCTTCTCATATTTATGACTCGTATTTTTATTGCTAAAATAAATCTTTAACGATAATAACTAAAGAAATATGTTTGTTTTTAAATAGATATTTTTTAAATAAGTATTTTTATTTATTACTAAGTTGTTTTCAAGCAAATAATATCGATATTTTTCTAAGTTAAGTTCTTGTATCTTTTCAAATTATTGTTTTAATAAAAAATAGTAAATACATTTCTTTGTTTTATTTTACACCAATATTTCAAAACACAAAATAGAAATTTGGTAAATCATTCAAAGATAAAAGGAATACAACAATTTGTTTGTTAAAACAGCAACAAACATGTTTATTTTTTAGTATATTTTACTAATGTTGCCAAAAATTACAATTCTCAGCGTATTTAACAAAAAATAGTAAGCTGGTTCATTATTATTTTTTTTGCTTTTCAAAGACAAATAAAACTTGAAATTGTTATTTGTTGTAAATTATGAATGAATAAATGTCTTCATCCAGAACATTTTTACAAATATTTGAGGCTATATAGTTTTTGCTTCTTAAAAATGAAAGAACTATCTGTAGCGCGCTAGACTGATGCAGTTTTGTTCATCCCAACTGCTTTGTTCAAATAATAATTTGAAAAGAAGATACAATAACTTAACTCAGATACTTTGATTTTATTTGCTTGAAAACAACAGAGAATGAAATGGCAATTTTCAGCCAATTGCTACCTTGAATCTATTTGGAAGCCATTTGACCCCTACCCGTTATATATATTCCCCACCCCCAAGAAATTATAAGACTTGACTCCACAACTCTTGAAAATAGAAGATTTATGTTTTTGTCTGCTGTTCAAAGTTTATTTCACAAGTTTCTCCTGCCAACTGCAATACTGACGAGAATATTTTTTTCGCCTCTAAACTGTAAGTTAAAAATATTCTGATTTTTTTATGAATTCATATTTTGTGATATTTAAAATTTTATCTCTCCTTTCTTGGAGAAATGTTTGCTGCTTCTTTCTTAAAAAAGAAAATAACCTCTAATGTAATTTTTAAAAGTAAAATTTCATTTACTTAGAACAAATTTAAATTCCCTTCCAAAATAAATAGTAAATAATTAATTTTCAAAGAAATAAGGCTTGTTATAGTTTTTTCTTTAGAAATGATTACAGTAAATTTATTTAAATTATTTACTTTTTTATTAATAATAATTTGTAAAAAGGTTAATGAACTTTGATAAATCGATCTGATTTGTTTGAAAACAGAGTATTTATGTTGGTATTTGATTCGAAATATAAAGTGTATTTTTGAATAAACGATGGTTGAAAAATATCAACAAATTGCTTACAAACAATTATCTAAAGATCCAATTAATGTCCTGAAATTTCATTCAAAGATATCTGGAATACCTTAGAATTTAACAAGTAGCGGCTCAAATTTTCCTACCTTGCAAAAAATAGGTTGTTAATGTAATCAACATTTAAATTGTTTTAAAATATTTCAGGGATTTCTATTTCATACCTCAGGCAACAAAAATTTATGCATAATCTTATGCTCCGTCCGATATGTTCTCTTTTAGGAGCAAGAAATCCACTCTTCTTAGCAAATCTCAAAATATTAGCGATATTTTGCCAAATATCATCATATGGTTTTACGCTTAAAGTGACATCCCTGCCCATATTGACGAGATCCTTTGACGCCCACACCTATACTTTGACCACATATTAACAAAATTGAACATTTATGAAAGAAGGTATGTTTTCATTATGGAGCAATGAAAAAGAGCCGCTCTTATTTTAAAGGAGTTGGAGCTGGAGCAACTCCATTCTAAAAATGGGGAGCATGAGGGGAGCTAATTCCAATTATAGGTGTATGAGCAGGAGCTGGAGCAGCTCCAAAAGTAATGGAATGTGTAAAGCCCTGTATATATATATATATATATGTATATATAAAAGTTGGTGACCTGAAGGCTCCCTTTTCATTAGCTACTACACCAAGGGTGCTACTCTTTTCCCTGGATCACTACACTTTACCCTTGATCCCTACCTTATAATGCTGAATGTTAAGCTCGGAGACATCAAGTACTATTTTTTTCAGTCTTTGGTATGACCTGCTCGGGGATTGAATCCCAGTCTCCCGGTCCATTGGCAAACACTCTACTCTCTAGACAATTAGACTAGTATATATATATATATATATATATATATATATATATGTGTATATATATATATATATATATATATATATATATATAAAAGGAATCAAGACATGGTTTTAATAAGTAATCAAACTGACTAAAATAAATTTGAGGCACGTTTTGACATACACTTTCCAAAGAAATCATTGATAATTTATGGACATATGGGGTCCTAGGGAAAGCTGTGTTACCATTTGTGATCTGACTCTATTCTGAGGTTATTCTATTTTTACCCCACATTGTCTTGCTGGTGTAACTCGGATAAGAAGTCCGTAAAAGAATTATATGAAAGAAGATAGTAACAGATAGGAGATGAAGACATATTTTTATATTTTTCCTTTATTTCTGAGTTCAACAACTATTCAGTGGGTGAGGAAATTCTCCCTGAAAACAATTGAAATGGTTGAATCCCCCAGTCAAGGTGTTAAAATGCGTTAGTCATTTCTTGGATATATATGTGTCCTTATTTGGTGTATAAAGCTTTAATGTGTTAGTCAGTTTTGGGAGTTTGTCCAAGTCCAGTGTTTTAGTTCATAGTTCAATTAGTTAATTTGGATACTTTTTATATTTTGGCGTACTGTTAACTGAGACGGCTGCTATTAGAGAAAGATTAGCCAATGTGGCACTTTAGAGTGGCCACGTGGCCTTCCACTAGCAGCAAGGGAGATTAAGATCGTGTCACTCCAATGGTTACTGCTGAAAGAGAATGAGCTTTCTCCTTTTGTTGGGACAATCCCTTTTCTTTGCACATGTGTCACCCCTATTCCTGTCAGAGGCATTTTAATAATTATTTAATTCAAATTAAAATTTTTTAAAATTTATTTATTCCCAACAGACATTAAAATAATGAGGTGTGTGGTCTCAAAAGAGAGGAAGAAGAGAGAAAAAATTGACGGGTATTATGACAAATTCTTAAGTAATTCAAATCGAAAAGCAAACTTTCTTTATCTACATAAGAATAAATTTTGCATGGTTACTTGAATTGCTTCTAGGATATTCAAATGATTCCTTGTTGAAGCCTTATGCAAGACAGAGAAGCATTCATCAGAATGATGCTCAGTACAAGTATTTAAACTCAGCTAATGGTTGCCTATTGTAGACTTATCAGCATGTAAATGCTCAATTGGGTGTCCTTGTGTTTGTTTACATATATAGCTAGGTACATGTTGGGCATTTCTCACCTCTAATCTTTGGATGGTTTGACCTACATAGCCTTGCACTGGAGTAAAATCTTCTACAAAGTAGGGATAACATCCCTATGAAATAGGAGAATGCACTCCTTACGCATACCATGGTAGAATAATAGCAATATGTTATAGCCAATAAAACCTTTTCTGCTCAAACCAATAGATGAAATTTTGATATAAACTAATGGGTCCAAAATTTTTGGTATTATCAAATTAAAAATTTTTAAATTCGATATTATTTGAAATAACTCTCTTGGGATAAGAAAGGAAAATGTCAGTTATTTTCTTGAGTTCACTTTCTAATTTACACTCAGAACAAATCATGTGTGCACAATGAGTAAAGGTTTTAATTAAATTGATTTTCTTAGTTTTAAGAACAAAAGTGTTACAACTAAAGTGGAACTATGTTAATGTTGATTTCCTGTAAATGTTAGTGATGAAAGATTTTGATGCCCTCTCGACCAAAACATCCAAGAAAGGTAACATCATATTGTTTTCCCTCTTCATTGTAAATTTCAAAGATGGATGGAGGTAATTTAGACATTTGAAAAAATCTTATTGCTTTGTTATGTGATAAAAAGAAGCTAAGCTGTCATCAACATAATGAACATAGAATGATTTAGGAAACTTATCAAAAAGTAATTTCACCTGGAAACCGAAAAAAATACTTGCCAAAAGAGAACCCATTGAGCCGCCATCTATTTTCCTGTACATTTTGTTATTGAAGCTGAAGGAAACTGATTTTGTAACTGATTTATCTAACTGTAATCCTACAAAATAGCAGATCTGAGTGAGGATTTTTTTTTATAAATACACTAAAAATACTCAAATTTAGAAAGTAAAGTAATTTTCAGTTCAATTTGTAATGGAATAATAATTTCGTGGCTCTATGCTTCATATATTTTTTATTCATTCAAATTCTCAATATAATAGAGAAAGCTGAAATGTTAAATAGAATCCTTCACTACTTCCTGAATAGAAGCATCATCATGAATATTGTTTCAGCTGGAAGTCAAAAAGTTGGCGGGTCATCTAATTTATAACTTATTGTTTTATTTATGTATATAAACTAGTTTTACTCCAGCTTATTGTTGCTTTTGATTTAATTAATAAATTGTTTTTCTTTTTTTTTTTTTTTGCATCTACAGTTGCAGGAATGAAATGAAATTATTTTGATTAATTTATTTTATTAATTCCCATGTCATTAAAAAAACAATCAAAATCTTTTAGAATTCACACATTGCTCCAAACAATGTATAGGGAAATCAAGAATATTATTCTTTCTTATTGTAAAATATTTAAAAGAATATATATTTTGAATTCTTATCTACAAGTTCAAATTATTTGTTATTTGTGTTTTTTACTTGTTTGTTCCTTCTTTTATTTTCAGTCTGGTCAAGAGGCAAAACAAGAACTAATTCTCATGCCTGCATTTTGAAAAAAATTGTATTTATTTATTTATTTATTTGTTTTAATGTTTTTTTATTTATTTGTTTTAATGTTTTTTTAATTGTTTTATCCTTGAAAATTTATTATGTGTGGCTTCTCTATCAAGCACAGACTGTAATTTTTTAAACAGATTTACACATGTATGCCTTCTTAATCAATTTCTACTCAACAAGTGATTGAGTGTTCTTACTTTCTTCTCATATGTACTTGGAGAGTGTTATGTACTTGGAGAGTGTTATACTATTTAGCATATTGAAATATATTTTGTGATTGCAAAAACATTGTTTTCAAGGTCCTTCAGTGGCTCCAATATATACTATACTATACTGAGCTCACTTCCAGTTTTAATAGTGACTTCAAAAATGACCTTCTTTGTTAATCATATGCCATCTACAAACCATTCTACTTTCATTCTTTGTGACATTATATAGTCAAAATTGTTGTTAATACAGCACTGAATGCCAGTAAACTAAAATATAAATATATAGCAGTCCAAAAAGGATAATGTATATATATATATATATATATAGCAGTCTAAAAAGGATAGCATATATATATATACTTGCATTTCACATAGTACTGATACCCTTTGGATAGATATGAATCCAACTATTCTCCCTCCAGCAATGAGTAAATAATAGAGAAGACTGTACTCTTTAACCCTGGTATGGTAAGTGGTATAGTTAAAGGAAATCTTTGAATTCAATTCTGTTAAACTCTGCTTCAAAATTGACATTGTGTCACATCCTGCTTGAACAGGTACAGAGGGTTAGATAAATATATATTTATAATCTTGATAATCTTGATATATTTCTTGATAATCCCTCTTCATATAGAGAGAGAGAGAGAGAGAGAGAGACCTGCTATCATCAATAAAGGTGTACTTCAGTGGATTCAATATATACCAAAAAAGACTGGTCTTCCTTCTTAACTCTGTCTTTATGAAAAAGAAGAAATCAAATTATTCATGAATGTATCTAAAATTGAATAGAATACTAACTGTAACCCAACAAAAACAGTAAAAATGTTAGGTTTTAATTAGATAATTATACTTAAAATAATCTATTTGAAATAGAAATATTTTTGAAAATATCATTGATACTGTTATAGCAGGAACTCATCAGACTCATAGGTCATCTATTACACACACCTCATTGTTGCTTTTTCATTTTTATTAGTAAATTCTATTTCTTTTTTTTTTCTGTTTCTTCATGTGCAGGTTACAAGGACTGCATTCTCGTTGGTCATGATTGGGGAGCTATCATAGCATGGATAACTGCAGAACGTTTTCCAGAAAAGATTTCCAAGTTAATAATTATGAACTGCCCTCATCCAGTTGTCTTTCAAGAGCATCTGTTCACTAATTTCTCCCAAGTTAGGAAATCTTGGTGAGTACTGCAATGTAGGAGTGTAATGGGTTTATCATTGCATAAGCTATGAATTTACTTGATGTAGATTTGTTTTTGTTTGAAAGTTGAAAAATTAAATATGACAGATCAAGGAAAGTTATAATTTATATATGAATACATGTACTTGGATAGAGTCTGTCAGAGAGATGATTAGAACTTTGAAGTCAGTTCAAGGCTTCAAGAAAGAGAGTGATGAATTGTTAACACTGTGATAGAAAGATAACTCTGGCTCAAATTATGCCATTTCTACAAAGATTCAAGAAAGAAGAAAACAAGTTGTAAAAACCTTTCAAACTCAAAGAGATTTGCTATATTCTTTGTCTGACTTTTTTTTCTACACAGACAATCATTCCACAGCAGAAGAAGCATTTAGCCCTTCTCTAAGAGGAACATGAGATTTTCTCTTCACTGAAGGACAATGTTTCTTGATAATCCCTCTTCATTATTTTGTCAACTGACCTGAGTATTAAACTAAACTGAATCTAGTGGTGAATTTCAGTTCTGGAGCTTTGAGGAGTGTAAAGCCACCCCTTTGTAAAGTGGCTGATTTATTGGCTAAATGTCAGAGAGTTGGTATTGTTGGTTTTTGATAAGGCCACATTGTTGGTTTTTGATAAGGCCACATGAGGAGGTTGTGTGAAGAAAACCCAGAGATGACTTGAGAAGAATTAAAAAAGCATTTGTAGGTCAGTTTGCTAGTGAGTGAATAGCCATTGAGGCTGTTATGGGGCTAATGAGAATTCCACGGATCTAGGGAGTGAGTAAATAGGTTGGCTGCCTTGGCTTACCCTGATGAACCCACAAGGAAGAAAGGGTGGCAGATATCTTTGGAGATGGGAACAGGGACACCCCGGCAAGTTTGATGAGATGATAGCTTTGACTAGAGAGAGTGAGAGACTCTAGTAGAGAATAAGGAGGAGCAAAGGTCAGGGTCTTATGAAGCGCCAAGTGGGAGGTAGATCAGTTAGAAGTGGAAGACCCCCGGGAGTAGGAAAATAGCTGACGACTTATGAGGGATGCCCTGAGAATTGGGAGGAGGAGGCTGATACCCATAGGATTAAGTGGTCTTTGAGACATGAGTTTTATCAACCCATCCCAGGGAGGTATGAGTTGGTTTGTTGGGCTTGTGGCAAGGAAGACCACATTTCAAAGAATTGTTCAACAGGATGGGGAAGTAACTCATGGGTAAGATGCAATAGGTGCAAGCAGAAGGGCCATGAAACCAAGTAGTATAGATATTCAAAAGTTGGACCTGGGGGACCAAAGGAGACCCTCAGACCATTGCTGGAGCCCAATAACTATGTAAATGCCAAAGGGATCACCCAGAGAAAGTTAAAAGCAGGGTTGCTTTGATAAAATTCATGAAGAAAGCCTGTTTGACATGTGGGCGAGTTAGCCATTTCTTTGTCAACTGCACCCTACAAAAGTGCTGACAGTGTAGAAAGCCAGGACATGATAAAAAGTGTTGTCCCAGCAAGGAAGTAAATTTCCAAACAATTTTCCAATTAAAATTGATGAATAAAGTCTATTGGACATGTGGGTGGGTTGGTCATCTATCTGCCTACTGCACCCTGCAGAAGTGCTGGCAGGACATGAGAAAAATGCATTGCCCTCTCTGGACTGAAGACCCAGGTAATAGATTTCTGTTACCAGCCTCAAAGTCTAGGGTGGCATGGAATTAAAGAGAGCCCAAATGTCTTCTTTACTAATGGAGGGAAGAGAATTCACCTGTATGGTGAGGGTAGGAAACTGGTCAGCATGGGCTCTAATAGATACAGAGGCAGTTGTGTCGCTTATAGGGACTGGCACTTATACTCATTTGAGAATGAGAGGCTAGATGAAAAGGCTTGATTTTGTGATAGAGCAAGATGATGGGAGGAAGCTAAGGATAACCAGAATGGTATGGTTACTGTTGGAGGTCAGAGAGGCCAAGCGCAGGCAAAAGTTATCAAGCCTGATTTATGTAATGAACTGATATTAGGAGAAAATTGACTGAGAAGGCGTGCTACTTAACTAAAATTTGCCCCCTACCCAGCACTGATAGTAGAGAGAGTGGAGGTTCGATGGAGGGAGGTAGCAATTAGGCAGTATCTAACTTTTTTAACTTTTCCTCCTCTTTGAAAAATATAGTGGTGAGAAGTAGGAGGTAACATTTTGCAAGGTTGTGGTGAGGGGTGTGGAAACCCTTTCCTTATTGATCGCCAACACAGGGAATTAGGCTTCTGAGAGGTGAGGAATTAAGATACGCCCTGCTGCTAAGGAACGTTTACCAAGAAAGAATGGTGAAAGGAAAGGTTAGCACATAAAGAAGGGGTAGAAGTAAAGAAGGAAGAGATAATAGCTTCTGCTGGGTATCAAAACAGAGTTGCACAGTTGTTAAGGGCCAAATGAGATGTATTAGCCAATTCTGATCAGGAGTTAAAGCAGATGCAAACTGTGAAGATGAAATTTGATATGGGTGATCATCTGCTGATCAAATTGAGACCCTATTGGACCCTAATCCACAAGATCATGTTTCTGGAAGAAACTGTAAAGGACATGTTAGAAGCAGGGATGATTAAATGATCCCTGGAGCTTTCTAATAGTGATAGTCAAGAAGAAGAATGGTAGCCAAAGGTTTTGTATGGACTTCCATCAATTAAATGTTGTGGCAAAACCATTGGCTGTTCCTCTGCCACTTATTGATGATATATTGGCACTGCTGGATAAGGCTACTTGCTTTTAGACTCTTGATCAGAGGTCAAAATATTGGTAGCTGGCCTTGAATGAGGCAGATCAGGAGAAGGCAGCTTTTGCTTGCTATATGGGTCTGTTCAACTTCTGAGTGATGCCTTTTGGGTTGTCGAATGTTCATCATTCTGAGTGAGATGGAAAGGTTTGCTATGGTGTATTTGGATGATGTCTTGGTATTTTGTAGGACACTGGAGGAGTATTTCCAATACTTCCTGAGAATGGGTTAGAATTAAAATTGCCTAAGTGTCTATTCTTAAGGGTGGAGACCAAATATCTGACATTTGTTAAAATGAGGAAGAGATTAAACCTGATGTAAATAAGGTAGAACTCATAAGAACCATTCCTAAGCCCACAACAGAGACAGATAAGGGGATTCATTGGGACCATCAGATATTCTAAGAGGTTCATACCCACCTTCTCAAGGTTGGCAGAGCCACTTATAGCATTAACCAAGAAATATGAGGTTTAGGTGGACAGAGGACTGTCAGCGGGTATTTGACTGTCTGAAAGATCAACTAAAGCCATACTCTTGCTGACCTACCCTGACCTAGGGAGACCAATAACCTTGTATACTGACCTGAATGATCAGTGTGTAGGTACAATCCTCACTCAACTGTGTCCAGACAGAGACTGACCAGAATCTGGGATACCAAAGGAAATACTGATATATTTCTTATCACACTGGCTCTCTAAGACCCAACAGAGATGGCTGGTGATTGAGAAAGAGTTATATGCTACTATGTATACCTTGAAAAAATTAGATTACTACCTGAGTGAAGCCATATTTATGATTAAGATGCACCACAAGTAACTATGTTACCTGTTGGAGGTAGAATGGAAAATAAGAAAATTTAGCAGTAGGCTTTGAAATTGAGTGGGTACAATGTAGAATAGAATAGTTGGTAGGAAGGGATAATACCTGTGCAGACCTCTTGTCAATAATACCAAAGCAATTAGAAGTGGAGTCAGTTGAATTAGAACTGGGAGTAGATGATAGAGCTTACTAGGTTTAAAAGATCCATCTGTGTTAGATGATGAGGGAAAAGAAGATACAGAGGTTATCTGCGCCCACCCCGTTGGAGTGACCAAATAGGTGAGAATCAGAAAGATAGCAAAATAGCTATGTTTAGATAAAAGGTAGAGGCTGATATACCACCAGATACCTAATACAGGAGGACAGGCTGGATTATCTCTCAGGAAGAGATAAGGAAGTGAGCCTCTATTTATTTGTACCCACAATGCTGAGGACAGAGATGCTAGAACAGTGTAATGTGAAGTTGGGGCACATAGGAATTGACAAAACATATGGGCTAATTTGTAGAAGTTATTTTTGGCCTGGGCTATTTAAAGAAGTGATAAAGTAAAGTTAGTAACCAGAGTGTTGGGTGACCCAAAGGCTCCCTTTTAAATAGCTACTACGCAAAGGTGTTGGCAAGAGTGGATTGCTCCACTTTACCTTTGATTCATACCTTATTACGCTGAGTGTTAAGCAAGGCAGTCTCAAGTACCATTTTTTGAGTTTTTGGTATGACTCAGTCAGAGATTGAACCCCAGTCTCCTAGTCCATTGGAAAACACTCTACCCACTAGACCAATGGGGGATATGTAAATAGCTGCCTCGTGTGTCAAACCCAAATCAGGGCACGGGAAGTAACTCCCCTGATGGAGACTGACCTCCCAAATTACTCTTTCCAAAAAGTGAGCATGGATATTTTGAGTCCATATAGAGAAACCCCCTGGGGAAATAAGTATATACTGAACTTTGTAGATTGATTATCTCATTGGCCTGAAGCATATGTTAATTCCGGATAAGAAGGCCCAATATGAAGCCTGATACTGACAAAGGTATGGGGCCCCTGTACAGCTATTCACAGATAATGGACCAGAAAATCTGAATGAGACAATGAGTGAAACCCTAGAGGGATTGAAAATAAAGCATGTGACCACTTCCCCATGCCACCCACAGAGTAATGCAAAGGGGGAAAGATTCTATAAGATCCTTGCCAAAATTAATGGAGACTGATAGAGAGAATTGGGACCTATATTTAATGCAGGTGTTGAACTATTATAGACCAGGAATAAAAAAGCAGATGTTCCCATGGGAAAGGCATTAAGTGAATTATTTCGAACAGTGTCTGAAGAAGAGGTACAGGTTGTAGGAAGGATCAAAATATTTTGGCCCAAGTTGTGAAGGAAAGTGTATCTATATTTATTGTAATGAGATTAAAGTTGGCTAAGAACAGGGGTAGTATAAATGAGTTGATGAGTGAGTTGCACTCATTGAGACAGGAAATGGCTAATGTATCTGAAGCTATTTCAGGAATTAAATAATTTTATACAACAATATTTCCAGTTGATGATGATTACCAGTAGGATGCGACAGACCAGTCAGTCCTTAATAGCAATGTTAGAGCATGTCAGGGAACAATTTGATATGTGATAGCATATCTAACTAGGACATTTATCACTCAGTGTAGTAACTAAGTCATCTAAGAGAGTTATTATTGAAAATACAAACCGAATTACCTCATCATTTAAGATTACCAAGAAACTCCACTGAAGAATTATGGAAATATTACAGTGGCTTGGGTTGTGTTACCTTATTAGAAAATAATAACTTATCAGTGTAAGTGTCTGTCCCATTGTTAGATAAGGTGAGTATGTTCAAGATATAACCAAGTAATAAATTTACCCATCCCATACTCTTGGGTAAAACAGAAATCAGGAATAGTTGCAAAGTACAAAATAGAGACAGAATTCATAGCCCTCAACCCAACCAGAAATAAGATTTATGTTATTAACTGGTGAAGAAGCAAAAAGGTACAAAACTGATGCACTCAGAACCTGCAGTGCAGTTAGTCCAATTTACATGGCAGATAGTCACAGGTTGTGTGTATTCACGTTGTTTAGAAGGGACAAAGAAGGAATGCCTGATAGGAGTATTCATAGATACCATGTTACCCCAAGCTATCAGTGTATCTGATGAAATATGGGTAGTTGCTACCCAGGTGTGGTTGGAATTGTTGAAAGTATGTGAAGGAAAGCCCACTAGAACAATAAGATTAATTCCTCTATTGTCCATACAGGGGTGCTCTGCATTTAGGGTATCCATTTCTCTCCCCCCATATTATCAAACTAAAGAAAGGTTAGAAGAGAAGAAATCATTTGTAAAGTTGACAGAAATCTAAATAATAGGGCAGAATTATGAGAACATATAATCAAGAAATTTCCTGAAGTAAACTTTAAAAAATGTCTGAGTTGCCCTTGGGTAAAATAAACTTTGAACAGTTGAAGGAAAAGCTAAATGAAGTAGAAGTGAACTCAGTATGGAGAAATAACTCAGTGACCATTATAAGTTAGTCAGCTATGCTCAGGATCATTATTGTTATAGCAGTAGTATGAGTGCTGAGGAGGTGTAGAAGAAAATTACTCATCATCATCATATCATGCCTCCAGCACATTTTTCTGACTCTTCCTTGCCATTCGTCTCTATTGTCCATTACATTTGGCAGGTCCTCTAGACAACATCCTGTGTCTGTATAGCACTGTTGTAGCCAGACATCCAACACCTACTCGTCTGTGTGAAGGGATCCACAGGACAATGTCGCTTATGAGCTTGCCCTTACTTCTCCAGCAGAATACCGCATGTCTTGTTTGTCTGATTTGAATGGTTTTAGAGATGCGAGGTAGGTGACCATACAGCTGCTTTTTTGTAGCATGTTGCTACTAGGATTTGTTAAATATAGCTCATAGCATTCTTGGGCAACTGTCATCTTTTTCTCTATGTACTTAGTCAGCGTCCATTTGGTGCATCCATATAGTAGTATGGATGCAACCACTGCTTGAAAAAAATTGTGTTTTGATTTATCCGATAGGTCTGACTTCCATATGACCAATAATCTATCGATACTTTTGCTAGTCACATACTGATGTCATTTTCCATAGATGAGATGCTGGTTCCGAGGTAGGTAAATTTGTCCACTAGTTTCAAAGAACCACCAGTTAGGGTGGAGATGTCTCTTGTTTGATTTTGATTAAAGCACATGTACTCTGTTTTGTCTGCTTTGACATGGGGGCCTATACCATCTGCTGCTTTCTCCTGACTCAACAGTAAGGATTTGACCTGGGTGGATATATTTGCCAGAAGTGCTATGTCATCAGTATAGTAGTACTTTGTGCGGGGTATCATCTGCTTCTTGCTTTTACTAGTGTAAAGCCATTTTCTTTTTTTAAATCTATCGATATTTGAAGCGCATAGTCTAGGCAGATTATGAACATGTATGGAGCTAACATATCTCCTTGCAGAACACCTGCAACAATGTCAAAGAAGTCTGTGTCTCTATCTGGTGAGTGAAATTTAACTTCTGTGTTTTTATAGAGCATCATTATTGCTGCAACAGTTTTTTTAGGGAGATCATAGGCTAAAAGTATTTGCTTCATCTTCTCTCTGTGTATGGAGTCAAATGCCTTGAAGAAATCTATAAATAAGAGTGTCACCTCAAGGTTTTTTGTATGAACTCCTCGAATTTAATGGATTGTCAGAATTTGTGATGTTGTGGAACTTTTGATCATTTCGATTCATCCTAAGAACTTTCTCAAATGTGGGTTTGATGTGGTTGAGTAGCAGAGCATTGTAAATCTTAGCCGCTATTAAAGTAAGGGTTATACCTTGGTAGTTCTTGGCAATTCTAAGTTTCTTTGTCCATATCTCCAATTGTGTTTTGGTTATATACAGTGTTGCTGTATTGGAACAGTATGTCATCAAATTTCCTTGTTTTCCATACTTCTGGTGGTATTTGATCAAGACTAGCAGCTTTCCTGTTTTTAACTTTTGTTAGAACTATGTCTTCTTGTGTAAACTGTCCTAGTTTGATATCAAGTTGATTAAAAATGATTCTCATAATAGGTTCATCTGTAACTTTAGGGGATGAACCTATCATGAAGATCATTAATAAAAGCGAGTATAGGAGAAATGCTTTTCTCCCACTCCCACTCAGCAGGGTTGTATTTTCATGCAGAAATCCAAAACTGACAACCTTGAAAACTTTTGCTCAAAATTTTGTCATTAGCAAGCATGTTCTTCTGCTTTCATTATTATTATTGTTATATGTTGGTCTAAGAGTAGTATTTGTTCAATTGGAATTGTCTGCAAACGTAATTAAAAAAAAAGGTGGGGGTGGAAAGGCATTGAGACAGAAAATTACTAATCAAACAAAATGTACCAGAGAGTTATATGTGGGAGGAGGGAGAAGAGTCATTGAGTGTTCCAAGCTAAAGTAGGTTAAAGTTGACTAAACTAAACTTGATGACAGAATTAAAAGTGGAATTGACACTTGTTGAAGAGAAATCAAAGCCTTCACCCTAAGAAAAGCTTAAAATTTTTTTTTTTAAATGAGCAAAAAAAAAAGCAAAGGGAAAAGAAAACAAGACAGACTTTTCATATATTATCATTATGAGTTACGAGGATCATTAAATAAGTTTCCAGACTTTTTTTGTATGGGCACTTTTATTGATAGTACACACATGAAACTCTAGTCCCCTTCGAAGTAATCTCCTCTGGCTGCAATGCACTTGTTGTACCATTCCAACAACTTCTGGAAGGCCCCATGGAAGTCCTCTTGTGTGAGCGTGTCAATGACCTTCCTCACAGCCTCTTTCATCTCCTCAATCGTCTCATAACGACAGCCTGTGAGCTTAGGGAATAATGAAAAGTCACAGGGAGCAAGGTCTGGACTATAGGGAGGCTGAGGAACTGTCTTGATGCCCATTTTTGTCAAATAGTCAGTGACAAGGATGGAGTTGTGGACTGGTGCATTGTCCTCATGGAAATGCCACTGACCCGATTTGAAGAGTGCTGGCCTCTTCCGACGGAATCTCTTCCTGAACTCCCTTAAAACCTCAACATAGTAACCCTAACCCTAAGCCAATCAACTCTGGTGTATTGACTTCCTTACTCCTCTCATCATCCCTCACAGACTCCCTGCCTTCCTTGAATCTCTTATGCCACTGAAAAACTGATGCTCAATTCATGTAAGATGGTCGAAAAGCAGTCTGAAGCATTCCATACGTTTCTGTGGCATTTTTTCCAAGTTTAAAACAGAATTTTATTGCATATCATTCTTCTAAAGTGTCAGATCACATTTTTGAAATTCACCAGCTGTGACAATCAGGCTTTAGTAGGGTGTATTCCAATTGCTGCTGTAGCTGTTGATTTGAACCTGAAATCATAAAATTTGGTCAGTCATCTCATAAGATGTATAGCAATAACATAGTGAATTCTCAAGAGCCTATGACAATTTTAAATGACTGTTTAAAAAAAAGTCTGGAAACTTTTGATGCACTACGTAATTAGTAAGGGATGTTGTGAACATCAAATAAGTAGGCCAAATTATCAAACTGCATGTTACAAAAAAGTTAATGCATGTTTTAACTTAAGTAGAGAGTGTTAAGAACCCCAATTAATTAAATGAACTTATCCTGCTACAGAAGAAGTGACTTTTACAGAAGGACAGTAAGTTTATAAATTCTTCTGCATGCTTAGTAGACTTTGTATTATAGGTTTTTTTGCATGAACAGACTTTCAACTTCACTATGAAAAAAAAAGGGTGGGGTTTTGTGCTTGTCATTTACTGATAAATGACAAAAAGGTTGGGAGTGGTTTGGGGACATTTATTATTCTGTGTAGTAACTAATTCATCTAAGAGAGTTATTATTGAAAATACAAACCAAATTACCTCATTTAAGATTACCAATAGACTCCACTGAAGAGTTATGGAAATATTATGGTGCCTTGGGTTGTGTAACCTTAGAGAGAGCCTGAGTAGATGCATTACAAAAAGTGAGAATTAGCTGAAATGGATTTTAGAAGAGTGAATCAGTACATCACAAAAGTGAGAGAAGAATGAGTTAAGAATATATTGTTATTTTTTGGTGAGAGAAAAACAGAAATGAGAGAAGTGAATTATTTTGATTAAATCCAGAGAATTCTCGAGACGAATTTTGTTTAGAGAAATATGACTTGTCTCCAGCTGGCAAAGTTGGGACATGAGTTTACCCAAGGGTCAAAGCTTGACAAGGATGAAAGCCAAGTGAGCTGAGTACAGTTGTTGTCAGGGAAATGATAAATTTTTAATATAATTTTTTCTTTTCTAAATTCAAAGTCATGAGAAAAGCTATTTTTGCGACTGTTATAAGTTAAACGGTTGCAGATGTCCTCATCTCATGACAGTATTAACTGTCAACTATAAGTAATGGTATTATAGTAAAATATTGAGGAAGTAGGTGGAAATATCTACCTCTTCAAGAGAAGGTAAGAGGAAACCAAACATTGAATGTGGAGGTGGAATAGAAGGAGTGGAATTAATTAGTAGAATCCTAATTAGGTGAGAACTTTTATTATTAATAGCACCCCAAACTGATGTCCCAGGATGGAGAGGAAATACATATAAGCCGGGTTATTTTGCTCATTGAAGTGACCAGCACTGAGTGGCTAAGAGACTCTGCATCACTCTGAACCCTGACCTTGTACCAGACTCCCTAATGCAAAGAAAAGCTTAGAAAAACAAACATAACACACTACTTGAGTATACAAGACAATAAAAGGGCAGGGACGCCAAAAGAAGCTAAAAACAAAGAGTCTGAGAAAAACTGAATATGCTGTCCATAACACAACCAGACAAGCAGAACTGCCAGTAGATAAAAGGCAAAGCCTCCAATGACTGAGGGAGCAGGGAGGAACTACAAAGTAACTAATGCTTCATTTCTAGAGAACTGGGAAGTGTGGTGTTGCTCTTCATTTCAAGTAACTAATGCTTCATTTCTGGAAGTCTGTGGAGTGTGGATTAGGTCTGTAGTAGATCCACTCTAGTCTGGAGTAATAATACCTTTAAGGGTCAAATATATCTGTTTCAAAATTATTTGTATTTGATAGGGCAACATGCAAAAAAAACTCTTAAGAAACAACTACACAAAAATTTAATATGAACATTCAATGAATGCAATTTCCTATCCTATTTGCATAAAATAACCCAAGATGGGGTGACATGTCATTAAATTCAATCAATATATGCAAATTCAATTTGTTGTAATTTCTTTTGACAATAAAATTTTACTTCTCAATGAAACATCAAGTAATTTTATAGAAAGCAAATGAGCATTTAGCTCATGCTTATTTGGTAAAAGGGAAAGTGCCCTGATCTTCCCTGCATTTTTTGATATTTTTTGTCCATATTAGATATTTTTATGCATTTTATTTTATTTTATTTTTATACTTCATTTTAGTTGAATCCATAACTTATAATCATAATTCTTGAATGATAAAATCAACATAAATGATTTAATTGTATAAATAGTCATTATTATAATTCAATAATACAAACTTATTTGAATTGGTCCAATTTTGTTTTGAAAGTTACACTCAAAGGTTATTTATAAAAATAAACATTTATATGTTAAATTAATAAAGATATGCACTTTCTTCTATGATCATAAGTGTCATTTGGTTATCCCAGCATATTTTTCAGGCATGCCACTGATTGATACTTATATTTAACCATTGACTATGAGCTTTTATTACTGTCTGACTTTATTGTTTTTTTTATTTTCTTTATTTTAATTTTTATTCAAATTCTTTTATTCAAAGGTACATTTTTTACTTCCAAATTCCATATCTACCAGAATATGTTTTTGCCAAGGATGACTTTCAGGCACTTGGTGACATGTTTACAAGCAAAGCAGGTGTAAGGAAGGAAAACATGGATCATGAAGATATTGAAATATATAAATATGTCTTTGGACAAAAAGGTAACAATTTATCATTTGTTTATTCATTCAGAATAATTTTAACAATGTAATTTTCATATAAATCAATATATATATATATATATATATATATATATATATATATATATATGTGTGTGTGTGTGTGTGTGGTGACTTCAGGTAGCTTTTTGGGATTTTGCTTGAAGAGCTATTCTCTCAAGTTTATTTCAAAGCAATAAGAATCATCTCTGAACAATTCTTGACTTTCTTTGGACTCAACATCCTGACTTGAGAATTCTTTGTTTTTAGTCATACAGCTAGTCATTAGGTTCACCCACTACATAGCGTGAGCAAATGTCCAGCCCCGTTTAAGAGTGAGAAGGAATCATGTCTTCTAACCAATTCTAACCTGTCAGGAGGTAATCATAAAGTCAGATTTATTTTTAGCTTATAACAACAGCCAAAAAGTTGTGATAAGGACATGTAATATAATGTACGTGTGTTAAAACAGGCTAGCTTTGTGCTTCTTTAAGCAAAACGGTACTTATTTGAGGTTCTATGGAAAAGTGAAGAAATTACTCTCACCTTGACATATCTGTCTAAAGATTACCTTTCAGTCATAATATGTTCACTTTCAGACTAATACTATGGGAAAAAGTTTGAACTTCCTTATCCTCCAGCTATGGTTTAAATAGTATCACTGCTGTTTTTCTACAAGAATGGTTTTGGCATTAAAGAGCCCTTGAAAATTGATATGCCATTAAAACCAAAGAATAAAAAATAAAGATTACCAAGAGAAATAATACAGAAAGTAATGAAAATAGGAAAAGCATGTCAATTTCTTCGTTTATCAAAAGGCAAGATCGCTATTCACTTGTTCATGGGACTCTTCGTCCCTAAATTAAATGAGCTTTCCTATTCTTTTAGGAATTCATGAATTTTTTGATTCAGTGGGTTATAAAAACACTCAAGACCTCCCAAAATTGGTGAGATAAGAATTTTTAAACAGAAATGCTAAATTTCCCTAATCTCATGAGTGAGAGGTCATAGTTGATTTACCATGCTACCCCTACAGGTTTTCTTGGTCTAGAATTTCAATATAAGAGGATGATTTGGGCTGTTTCACACCAGTCCTGAATTACATGTCATTAGAGTACTTGTTATGAGGGTAGTACATGTAGCAAGTTGATGAGTTACTGTAACAAAATGTAGATTAATATTGTAACAGGGAAGTCTTCTGGGTAACTGTGATAAAAGCTGAATTAAGAACTGATATTTTTGTTCAGCAGTTGGAGTAGCAGTAAAGTATATTAGGTTTTTTTCTCTTTCAATACCAAAATTTTACTATCTAGTCAGGGGATAGCTAGTCCCTGTCCTGCTATATTTTGGTAGCATAATTGGGAAAAGTTATTTTAGGAAATGATAATGTGCTTGTTTGTTTGTTTGTTTTTTTTCAAGGAAAGGATAGTTCTATTTTGAGATGTGATAAAACACTTTGACTTAGAGACTGTTACATACTGTTTCTCCAGGACATTAAAATCAAGTTTCTAAATTGCCCCAAACCAGCCATTGTTTATCTTGTTGGCTCACTGTAATTCATTGTAGTCCTTACTTGCAAAAGTTGTTCTTTGAGTTCATTATCCAGTGTTATTCAACATGTTAGTCTGGTTTGGCACTAAGTTCTGATTATTGGCTGATAAAACAAATACAAGGACAATCAGAGAAGACGCTTGAGATTGAAACAGCTACCAACAATTGACTGAAATAATTTAAATTTCACATTGCAGAAATTTAGATGAAGAACTTGTTAATTTTTCAGAAATTTATTTTTCAGTGAATGAAAATATTAATAACTTGCTTGTGTATGGTAACATTCAAATATTTAATCTTTTTTAAAAAATTGAAAATATACTAAATTTTGTTTGAATAAAGAAATAGTAGTGTCTTTGTTGAGGTTTAATGTTAGCTTTGTGTGGAGACTTGAAGAATATTGGTGTAAGTGGGGTGTAACTTCAAGGAGCCATAGGCTTGGTGGTTATTGTGTTAGGATATGGACTTGATGAGTCAAGTTCAAATCCTGGTCGAGGTTGTTTGCATTTCATGATCATGCTAGTGTCTTTACGAAAGGCATTATTGGGATGTTTGGAGGTAGGAAAGAGTGTATTTAGTTAAGTCTCCACTCATCAAGGACCAATATTTGCATTAATAAAAGAAAAGAAGGACAAAATAAGCTTATTTACACATACATAAACATTTGATACATACATAATATACATATGAGTAGTACTGGAAAAAATACTCAAACATGCCCAACAGATGAAGATAAGCATATATTTTTCTATGAACAAGCAGTATGTGTAAGTGGTACAAAAATGGAAGATAAATGGTGATAGCCATGTTGGCTTTACTGTTCAATAGCAGAGACAAGAGACAACATTTCTGTTGTTCAAAGAATAGAGGCAAAAGAGAAGTTAGACATATGTTTCTGGGACTGTTATTGCCATACTCCACAAGATGTCCAATGGACATTCCACTCTCCAAGAGTAAAAATCATTTATTATCTCTCTACAGGATGAATCCTTCTCACTCCACAGCTACAGATAAATAATTGTGTAGACTGAGTTCATTAGCCTTGGTAAAGCAACCAGTTTAAGAGAAGGAAAAAACTGAATTTGGGATTAGGGGACATGATGCTAACAACTTCACCTTATAAAATCCTGCTTTTTGAAAACTGCAGTGTCATTATAGATGTGCTGTGGTAGCATCTCTGTGCTTCTCAAGGAGTTTAGCTTAAATTTTATTGGTGTATTTACTAAACTGGAAAGAAGCTACAAAAAGAGGAAAGATGTATGGATGTAGAAAAGTTCAGTTATGTACATGTGAGAAATTACTATAAAGAAGCAAACATGTAGTGTGTCAGGTTTTGTTTGTGATAACCTTTGCATTCTGGAGAATGTTCCTTGTTTTTTGGTTTTATCCAGAATTATATGAAATAGATCTGTCTATATTCATGAAAGCTTTCAGTATCATGTATTGTGTCAAATAGTATGTGACATGTAGTTAGCCATTGACAGAATACCAGGCTGGCAGTGTGTTGTATTTTGACCTTCGACCCGACCCGGCCAAACTTGGCATTCCAAGGTGATGCATCGGAAGGAAGTGACACATTCCAATGGCAGTTATGAGAGGAAATTGTGTGGGTGGAAATTGGCTGATGAAATGGGACAAGGTAGAAAATCCCATGATACACTCATAGACTGATGTACCGGAAGGAAGTGACACATTCCAATGGCAGTTATGAGAGGAAATCGCATAGGTGTGCTTGGTTAATGAAATGGGACAAGGAAAAAATCCCATGGTACACTCCATGGTACACTCATAGAAGAGAGTGACCTCTGAACTGCATGACAGTTATTTCCACTTGTTGACGATCAAACATGCCATTCCAAAGATTGAGTGGGCGATTGAGTGGGCATTGAACTATTATATAACTCTGTCAAGACAGAGACAGTTCGAATTAGAGACGAGATGTGGTAGGGAAAGCCACACACGATTGAGTTGGGGTCCAGAGAAGTTGCTGATAAGATGCAGTCAAGAAAGCCATCATCCAGCAGAGATCTGGACCCCTGGGCCTCCGGTTGAGCAGCCCTGGAGAACGAGAAAGATACAACACTGACGGCCATAAGAGTAGGGGTCAATATATTGCAGTTCTGTTCGATCTCCAACTCCTTCTCACAGTAAACCCTGAGTAACCCTTTTTGAACCCTTACAATTAGGTGAGAGGTATATTTTTTTAAAGAAGTCTTCGCTCATCCTTTATCCTTGTGTCGTTGTGATTCTTTCTGCATGATTCTGCATGTATATGCATGTGAATTTGTATATGACAATATAACAAGTGTACACATGTTAAACTCACACTTTTTATTTATAGCATGCTGAATGAAAGTACATCAGAACTTTAAATACCTAGAAGTGTTGCTATGGTTGTGGAGATTACCACTATCTAGTGGCCCTTCTTTTACTTTTTTTAAAATTAAAAAAAAACAACTTTTCTAACTATTTCATCTTTTTGCTTTTTTTTACTTTTAGGTGCCCTGACAGGTGCTATAAATTATTATCGAGCTTCTCTGTATGAGAAACCCCTTCAGCCCCCTAAGAATTTCTTGAAAATGCCTGTTCTAATAGTCTGGGGTAGCAAAGATATTTACTTGGAAAAAGAGATGGCAGCTGCCTGTGGAAAGTTTGTGAATAACCTGTGTATTAAATATGTGGAAAATGCAACGCATTTTGTGCAGCTTGATCAACCTTCAATGGTTAATAATCTTATGTGGGAATTTCTGAAGTGAAGAAGCCTGTAGAATTCATTCGTCAAAAAGCAAATGCACAACTAAATCTAATTGATGCATTACATAGAGAATTGACTTGAATTGAAAAACAACTGATAGGGGAAAAATGTTCAGACAAGTGAAACTCCATAACCAAAAATATGAATATGTAACAGTGTAGAAATAAGTACACTCCTTATATAATATAAAACAACATTATTTTTGGTTACACAGGTGTTGCAATTTTTATTTTGTTTCAGTTTCAATGATGTAGAGAGTGGCAATATCTAATAATATCAGTTTTGATTTTCTAATGGTCCACTTGAAATATTAAAATCCTAGTATATTCAGTTTAAGGGAACATGAAATTTTTTTCTGAAAGTTTAGATGGAGTGTACTTATTTATCAACAATACTGTATTATATAATGAGATTGTTCAATGAAAATTTTGTATTTGCTTATCAAATCCTACCCGTGATACCACAGGTTACATATAGTGTTATAAATAAAGTTTCTAAAAAAATGAATGATACAACATGTAATTAAAACAATTTTTGAAAAATTATAAAAGTTTATTGTTTCTTTTTTCTTTTTATTATTTATCTTATTTTTTGTTATTTGAAAATTCAATATCACTGATATTTGTAATTCTTGAAGTGAAGAAAAATTTAGTTCATTCATCAAAATGCAAAGATACAAGTCAATGTGAAAGTCACATTATATCTAAATTTTGGTGAGTTTTCTAAATCTTGGTTATTAGCAGCACATATAAGAGAAATCATTCAGATATTTGTACTTCTTTGCTGTCTTGATATTGTCAACGTGTTGATTCAACTGATCCATCCTTCTTTACTAATTATCTTGCGATAATATAAAAGAAAACAGTAATGAAGTTTGTGCAAACTAAGGGGTGAATTGGAGTTCATATTGGAAATGAACTAAAAATGAAAAAAGAAAACCTTAAGTGGATCTTATGGTGGAGATGGTGATAGAGTCCATATGGTTTGGAAAAGTGAAGGAAGATATAGCCAACTTAAGTGAATCTTACGGTGGAAATAGTAATAAAGTCTGCGTGGTCGAAGCAAGAATAAGATTTGGCCAAATATTGAGACGAGGTAAGTGGATTTATCCCATCTTAAGTACTGACTGTCTGCTTGGGATCAAGTAGGGGGTATCGAAGTTAAAATCTTAAGTATATCTTCAAACACAGCGTCGACCAATGTGGAAAAAGTTGGTCAACTTGGCGATTTACATATCATTATGCATAGGCGTGCCCAGGGATCATCGAAACTCCACCCCCGATTTATATAAACAAGGCACGACACCGATAGAGCAGTGCAGATCAAGTCGAGGTCGACGGAAGAGCAGAGAGTGAAGAATTCAGTGCAGCACCCATCTTAGAACTTTGACTCCAGACCTAGTTTAGTTTAGAACCGAAAGTCCGAAGTAAAAGCGGAGACAACCGATTATTTTTTTCTGCTAAAGAAAACCAAGGGCAATAATTGCCTCCCTTACACCTGTTTGATCTGTCACATTTCCGAACAAACGAATAAGTTCGTAAGACCTTTTTCTTTTCTTTCTTTCCCATTGTATTCTACACATTTTGTAAATACGTACATCATTGATAAAGACAAAAGCTTGGAGAAATTTGAAAGCATTGTTTTTCTTCTTCTTGTACATTTGTGAACTGCAACAGGTACAATCTCTCTCCCAACAACAATTTTATTTCGGCGTGGATTCCAGCCAAAATTGGAAACTATCTGAGTTAGCTAGAACACTGCCATTCAAATCAAAAGACACAGCGTGGGGAATGGTAGGAGTTATCTCGGATTGGCAAGCAGAGCCGAGGAATTGAATGTCGGCGAAAATTCCCAAGCGGAACTAGACGCATCAGCCTGGGTTGGATTCACAACGTCAGACATGTTAGAACTACAACAGAAAACCAGGAAGAAAATTCAAGGTCTGCTCTCTCTCTTTCTCAACATGACGTTATTTCTCTTTGCCTAACTAACGCGGTCGACTCAACTTTCATACTCTCTTTCTCCCAGCGACTACTTACAAATTGTATAGTTGTAAATAAACCTTTGAGTACTTAACTAAAATAGAGTTTCGAGCGTTCGACAACTTTTACCACGGTGGCGTCACAACGGGATCGTAGAGGTACGAATGTCGCAACCGTCTATTCAGAGCCGTTATAGTACAAACTGTCTATTCGGTACCGTAACAGTACACTAATGATTTACACACAATCACCCAACTTCAAGCAACTATACCTATTCAATGAAATTATAAGGAAAACTCGATACAGTATAATTGTATTAAGATGGTTACTTGCGGTTATAATTGTTCACCAAGGATTTTTATTGATATTAGTTGCTTGAAAATATATAATTAGCTCTCTTATTTCCCCTCTCTCTCTCTCTCTATATATATATATATTCACCCGAGGACTCATTCCTGGGCAGGCACAACTATCTTTTTTTAACGAATCTGATGTTCAAATACATAAGCAAAGAGGAGGTGCCAAAGATTATCAAACCAATTTTTACTATCAGATCATCATCATCATCATGTCGTGCTGGTAGCACGGATATCCATGACCCTCTCTCGCCACTTCTCCCTATCGTTCACCGCTTCAGGCAGGTCTTCTGGACAACATCCTGTATCCTCACATAGTTGCTGAATGTATGTTCGTGCTGGTCATCCTGCATTTGCACGGCCATGTGTGGGGGTCCATAAGAGTACATCACTTATGATTTCGTCCCTGCTTCTCCAGTAGTGTCCTGCATGTCTGGTTCGTCTAACTTGAATAGTTTTATGATAGGAGGCAGGTGACCGTACAGTTGGTATCTTGTGGGGCGTTGCCACCAAGACTTGTTCAAGATTGCTCGCAGCATTCTTGTGTAATTGCCGTCTAGCTTCTTCTTCAGCCGTTTTGTTAGAGTCCATGGAGTGCATCCATATAGCAGTATCGATGCGACCGCTGCCTGGAAGAAACTGCGTTTCATTTTATCGGTTAGGTTTGATTTCCATATAATCGATAGTCTATTGATAGCTGTCCATGCTTTCGTAAACCTCGTGTCGATGTCCTTTTCGGTTGATGCGACGCTGCTTCCTAGGTAAGTGAATTTGTCTAGTAGTTTAAGAGGGGTTCCGTCTAGAGTGGAGATGTCCCCCGTTTGATTATAGCACATATATTCCGTTTTGTGTGCATTGACATAGAGGCCTATACCTGCGGCTGCTCGTTCTAAACTATGCAGTAGTGTTTCGGCCTGGTTGGGTGTATTTGCCAGTATCGCTATGTAGTCGGCGTAGTCGGCGTCGGTAATTGTTTTTGCAGGGTACCTTCTGCTTCTTTTCTTCGTCAGCTCGAAGCCGTTCTCTCTGATTTTGTCAATCGATGTTCTAAGTACGTAGTCTAGACGAATGATTAAGAGGTATGGGGCTAGCGTGTCCCCTTGTAGTACTCCTGCTACAATGTCGAAGTATTCTGTGTCTCCATCTGGTGATCGTACTTTTACTTTGGTGTTTCTATATAGAATCGTTATTGCTGCTACGGTTTCTTTAGGTATGCCGTATGCTAGTAGGATTTGTTCCATCTTTCCTCTGTGAATGGAATCGAAGGCCTTGGTAAAGTCGACAAATATTAATGTCACTTGTAGGTTTTTTGCCCGTACACCTTCAAGGATTCTACGGATGGTTAATGTTTGTGAGGTCGTGGATCTATTTCTTCGGAAGCCATTTTGGTTTTTCCTAAGTATGTTGTCGATTTTGGGTTCTATGCGGTTTCGTAGTAGGGCATTGTAGATTTTGGCGGCTATGGATGTAAGTGTTATGCCTCGGTAGTTTTTAGTTAATCCGAAGTCCCCCTTTTTAGGGAAGGGGAGGATGCATCCCTTCATCCATCTATCTATTGGATTTTGATTATATACTGCGTTGCAGTGTCGGAGCAGTATGTCGTCGAATTGTCTGGTCTTCCATACTTCTGGGGGAATCTCGTCCAGCCCTGCAGCTTTCCTATTTTTAATTTTTCTGAGAACCGAGTCGATTTCTTCTTGTGTGAACGGTCCTAGTTTAATGTCCAATTGTTTACTAATTATTCTGGTGATTGGTTCATGTGTTATTTTCGGTGGGTTTCCAAGTAGGTTTTCGAAATGCTGTTTCCACAGTTTTATTCTTTCTTGTTGGTTTGCAGCCTTCGTTTATTGTTTGCTAGGCTATCCTAGATTGTCTATCTTCCACCGAGTCTCTAATCTTATCTATCTGATTTTGTATGCATTCTGTCTGTTCCTTTATATATATGCCTGCTAATTGATATTGTGCCGTTTTTAGTTTTCGGGCATTTGTGTTTGTTGGGTTTTTTCGATAGTTTTTGGTGGCTGTTTTCACTAGTGCACGTTTTTCTCTCACCGCTAAAGTTTCCCAAGGTACTCTATATTTAGTTTTGAGTTTTGTTGGAATACATTTCGCTGCTGCCTCGAGGTGCGCATTGACGAAATTTTCATATTCGTCATTTGGTGTACTTTTTTCCGTCTTCTTTTGTAGTGTTTCGAATCTGTTTCTTAATTCTAATACGTATTTATCTCTTATATCTCTGTTGTTCAAAAGGGCCCAGTCATAGTGTTTGGTGGTCGCTGTTCGTTTGGCGTTTTTTCGTAGGCTTAACCGTATTTTCGCCGTGACTATTCGGTGATCGGAGGACACACCCTCGAAAGAGGAGTATGCCTCGCAATTCATTGCACTATTTTTCCATTTCTTGTTTATAAGGACGTAGTCTATCTGTGCTTTACTATTGTTCGCTTACGTGTATGTCCATAGTTTGCCCTCCCTTTTTTGGTAGTTTGTATTGAGGCATGCTAATCTATTTTCTATCATAAAATCTATTAGATTTTGCCCATTCCTATTTGACGTGTTGTGGAGGCTGTATTTGTTGTTTCCGTTTTTCCCGATTTGGACATTCATGTCTCCGCCAATGACTAACATGTTGTGTTTCGGGATGCTACGCACTAATGAGGATAACTCATCGTAGAAGGTGACTAGTTCTGTTTCTTCACTAACATTGGTAGGGCTGTAGCAGGAGATTATTGTTGCTCTGGGGTTGCCGTTAAAAGTAGCTGCCATCATTCGAGGTTGTATTTTCTCAATGCTATTTAGCGTTTTTAATGCTCTAGGTCCTATAAGCAATCCTACCCCTCATACTGCGGTGTTGACAGACTTTTTCCATGCCGATACAGTGACGAGCGACCACCCATTGCCAGTTTCGTGATATTTGATATCTTCGGTGTGCGTGTATCTGTGTTCTTGTATGCATATTATGTCTATCTTATGTTCTACGGCCGATGCGATTAGCTCTGGTTGTTGTCCTATTCTATTTTAGGTTCTTACGTTAAATGTGGCTATTTGTAGTGTTTTTTTGCATTTTAGTAGTTTTTGTCGTTTGAGCTCTGTAGCTGATTTTTCGAACACTGAGGCCAGGGGTCCAACCTCAGCAGGACGCGCCCCTTTTTTAACCGCGCGAAGAGCGATGCAGTTTATGTATGTGCTTTGAGTGTGGGTCATGGTTATCTTTCGATGGCTGTTTTATTCTCTTCTATAGAAGCCACTCTTATAGAGGAGCAGCAGTAGTTCCCCGATCGAACTAACGATCCTGAGCGTTAAGCTGCAGGGTTCACACGTCCAGGACCTGTTTAGGTATTGAGTTTGGTCGTCAATGGGTTTATTCAAATACCTTTACGTACATCATGCTGCTTCCCATGTGTACGTAAAAAGGGGTGGGGGGAATTTTAATTTAAGTTTTAAGTTTTAACTTAGTTAAAGTCCAGGATTAAGGTACTTTTGTCAGAATTTCACTGGTACTGAATTTTTTTTTTTTTTTTTTTTTTTGCAGTATTGGGACATTTTCCTAGGCTTTTTAGTTTTTCTTCTATACTACCGTTGGGAGCCGAAGAGGCTTTAAGAATTATATAGCTTCTACAAATGAATTTTTTTTCTTTTTTTTGTGTGTGTGTGGTAGCATTGGGAGTTTTAGGCTTTTAGTTTTTCTCCTAAACTACTGCTGGGGCTTTAAGAATTTTAAACTTTTAGAAAAGATTCAAAAACATTTTGCCGTGTTCGCTGACATTTGGACAGAGTCATATATTCAATTTGGGTTTATAGTAAGCGTGTCTTTACATTTAAAACGCACAGTTTAAGCAATATTTTACAAACAAAAATACAGCATAACATTTTGTAAAATTTTCAGCATTTTAAGTTAATAGGACTTAAAGACATACTGACCAATATTGAGACAATTTTCTCTGCTGGCATGTGCGAGTTCAAATCCTTCCTCTTCCCTTTTAGCGTTTATTTACTAATGAATTTTAAGTATGCTTGGAGACGGTCTACTGTTTGAGACGGGGGTGGAGGCTAGATATTTCGTCATTTTTTTTTCTTTTTTGGGGGGTTTTGGTGTGGTGACTATCAGATAAACTACTCAAACATTTCAAATGCAAACTATCTAGACTTTTCTGATAATTTCGTAATTTCAGTTTCCAAACTTTATTTGTCCAATTTCAGTTTCCATATTTTATTTGTCCAAATAATATCAAGTAATTAAGATTATTTTATCCGACGTTCCTGGTCATTTTTTTAATGCAAACAAATCCATTTTCTTTTCCAACAATCAAAGAAACAATTCAGACACTTTTGCTTGAACTCAACTGTTAATCTAAATCATTCTATCTTTTGTTTTTCCAATGTTTTCTTTAGATGTTCACTAGAATATGACCCTACGCTCTTCACCAACCCCACTCGCCTTCAATTGATTAGCCTCTCCATTTCAAGTTCCAGTGTCACATAAATCATTCTACCTTTTGGTTTTCCAATGTTTTCTTTGTCTCTTATTCTTTTTACTTAGTCTGCTTACTTTCAATTGATTAACCCTTCTCCAAGTTCTAGTGTCACAATAAGAATACTTAAAATCGTACAACTGTATGATTTTTCGTATTACATAGGAATATCTGATATCATATAACATTATGCAAACAAATAATTATGGAAGAATAAAAAAAGTTATTGGGTACTCCCTTTGTAATTGCATGAACATATTTTTATTACTTGAGGCTATGAGTGGATATTGTAATAGTATTGAGAATATGTATTTTTAGCGAGTAAGCAATAATTCAAATTGCTGGTAAAAACTAAAAGCCGTTTCAAACTAAAAGGAATCTTTAGATTTCTGTTGATGCATTTTTTTTACCTATGAATAAGTCAATAGATCACTGGGATGGCCTCCAGTAGGCTGGAAAATTTGTTTGACGTTCTTGAACACACAAGTTTTATTTGAAAATATTTCTATTAAAAAATTATTGATTAAACTTTTGTAAATAACTTCTGACCCGTTTAAAAAATAATGGTGGATTAGAGTTTATTATGAATTCTTTTCTTTTTCACTCAGCCTGTGCATAAGAGAATCGAACTGAAATAAACTCGAAATAATCACAAATTTTATAATGAACATTCAGGAAATAACCTTGTGAACCCGGTTGGGATTTGTGCGAACGTAGAAGGCATGGATAGAATTTAACATATATACTCAACTGATACTCTCAGGAAATTGCTGGAGAAAAACGTGGTTAGAATTACTTAAGACATCATTTACCGAAGACGCAGTTTGATTTCTATGCACTGATTTTGGTCATTCTAAATGATTATGCTTTACTGCCTTTCAATTTTCATATTTTTTTTTTTACTAGAACTACCTTTCAATTTTCATATTTTCTTTATTAATATTAAATTCTGTTATCGCTGGTATAATTCATTTTTCCTGCAAGTAAAATTCCCTTCTTCCGCTTCGATCACAGATTCTAAATACCACGGCTCACAGAAAATCAAAGAAAAGCTCACATCTCTTCTTCCAATAGGAGTCAGAGATCGGTCAAAGAGGTTTTGTTGGCCAGAGGAAAAAGAAACCGATTTCGATTTTAGAAGAAATTTAGTGTAGATAAAATTTAGGTTATTGTGATGAGAAAGGAATTTACGAAAACAAATCGTTATGGGAATGTATCGTTAAGGTTAATCGTTGCTTATCCAAAGCGACCATTTTCTAATTTTAAGATAAAGCGTCAATATGGAATTCCAAACAATTCCGTTTCACCAGAAAATTGACATTTTCTTTAGTTCCACCCTCATCCCTAACCTCCTTTGAGAATATACTTAAACTGATCGGTTTGTCCCACATAGCGGAAGATCACAACAGTGCGTGAATAGTTTCCGCGAAGCTCTGAGTTTTTGACCTTGTACCAGAAAGTGGAGAAACTAAAAATAGTACGACGCTGTGATAAAGCAAGCATAACTGCCATTTAAGAGATAGAAAAGACTAAACTTTATACAAGCAATTGACGGACTGTTAATATGTGAACTGGTCTTTAACAAAAACTTACCACCTCTGGTGAATATATGTAACATCTTTGAAAGCCATTCTTTTTATAGATATTGAATATTGTTATTTTTGCAAGTCATGTTTTGTTCTCTGTTTCTTAGTGTCGACTTTTTTTACTTTCTTAATGGTACGGTCTCATTCGTTTACTTGCCGACCAGTGACTCCGAATAGCGACTGATCTATTGTCTGGATCTAAAAACACAACGTGGGCAGATGACGAATCAGTCGTGCCATCTGAAGATATATCCGACTAGCAGAACGATCAGCGGATTGAAAGCGGAATTACCCTGTATTTGGCGTGGACGGCTGTATCGTCAAAGGTGAATACACAACAAATACTAAAACTCACTGGAAAACATAACCAACAGACTGGTCAAGTCTATCCTTGGTCAAGTCTATCCTTGTAAAAACCCAAGAAACGAACACATTGGAACTGCGAGAGCGGAAAAGATAGAAAACGGGTCCATATAAGGGGATTTTGGTTATGATTGTGCCGTGAATGGTATTGGTTAAAAAAGTGCTATTTTAAAAAATGCAATGGAACATTGAAAATATATTTCGATCAAAAATTTACTAAATAAATCAATTTTCAGCATTACATAGCCCATAAGCAGTTGATTAAAACAAATAAATCTGAACGCAAACTTAAACCTAAACCAACAAAAAGTTTTCGATTTTGAAAATACAGCTTTGGCTCTCCAAAATGTTCAAATGCGATAAACACCACTCACTTCGGCGTCTGCTATCGATTCTGGCTAGATGTGTGATGTATTCTGTCTCGACTGCATCACCAAAATACAAATTGACAATTTGATTTCTTACTCAAATTTCAGATAACTTAATAAAATTAGAATAACAACTAAAATTCATTTCATTCTTTTAATTAAAAGAATCAAATGGATTTTAGTTGTTAAAAGGTTGTATGCAAATTGTTCTCTGACTGAACGAAGTTCATCTCTTATCAACTGATTCATATGGATGCCTGATTGAGGCACTTTTCATTTTGTGGTTGGGTATTGAACATAATTTGTTACTCACACTGTTGTCACCAAAATTCATTGTTGCAACATTTTGAATTAAGATTGGCCAGGCGACACGCTGACCTAATGGTTATCACCGTCGGACATAGAATCGGAAAGCAGAGTTCAAATCCTGGACAAAGCTGTATTTGTTTCACATTTCGCTAAACCCTTAGGAAAGGTACGGATTCGTTTCTTCATTTCCTCTATAATTGTTAGTATCAAACAAGTTTTGCTTTTTGTAGTACACGGGCCTTAGTTGTGATGGATATTGCTTTTTTCCTGATATGACAAAAGTTATTTAAAAAGAAAGTGCAAAAAGCTGAAAAGAATAGATTGAAAACTGGGTCTGAATTGAATTGGAAAACAAAAGCTTTAATTAAAAAGTAACAATAGGTTCAAAAATTCAAGAAGAATTTTTTAACATTTAGCTGGTAAAAAGAAAAAAGATTTATCTCGTAATCTTATTTGGTCCAGGGGGCGCTAATGAAGCATGTCTTGAGCACAAATAGCCGACCCTTCTCCAGATTTATAACTGGTTTGAATCAGGAGTTTTTCTTTTCCTAGACTGGTCGCCATACCAAGATAAAGAACCAAGCCTATTCTACTACTATTTACCCATATCAGGAGTGATAATAGTTGGATTTATGCCTTTCCCGGGGATATTTGTCGTGACCTGTTCACAAACGTAAACAGATCGGATTACTTACATCCCTAAAAACATTACATCCGGCTACGACCGGAAGTGATGAAACCTTACATGTCTCTGAGCTGACGTTACAGCTAAAAAGGAAATAAATTACATTTCACAATATAATAGAGCCTGTCCGTCAAGAGTAACTCTATTAAAATAGAGTGGATTATCTTCTGTAGCCTATCTCAGACTAACAAAGGACTGTACATCTATTTTTATAGACGAACTTTATGCCTACGCGGTCCTTTTGTGTGATCTAGTTCCTGCTTCATATCAACAAGAATTTTTCGGCATTTCAGAGAGGACTCGCACGATTCTTCGGAGCGGAGTCCTTGTAGGTGCAGTCCTACAGCTCGTGGTCGCATTCGCCTTACATCACATAGATATGCGATAAAGGTCCTTTTAAGGACCACTACGGGTATCTCTGACGGTTCTTACGAACTCGTCGAAGCAGACAGCCTAGAGGCAAACACAAAGAAGACTCTAAAACCACCCGGTCTTAACCCACTCTGTTGATTCCGTTGTCCGTTCGTTTATCGTAACCTGTCCACTGACGTACACATCGGGCTACTCGCTCGTCCTAGTAAAACAACATCCGGTTATGAACGGAAGTGACGAATCCACTTCTTACGACCTTAACCTCTCGTCTCAGATAAAAAAGGGATAAATTTGAAATTAACTATATTAACAGAACACTTCTGTCACAAACAACACTATAAAAATGGAATAAATCATTTTCGATAGCCGACGCTACGCTAAAGAAGTGATTTATCTTTACCCCATTTTTATAACTTTCTATTTACACAAACTCTGCAGCGTGGCGTTGCCCGACTTTCATATAACAAAGGCTCCTGCGACGGCAAAAATCAGAGGTCCTCGGACGCTCTCAGGAGCCGCTCTTAGCGGTCTCCAAAAGGCTCGAATCCTACATCACGTGGTGCATTCGCCTTTGACATTACATATTTATGCACGAACGGTCCTTCTAAGGACCATAAGAGGTCACCTTCTGCGGGTCGGAGCATCTCTGGCAGCCTTAACTGGCTCGCCGAAATAGACGGCCCGGAGGCAAACACGAAGACAGATTCTAAGACCAGCCGGTCTTAACCCTCGCTCGGTTCCGATTGTCCGATAAGCTGCGCAGCGCTAATGGCACGGTCCAGCCTTTAGCTGCGCTAAGATAACGCCCATCTTAGCCTCGGCCTCCTGGCCTGTCCGCTCGTTTGTGCAGAGCTTCGGCGCGGCCCAGCCTTAGCTCCCGTCCGATATGTCCGTATAGCTTTGACACGGCAAAGTCTTCGTTATCGTCCGACCGTCCGTACTGCTTCGGCACGACAAAGCTTTAGCTAGCGCCCGATATCGTCCGCACGGCTTTGACACGGCAAAGCTTTCGCTCCCGTCCGATACGTCTGCAACCCAGCCATAGCCATCGTCCGTATGGCTTTGACACGGCAAAGCCTCCGCCTTCGTCTCGTTACGTCCGCAAGCCCTAGCTTCTCTCGACTCGTTCACTCGATCTCGTCTGTACTAAGGCCTGGCAAAACCTTAACCACGGTCTCCGACCTTTCACTTGGTCCGTAACACTAAGACACGGCTCAGTCTTAGTCACTAGCTCACCCGACACAACACGACCAAGCTGCCATAACCGAATTCGACATCGACGTTCCTGCAAGGTACCACGCAGTCCACGTAACGACTCGCTGTTACGGACTGTCCTGCCACTGCAACACCTGGCTCACGTACGACCCGCTGTACGAGCCAGCAACCGGATCGACACACCCTCGGTTAACAACATACCGTCATAACCAGGAATATCGATCTACCAACTACGACCGACACCAGCTTCCTACGATGATCATCCAGCTGCATTCTTCGACTCGTCCGACCTCAGCTTTCGACTTCGACCATCCAGCTGCATTCTACGACTCGTCCGACCTTAGCCTTCGACTTCGACCATCCAGCTGCTTTCTACGACTCAGCCTACGCCAGCTACCCGCGACTAACATCTAGCTGCGCTCATCTACGTCTCAACTATACCACTATCAACGTTACCATTCTAGCTGAAGACCATATTCGACCATTACGGACTTAACACACGTTTGTAGATCTGATAATAAATTGTCATTTGTTATATTTGTGATCTCGCCTTTGTTCCTTCATTGTCTTTGACTGTCACTTACTCACACGCATTAAACTTAATTCATTTGCGGGATCGACATGCTTATCGGCTCCGCAACACGTTCGCTTGGCTGCTCACTGCTGAGGCACGGGTTAGCCTTAGCTAATCGGTTCCCTATTCGCGCAACGCTAAGATACAACAAAACTTAGCCGCGGCCTCCCGGTCCGTTTGCTCGATTGTGCAGAGCTATGGTACGGGTTAAGCCTTAGCCACAGCTCCCGATACGTCCGTGCAGCTAAGGCATGGCAAAGCCATAACCATACTTACCGATATGTCCGCACAGCTAAGGCACGGTAAACCTTAGCCATGATTATCCTCTCTGTCCACTTGGTCCGCAATGTTAAGACACGGTCAAGTCTTAGTCACTACACTCGCTCGACTCTACGTGACCACGCTGCCAATACCAACTTCGACCACGACATGCTCCAGCATTGCAGCATCCAGTCCACGTACGACTTGCTGTACGGACTACCGACCACATCGAGGACATGCTCCAGAAATGTGGGATTTAGTTCACGTACGATTCAGTTTACGGACTACTGACCACATCGACGACATGCTCCAGCATTGCAGCATCTAGTTGACATACGACTTGCTGTACGGACTAGCAACTACATCGACTCCCGCCCCCCGGTTAATCTAAAAAAACTTTAAAAAACCGGGACATCGATCTACCAACTTTGACCATACCAGCTACCGACATCACTCATCTAACCAACTCACTACGAACGACGACACATCTCTAACAACGACGACCAATACCAACTATTCACATTGATCTCTACCAACGACGACCATATCAGCCATCGACATTATTCATCCAGCTGACGACAACAACAACGTCAACATATACCAACGACTACTTACACCTGTTCTTGTAAACTCGACAAATAAATTGTCATATTTGTAATACTGTTATCTCACCTTTGTTTCTTCATTGTTCTTTTGGCTGTCATTACTCACACGCTTAACTAAAACAATTTGCGAAGTCGACGTGCTTATCGGCTCCGCAACATATTAACGTGATGTAAAATGCAAACAGCCTCGTTCAATCCACATCCTACGACGATAACAAACACAAATTTGATATTCTCTTCTTTTCTTCTTTGACTTCTCAAACGTTCACGACAGTTTTATTGCCTTACCAATAATTCATTTCATTTCCTCTGATTTTCCCAACAAATCACCCCTTTCTTCGGTCAACTTTTTCCTTTACACAAACGAGGACAACGCTACTGTATCACTCACCGTTCGTAGTTTAGAAACAAAAAAGTGAATGACAAACATGGATCTACAGACAAGTAAAGGTACATATCATATCGTCGAAAAGTTTATTCAACGAAAGATTTTGTTCGGTTGGTAGTTAGCAGAAAGAAAAGGAAGGTTGGCGCTACTCAGAAATCGGTTTACTTGCTTCATATTGATATGGTAAGAATATCGGCCTTGGAGCGTGGCTTACAGCAGTTCTTTTGTTTGTATTTGTTCGGTGAACAAGCATTTTTCTTGGTAGTTTGAAAGGAGCGGACAAGTATTTTTTTTCAGCATGAATGAAGTGAATAGATGTTCTTCTGTGTAGACTAGTTGTAGATAGAGCCATAATGAAGGGTCGCTATGCAGCACGCAGGAGGATGGATATGACGCTGTGCAGGATGAGGGTCTCTTGCGCTGTGCGTATTTACGTGGTAAGAAGACGGTAAGTGTGAATTGCGCAATTCGACGTTAGGAAGCCGTGACGAGATAAGACCTTTTAGGAGAGGTGTTTACGCAGTATTTGGTAATGTTGTAGGATGATTTTAGCCGGAGATTTTTGTTTGTTAGCGAGAGGGAAGTGTTGTTTGTGTTTAGCGAGGAAGATGGTGTAACGTATGTGTGTTTACGTTGAGTTGTTTCCTCGCTTAGTGTTGTTAGTCCCCTCGCTAAGTTTAAGGGTAAATAAAGGTAGAATGATGAAGATGTGATGCCGAAGGTCGAAATATATTTTTATGAATAGGTTTTTATTTGTAGCATGGAATATTGGGTTTTCTTTTGGTGCTGCAAGACTCGTGGTGTTTAAGATTGTGAGTAAGGAGACGAAATGGCGTTATGAGAAGTTTGAGAAGGTTGAGATGGCAGCGTGTGTCGTCGGACGTGTGAGGGGATTGAACTTTAGAGTCACCGTGTAGTTTCGTGTGTCTGGTGGAGAGTTTGCGTTGTCTCCATTAAGGTGGCACAGAGGTGAGTTGAGAGCTAGGTGTCGTTTGCGGAATAAAGTCATCGCGTTGACATAGCCAATTTTGGGGTGACATAAAGTTGTGCCTGTGCGAGGCATGTTGAATGTATCAAATCTATATTCAACTGGGATTCCTTGCAAGGACTCCATAAATTAGATAGGTTCCCTCGTGTGTCCATGCTGCTGCTGCTATTCTAGAGCCGCAGTGAGACGTCTACACTGGGCGGCGTTGTACAGCTAAAGAATAGTTGCTATTGAAGAACGGCCAGTGTGACGTCTGCACTGGACGGCGTTCTCCAGCCAAAAAGAGTTGGTTTGGCAGCTTACCCAATTTCCTGTTGCCCGTAAAGAAAGGCCCGGACTGAATAGAATAGTTCATCCTGATTGGGTGAAATTAAGTGTCGAATTAAATTTGAGCGCCAAACCAAAATACGAAATTTCCCTTCACTACAATATTATAAAAAGAATTGTTTTTACATAGCTTTATGAGGTGCTGTTAAAACGTGAGTCAAACGCGTGTATACATTTCAGAGCATCTTGATGGTCACTTTGTAACAAAAAAAGAGGCCGCTTAGGACCTCAGAGTACTATCACAACATTTCACCACAAAAGAAGTGGAGAAAAAGAAAAAAAAAAAGACAACAAAACAAGGAAAAGTTCATCAGTACGTCTGAAGAAGTTCGGAATTTGTGTCGTTGGGGAATGATGAATTGTCTGCCATTTCGTAAGATGCGACCTGCTGAGCTTCCAGATCCCAGTCTGTTTGCATTCAGGATGCTGACCATGAAAAAGTATTATATCCTCAAACAGGATAATGTTTTCGTAGTCACTATCTGGATGAATAAAGACGTGCTCCCGTGTTTTGAGCAAATAATGACGATAGGGTTTAATTTTGATGCCTTTATTGGCCTCCACTCAATAGAAACGGCAATACGTTTAGCACTTCTCCCTTTATTTCCCATTTATTTTTTGAAAGTATTCTTACCGTATTACTTGGTTTGACTTCAAGTAGAGTCTGAGAGGAATTAATGGAGTGCATTTTTTTAAATCAATGGTGATGTTCGATATGGGGCAAGGTTGTTCAGAGATTTCTTTGATCTCTGATGTAATATAAAACCGGTAGAGATGTTCTCAGGTGATACATGTTTCGATGCCTTGTTTTTCCAACTGGATAGACTTCTACGCATTGGAACGATTATTCTCTTCTCTTTTAACTACATTCTATTTAGAACGGTTGTTGTAGAACGGTTTTACAGATGCTTCTACTTTTTGTTTTTCATAGCATCCATGAAAAGTATTTGAAGGCTAAGTGACTCATCAGTGGCTGTTTTTTTTTGGGGGGGGTGTACATGTTGCATTGTCGGTAGATTGAAATGTGACAAATGGAATTTTTGGTTAAATTTTTTTTGGTTACTGACAACTTAGTGGCTAAAAGATCAATGGATAAACATGACACAGGCTTGCAGAAATAGGAAATGAGTGACAAATTGAGAGTTTAATTAACCAGGTGGCCATGACACATTGAAATGAGAAATGAGATGACCTAGACTACGGAAATAGAGGACAATAACCCAGAAGTAAAGTACTGGGTCACCAGCTGGTAGGAAAATACTTTGGCAGCTGACTCGAGTAGATGGGTTTATAAAAGCAGCTATGTTCAGATATCAGAGCAGAATCCCGGCTAATGGTCGAAGTGAAGAGATCTCCCGTCAAATTCCCGTATGCTCTCTCTCTCTCTCTCTCTCTCTTTCTCTCAGACTCCAAACTCTCTCTCTCTCTCTCTCTCTCTCTCTCTCTCTCTCTCTCTCTTAGACTCCAAACTCGAAGCAAGCTGGAGAAATAAAGAAAAAAGTTATATTTTTTATATAAGCGATTGTCAGTTTTTTTTTCTTCAGTGGCTGATAAAATAACCATACAACCTCATTTTGGAGTAATGTGCAGGGTGGAGCAGTTACTTGGGGGTTCTTGGGAATGAACCTATACTGAGAAAATGTTTCAACTGTACTTTGTTAGGCATTTGTTTCAACTGTACTTTGTTAGGCATTTTTACCGTTAATTTTATCTTGGAAGAGTCTACTTTTAGTCCTTCTGAGGTGGTTTTATGTCCCAAGTAGATCAAGTCAGAATCGAGATAAACATATTTGCTTTGATTGAGCTTAAAATCATATTGCCTGATATGGTCAAATACGAGTTTAAGTCTTTGGTTGCGTTCTTCTAAGCCTGACGACCCTACAATTATATCGTCCTGAACATTTCTGATTTGAACACACGAGCCAGCAGAGAAAGAAATGTATCAATATTGGTCAGTATGTCTTTAAGTCCTATTAATTTAAAATGCTGAATTTTTACAAAATGTTATGCTGTATTTTGTTTGTAAAATAATGCTTAAACTATGCGTTTTAAATGTAAAGACACGCTTACTCTACTGTAAACCCAAATTGATTTTAAAGACTCTCTCTCTGTCCTAATGTCAGCGAAAACGGCAGAATGTTTTTGAATCTCTTCTATAATATAATTTAAAAATTGATAAAGAAAGCCCTAACAGTAGTTTAGAAGGAAAAGTAAAAGCCTAAAGTGCCAGGGGAAAAAAAACAAAAAAAACAAAAACAAAAAAAAACTAAAAAGCCGCAAAAAAAAAAAAATTCAGTACCAGTGAAAGTCATTCAAAAGTACCTTGATCTTGGACTTTAACTAAGTTAAAACTTATAAAAAAAAAAAACTTTAAGCAAATTTACCCCCCCTTTTTTATTTTATTTTATATACGTACACATGGGAAGCAGCATGATGTACGTAAAGGTATTTGAATAAACCCACGGGCGACCAAACTCAATACCTAAACGGGTCCTGGACGTGAGTTTGACGACTTTACGCTCAGGATCGTTAGTTCGATCGGGGAACTACTGCTGCTCCTCTATAAGAGTGGCTTCTATAGAAGAGAATAAAACAGCCATCGAAAGATAACCATGACCCACACTCAAAGCACATACATAAACTGCATCGCTCTTCGCGCGGTTAAAAAAGGGGCGCGTCCTGCTGAGGTTGGACCCCTGGCCTCAGTGTTCGAAAAATCTGCTACAGAGCTCAAACAATCAAAACTACTAACATGCAAGCAAACACTACAAATAGCCACATTTAACGTAAGAACCTAAAATAGAATAGGACAACTACCAGAGCTAATCGCATCGGCTGAAGAACGTAAGATTGACATAATATGCATACAAGAACACAGATACACGCACACCGAAGATATCAAATATCACGAAACTGGCAATGGGTGGTCGCTCGTCACCTCATCCGCATGGAAAAACTCTGTTAACGCTGCAGTAGGAGGGGTAGGATTACTTATAGGACCAAGAGCATTAAAAACGATAAATAGCGTTGAGAAAATACAACCTCGAATGATGGCAGCTACTTTTAACGGCAACCCCAGAGCAACAATAATCTCATGCCCCACCAATGTTAGTGAAGAAACAGAACTAGTCACCTTCTACGATGAGTTATCCTCATTAGTGCGTAGCATCCCGAAACACAACATGTTAGTCATTGGCGGAGACATGAATGTCCAAATCGGGAAAAACGGAAACAACAAATACAGCCTCCACAACACGTCAAATAGAAATGGGCAACATCTAACAGATTTCATGATAGAAAATAGATTAGCATGCCTCAATACAAACTACCAAAAAAGGGAGGGCAAACTATGGACATACACGTACGCAAACAATACTAAAGCTCAGATAGACTACGTCCTTATAAACAAGAAATGGAAAAATAGTGCAATGAATTGCGAGGCATACTCCTCTTTTGAGGGTGTGTCCACCGATCACCGAATAGTCACGGCGAAAATACGGTTAAGCCTACGAAAAAAACGCCAAACGAACAGCGACCACCAAACACTATGACTGGGCCCTATAGAACAACAGAGATATAAGAGATAAATACGTATTAGAATTAAGAAACAGATTCGAAACACTACAAGAAAAGACGGAAAAAAGTACACCAAACGACGAATATGAAAATTTCGTCAATGCACACCTCGAGGCAGCAGCGAAATACATTCCAACAAAACTCAAAACTAAATATAGAGTCCCTTGGGAAACTTTAGCGGTGAGAGAAAAACGTGCACCAGTGAAACAGCCTCCAAAAACTATCGAAAAAAACCAACAAACACAAATGCCTTAAAACTAAAAACAGCACAATATCAATTAGCAGGCGTATATATAAAGGAACAGACAGAATACATTCAAAATCAGATAGATAAGATTAGAGACTCGGTGGAAGATAGACAATCTAGGATAGCCTGGCAAACAATAAACGAAGGGAGTAGAAGAAAGAACACAGCCAAAGCAAAACTGAAAGCAGCAAACCAACAAGAAAGAATAAAACTGTGGAAACAGCATTTCGAAAACTTACTAGGAAACCCACCGAAAATAACACATAACCAATCACCAGAATAATTAGCAAACAATTAGACATGAAACTAGGACCGTTCACACAAGAAGAACTCGTCTCGGTTCTCAGAAAAATTAAAAATAGGAAAGCTGCAGGGCTGGACGAGATTCCCCCAGAAGTATGGAAGACCAGACAATTCGATAACATACTGCTCCGACACTGCAACGCAGTATACAATCAAAATCCGATAGATAGATGGATGAAAGGATGCATACTCCCCTTCCCTAAAAAGGGAGACCTCGGATTAGCCAAAAACTACCGAGGCATAACACTTACATCCATAGCAGCCAAAATCTACAATGCCCTACTACGAAACCGCATAGAACCCAAAATCGACAACATACTTAGAAAAAACCAAAATGACTTCCGAAGAAATAGATCCACGACCTCACAAATATTAACCATCCGTAGAATCCTTGAAGGTGTACGGGCAAAAAACCCACAAGCGACATTAATTTCTGTTGACTTTACCAAGGCTTTCGATTCCATTCACAGAGGAAAGATGGAACAAATCCTACTAGCGTACGGCATACCTAAAGAAACCGTAGCGGCAATAACGATTCTCTATAGAAACACTAAAGTAAAAGTAAGATCACCAGATGGAGACACAGAATACTTCGACATTGTAGCAGGAGTACTACAAGGGGACACGCTGGCTCTGTACCTCTTTATCATTTGTCTAGACTACGTACGATTGACAAAATCAAAGAGAATGGCTTCGAACTGACGAAGAAAAGAAGCAGAAGGTACCCCGCAACAACAATTACCGACGCCGACTACGCCGATGACATAGCGATACTGGCAAATACACCTGACCAAGCCGAAACACTACTGCATAGTTTGGAACGAGCAGCAGCAAACATAGGCCTCTTTGTTAATGCACACAAAACGGAATATATGTGCTATAACCAAACGGGGGACATCTCCACTCTAGACGGAACCCCTCTTAAACTAGTAGACAAATTCACTTACCTAGAAAGCAGCGAAAGCATGGACAGCTATCAATAGGTTATCGATTATTTGGAAATCAGACCTAACCGATAAAATGAAACGCAGTTTCTTCCAGGCAGCGGTCACATCGATACTGCTATATGGCTGCACTACATGGACGCTAACAAAACGGCTGGAGAAGAAGCTAGACGGCAATTACACAAGAATGCTACGTGCAATCTTAAACAAGTCCTAGCGGCAACACCCCACAAGACACCAACTGTACGGCCACCTGCCCCCTATCACGAAAACTATTCAAGTTAGACGAGCCAGACATGCAGGACACTGCTGGAGAAGCAGGGACGAACTCATAAGTGATGTACTCTTATGGACCCCCACACATGGCCGTGCAAAAGCAGGACGACCAGCACGAACATATATTCAGCAGCTATGTGAGGATACAGGATGTTGTCCTGAAGACCTACCTAGGGCGGTGAACGATAGGGAGGAGTGGCGAGAGAGGGTCAGGGATATCCGTGCTACCAGCGCGATATGATGATGATGATCATTGATGTAGTCTATTTTTTCCGAAATATCTCGCTTCCTCTAGTTGTACCATATCAACTAAAGGGAGAATTAAATGTGAGTGGTTTTGAAATATCTTCATCCAGAAGAATCTGCACAAAGCCTTTACTTAAATCAATCTTAGAAAAGTATTTTGCACCATGCATATCTGCAAAGATTTCCTTTCCGGTAGGAAGTTAAAAATATTCTTGCTTTAGAGCTTTACGTTGCGGGATCTAGACAAAAGTGTTAAAGAGACATTTAGCTTTACCACGATTACTAGGGAGTTTACCCATACGGTAGATTCATTAACTGGTTTGATAATGTCCATTTTGTTAATTCTGTTCTTTTAACCACTTTTTCAACGCAAAAGGAATCTTTCTAAGAGGATTGATCACAGGGGAAATTGAAGGACCAACAGGTGTTATGCTCAAAGTTCGAATTTCATTAAAACAGTCCTAATATTTTCCAAGCAATGCTGATCGATTTGTAATTATTTTGATTAGCTGAAATTTGACGCAGGTATTAGCACCTACAACTGCTTGGAATTTGTGTTAGCCATTATAAGCATAACTGGAGGGATTGTATTTTTGTGAGTTACTGAAGCTATGTATTTGCCAAGAACAGAAATGCTAAAGTCGTTGTCGGCAGTGAGAGTTACTTCAGTTTCGGACATCGATGATGATGTTTGTATAAAATTTTGGGGAGTACATTTCATTTAGCATCTGAGTCAATTTTAAATTCAACCATAAAATCGTTAGTGTCGAGATTTAAATTCCAGAGGTTAACTTTCTTATTAGAATTGAGTTAATGGAGAATATAGGCGATTCTTTTGAAAGGTGTGATGCATGGAGGGGATCCGGGGCATTGAACGTGCCCAGGAAGAATTCGATTGGTTCGGGTTTGAATCAAATGAGTAAATGGATTTTCTATTTGTTGCACTGATTTTCATGGTAAATACTAGCAAGTGTCTTTTGCTGCTTTATGCATTACTTGTGCTGGGCATTGCTCACGTAGAGAACAAGCAGAAAAATTTCGGGTGTTAAAGAGGGATTGTTTGCTGCGTTGTTTGTCATGTTTTTTTCTGTCTACATTTCATGAACAAAATGTCAATTTCTTGAATCTGGGAAGTTGCGAATCTCTTAATTTGCCTTTTTGCTTCTTTGGGAACCTGACTATCCCCTCCAAAGTTTTCCCGGTCAAATTTGAGTGACTTGGGTACAGGCAATTAATCCATAAGGCTGGCGGAAATGGAGCACCCCTCCTTTAATGTCTTATCAAGTTAATGCACGGGCAGGGTTCCGATTTATGTTCATCCCTTTTTCTATAGGTCCTTAAAGTTGCGGTATCCCTTAGATGTCGGTGGAATTTCCAGGGACGGCCGAGTTACTACTGAACTCGGTTCTGGCTCCTTGCGTCACGCCTTCGGCATCCTCACTCCGGAGGATTTCCGGCCCGTCGTCGACAGTGGGTATAGTAAGTGGGTCTGATAGCTTTAATCCTTGCCACTTTGAATGTGAGGGGACCGAGGGATTCGAGCAAGTGTGCGCGCTTGCTTGCTGAACTCAAAAATCTCAGTTTAAATGTTGCTGCGGTGCAAGAGACTCACTTCATTTGCACTGCGGACTGTCTTGTGCTGGAGAGCGATTTTAACATTCTCTCAGCATACGGCAGCCGCAGTAGCGCTGGGGTCTCCTTGTTAGTTGGACGCAGCCTTGATGCTGATGTTGACGTTGTCTTTGCAGGTGACGGGGGCCGGTTGGTTGTGGCCGATGTTGCCGTTAAAAGTTTCAAGTTCCGGCTGGTTGTGGTTTATGCGCCCAATATCGCTATGGAGAGGGTTTCCTTTTTTTCGTCGGTTGGCGCCGTTCCTGGACGATTCAAAGCGGCTAGTCTTAATGGATGATTGGAATGCGATCCTTGATCCCAAGATAGATAAGGTCGGGCGGGGGCTAGAAGGTTGGGAAGGTGTGAAAGCAGTCTTGTCGGCCTTATAACTCGTCATGACTTGGTCGACAGGTTTCGTCTGGATCACCCAAGGCGGCAGATGTGGACGTGGCTAGATAGCTCGCCCTCTGCCAAAGTAGGTTCCTACTTGTACAGAGTGTTAGTTAGAAGAGCTGATAGCGATTTCGTTAGTTGTCCCACGTTCCACTTGATAGCGTGGACTGACCATAAACTTGTTAGGGTCAGTCTGCGGTTAGTTAATAGGCCTAGTCTGGCTGGCCACTGGAAGTTCAATACCTCCTTACTGGAGATAAAGGACTCCCGGGCCCGGCTAGAATCCCTAATTAAGCGGTCATTAGTAGGGGCGGTTACCGTGAATAGGTGGTGGGTTTCTCTTAAACATAGGATTAGAGATTTCGCCGCCAAGTACGGTCGACAGCTCAATTTAGATAGGACCAAGGAGGCGAAATCTATAGATGATAGACTTTCCCGGGCGGTGGCTGGGGCGGGGGACTCCCTAATCGTAGAGCTAGCTAGGAGGGACCTTGAGCGTGAGACTAGCTAGTACTACAAGGGATTTGTAGTTAGATCTAGGTTAAAAAGAATTCTCAACGAAGCTGTGAAATCGAACGCGACTGTACGTGAGGAAGAAGTGCGAAGGTTTCCCGATCGGTATATCAATTCCGTCAAGTCCTCAGATAGGCGCGTGCTGCGATCGAATCGCAAGATGCGTGATGCCTTTCGGGCGCACTTTCGTGATCGCTTTGCCCGCTGTCCTGATCTCTCGCTTCAGGAGTTTCGCAGCTATCTTACCGACTTCCCCCGCCTCGGGACGGCTGAAGCGGCTCGTTGCGAGGGTTTGGTTACTGAATGCGAAGTCCGTGATGCGTTAAAGCAGGTAGGCCTCAACAAGTCGCCGGACTAGATGGTTTGCCCAACGAAGTGTACTTGAGGCTGCCGCACATATTTGTACCTATTCTGAGGGATATGTTCAACCATTGGTTCGCCCAGGGAGCCATCCTTGGGAGCGTTACCAAGGGCGTGATCACATTGCTGAAGAAAGGTGGCAAGAATGTTTGGGAGGTTGTAGACGATTACAGGCCCATAACTCTGCTTAACACAGATATAAAGATTTTGGCCCGGGTCATCGAATCATTTACAGCTTGTCATTAGCGATCTGATCAGCCCCGAGCAGACCTACGCTGTGAAGGGAAGATCGATCTAAGACAATCTGCACTTGATTTGCGAGGTCCTAGAGGGGATAGAAGAGGGCACGGAAGCCGCACTGATCAGTTTAGATCAGTCCGAGGCCTTCGATGGGGTTGACAATCGGTTTTAGGCGACTGTTTTGGAGACTGTCGGGTTCCAACCGGAGTTCCAAGGATGGATTAGCATGATGTATCAAAACCCGCAGGCAGTGGTGCAGGTGAACGGAAGGTGTTCGAAGGCGTTCGCGATTGAGCTTTCGGTCCGGCAGGGCTGCCCCATGTCTCCTCTTCTCTATGTCCTCACTTTGGAGCCCCTACTCCATAGGCTTAGGGATGAGGGGACAAATCCGGCCCTGCGCGGTGTCCCTTTTGCTGGCCCTCTTACGGCAAGGGTTTCCGCGTTCGCCGATGATATCACAGTCTTTGTATCCCGCCGCCTGGATATGAAGAAGGCATTTGGTGAGTACGAGCGGATAGCAGGAGCCAACGACAATTTTGACAAAAGTGAAGGCTTGCAGCTCGGTGCTTGGAGGGATAGCAATACCCTTCCAGGGCACTTCCGCTGGAGTGACGGACCCGTCCGCATCTTCGGGGTGTTGTTCGGACCCGACCTCCAACTGGAGCGAAATTGGTCGGAAGTACAAGCTAAGGTGAATGCTCAGGTGGGAACCTGGTTTTCAAGGAGGTTGTCCTTAAAGGGCAAGGCGGAGGCGTGAGCGGTGTACGTCTTCCCATGGATCCTTTATCGATTGGCTGTAGACGCCATGGGCCTCAGAAACGTCGGCTGGCGCTTCAACAATCCCACTCCAGATTGCTCAGGGGAGGCCGAAGGCCGATGGTCCGTAGACGGGTCTGCATCCAACGTACGCGCAACGGGGGTCTGGGTATGCCTGATCTGGAGAGCTGCTGGCTTGCTGAAAGACTTGACGGGGGATGCAGTGTGGAGACGAAAGGCGAGTCGGACTTTTCCTCGCCTTAAGTCAGATCCAAAGGCTGAAGGTCGACGTAAGCCATTGGGCGAAGCACTGTTTGTCCGCGAGTACAGAACGGCCCTTCGTAACCTTCTTGGGTCCAGTGACCTTTCACGCCTCGGAAAAAGCTATATCGGGAGCTAGTGGAGGGTTCTTCTTCGGATCCTCTTGGCGAGCGGCACGGCTGGACGGTGGAGGAGACCCTCCCACTGGAATTAGGCGCCAAGATCGACCTTCTTGAACAACTCCGAGTTCTCGCTCACCTGGCGACTTGCACGGAATGCTTTACCCCTTCTCAGTTTGAGCTTCAGAGCGGGCCTAGCAGACATGCCCGATTGTGCTCGCTGTGGCAGTGGTTTAGAAGAAACGGCTGAGCACGCCTTCTACTACTGCGAGCGAGTTCGACCGTTCTGGGATCACGTCGGGGAGTGGACGGTTCGCATCGAACCCAATGTGCTCGTGCTGCTCGACGTTGGTTACGTCGTGGACAACGTCTTTCCTCCGTTTCAGAGTGAGAAGCGTGTGGTGTTTCTCGCGATCCTAGCTGTAGCTCGAATGGTGATTTGGGAGACGCGAAAGAATGGATTGTATGACGATGCAAACTTTTCTCGTCGTGATCTGGTTTTGTATATTAGGCATCAGCTTAGGGTCATAATCAGATGCGATAGAAAACGCTTGGATCGCATAACATTCAACAAAAGGTGGGTGAATGCAGCGAGCCTGGTCGTAAGAAAGGGGGCAATGTTGAAGTCATCCTTCCCTCCTCTGCTGGCCCATGGCGTCTACGGTACGGGTCCTTCGGGACCCCATCCCGGGTAAGTTGGTTGATTTTCCCCTTTTTCCCTAGTTAGCAGTATGTTGTGAGTCATCGTCTCCATCATTTAGTTGTTAGTTTTCAAGATCTTTCCCATTCCCATTATTTTTTGTACCCGTAACCCAACCCGCTTTTGTTGAAGACCTTGAAAGTTCACGTGTATAAAAACCATATTACCTGCTTTCATCTGCCCATACCGCGCCCAACCCTGTATTTTTTGCCCCACTAGCCTAGGACCCCTGTCCCACCTTGGGTAGGTCCAGCTTGTTTTCGGTGCTTTCGGACACCGGAAAATAGTCAGCCTCCGTTTTGTAGAACGGGAGGGCAACCCAACAGGGAATTTTTTCCTTTGTTTTCGTATTCGTTTTCTGTATATTTCGGGGTTTTTCTCCCATCCCCATCACATAATATCCATTGTAAATAAATCATCAATTGTAAATAAAATCACACATTTCATTTGGGGTTTTTAAGTAGGTCTTTTTCATTGAGTAAATGTGGTATTTTGGTGGTAGCAGCGCGCATAGTGATGGATGAATGATTTTATATTGTACTGTTGAATGGGTCGACAAATGTGGCTAGCTAGGTCCCCTTATAGTTAATGCATGACCACTCCCTTCCCCTCCCCCACAAAATCTCAAGGCTTTATGCCTACCATTTGTACATATGGAAATAAACGTTGGGATGAATGGTCAGCCGGTCGTAGAGACTGGATATTCGACTGACAAGTAAGCCTAGCTTACGTCACCACTTTTCTGTGTATCTTGTTACTTCAATATATCCCTAAACTTATACCGTGTTCCGAGTTATCTTTTCGTGGTCCCAAATTGGGTCCACATCATATACCTTGTATGAGATGCTGATAGTTAGAAAATGAGTCTAATACGAGTGTACATTTCAGAGCATCAATTATTGTTGTCGCTTAAAAACGTAAAAATCAAAGGGGGCAGCTTAGAACCTTACAGTACTATGAAGATAGGTAAGACTCCCATGGAATCGCTGTGTTGCATGTCTATGTGGTCAGGACTGTTGTGCAGAGCTCTGTTTGCGAATAAGCGAGAAGTTAGCGACCTAGTATGCTTGCTGGAAGTTTTTATAAATGGTTTGGTTGTATGTTCACCATGTGTATCCGTGGTCCGTTGGAGTGTTGGCTGATGCTATTACCAGAAGCGGACATCATGTGTTGTTACGGCTCAAACTGCAGAGAGAGAGAGAGAGAGAGAGAGAGAGAGAGAGAGAATTTCGTGAATTTATATGGTTCAGAGGTACTGCTTGTTATGCCTTCAAATTGGTCAAAAGAGGTCATGCAACCTGCGCCCGCATCGCATCCGTAGGTTAAGTAGTCAACAAGTGTTCTGAGTGATTGTGTACCGTCCTATTTTTGACTTTAACAAAAGAGTCATGAATCGTAACGAGAGTTTACTTCTTGTGTAACACACTTAATATAACAAATATTCCATTTTCAAGCATTTTCACTCAAAGAAATTCCAATAAATTCAATAAGTTTCCGTTTATTACACACAACTTGTTTTTCAACATCATTCGTACCCTTTCGGTATTTCTAATTTTTCCTTTGCAAGAGAAGGAAGGAGGGAGACAGAGAAGGGAAAATTCCTTCATCTGAAACAATAATCAACAACACCTATGTGCCCTGTAACGGTAGCGGCATTGAGGCAAAAAATGAGGTAAAAGGCTCGACTGGTAAAGAAGTTGTCTATTCGTAATGGGGTCTTCGTTCCTTCTTTAAACCCTTCTTTGACTGTGAAACTAAAAACAAAATAGAAAGCAACTTCTGAAATCCCTTTCACACAGATCTATAATTCGGGCAAATACAGATACAGTGTGTGATTCTTACACCTGTTCACCTCAAACAATGCCCCCTTCGCAAAGTCTAAAATCGCAGCTGTCAGGCAACACGTGTGTTCTGCTCGGAGAAATGGTAATGAAAAAGGTCAACCCTTCTAACCGTGTCACGTGTGTGACTGGTCGGTGTATAATGGTTATATGTACCCAACTCTAAGACGCCCGTACCAAACAAGGGGGATAACTCCCTCATTTACAGTGCCCGTTCTAAGCAGGTTAAGGGGCTGATGTGTCGATCCCGCGAACCTTTTTATATAACAAACTAGGCAAGGGTGACAAGCCAAGAGGGTAAATTTGAAAACGATCAGGGAAAAGAGGAAACTGGAGAAAAGGCTGGATCGCTGCTGGCTTGACCTATGCTTCTACTGCAATGGTCGTCTGGTGCTGTGGCAAAGGGTCAGTAAATAGGGTTCAATTGGTTCAAGCAAGACTGTGGCTGAAGTAAGGTGTTAGTCGGTGTATGATGACCAGAGAAAGGTAACGAATTCCTATCGCTTTAAAGCAGCTGTTTTGAATGATATTTATCCAAACCTTCAAGCAGGTAAGATTTAACACAAGGTCATTTTCATGTGGAGGCTACGCACGAATCGAGGTATGAGTGGCAGGTGCAAAAATATTTGATCCTACGGCATTCTCCTATTGGGGCGCCTCAGGCGTCAAGCAATGAATTTAGCCCTGCGGAAGCCGGTATTGTTCAGGAGGACGGCCTCCAGGGACCAGGCGTGTTAAAGAGAGAAATTCTGGGCCCCTCATGTGGTGTAATAGCAGACCATTATTAGTGAGTTCGATTTTCACGGGGTGCCCCATAATTCTGGCCTTTTGCCACAATTAAGCTAAACTTGGTAAATAACTAAAGAGACAAATACCTATTTGTCAATCATGTTTCTCTATTTTAAACGTTCTGTACGTTTTAAGTTAGGTGGTGGGCGGATTTTCGGTTAACAGTGCAAGACTTTCTTTTCTTTCATTTTGGAAGCCCGCCTCGACTGATGTTTCTCGGCGAACTTCAGATAAACTACCAAAGGATTTTTTTCTCCTCCATATGGCTGACCGGTAATTTGGTCCTGTCATAAAGGTCTTCAAGAAGAAAACAAAGAAAATAAAGAGAAAGAAGAAAAAAACGACGAGCGGGATCTCTCCTTCAACCTGGGATGAATCCTCTAATATTACGGTCAATGCCACTGGGCCAGTCCAGTGGGTGAAGCAGCTAACCAAACTCTGGACGAACTCAGACAAGACCAACATAAGAAAACAGTGTCGTCCACTAGGACGAATAACAAAAGAAATTGTCAAATCCACAAAGCCGGAGTAAAGATACTGGCCATTTTTGTCGGTAGTACCTACTCTTTTTGAAACATTTTGCAGGAGAACAAAGAACACATCTTCAGGGTAGAATAGCAATATATGAAGAGCCGAGCAATTTGATTGGGAACAACATCGTCTCTAATATAGTCGGCACTGCCCATGACACTCGAGCCTCAATTACTGGCTGTATGAGCGGGGAATGGAGGTTCGATCAGATGATTGACTCCAAAGCCGTCCTCCAAAGCATTCAATTTTATATACCACTCTCTCTCTCTCTCTCAATTTGAAGAAAAATGAAAGAACAGAAAAGAAGAAAGACTTTTATGTCCATGGACTGTTCAATTTTTGACACTTTGAAGGTGTATATAATTGTAGTAAAAGATTCATGTATTTTAATGTTACCACGTGGTCTAAGTTGTTATTTGCAGTGTCTTCTACGAGTTTGTTACTTCATGCTTCCTTTTCAGCTTCTGTTCGCCTTATGTTATCTTGCTTAAAATTGTCCAATAAATTCGTTTAAAATATCACACGGGAAACCGGAATTGCCGACTACTACAATATAATATTATTACGACTAAACCTATAGGTCCATATCTTCCATTGTCTAGGGGAGAAAGTCTAGTGGCCTTGGTGGGTGTGTGTATAGTGTGAAATTTGGAACCCCTTGCCAGCGGCGGTCAGTCTGGCCATAAATTAATCCCCCACATAATATGCCAGTTCTTATATGCCTGAGAAAAAAACTCTGAACGAGGACTTATTCTACAAGGGATCAAGTGCCAACCTTGCCCCGTCTTCACACGTGCAAAAATAAAGTCCCGTTTTGGGATTTTAAAGAATTTGCCGTCACATCTACGACAATTTTAAATGCCGGTACAAAAAAGTCTGGAAACTTATGAAGGCACCTCTTAAATGATGTCTAAATATTTCATACAGGATGAGGTTAGTAAAGATTTTCTTTAAAAAAAAAAAAGAAAAAAAAAGACAACATTGATTTTGTTCAAATATTTGGGAAATGTTATGTAATATCTGTAATTTTTTTTTTTAATGAAGTATTTTTCTAATTGGCTAAACTTTCCCAGCTAAACAATGGTGAAATACGTAAGATTTATCTAAATTTAGCACGCAAAAATCAGTAATTCCACAAATGGAAGACGGGCTTTCTAACCTAATGGATAAATCAGAAATAGGAATGCTTAAAGCCTCTCCCCGCACTAACTTAAGAATATAAATTTCTTGTAAAGCTATAAAAAAGGAGTCTTTTACTTAGCAGTTAAGTATCAGAATTCGAAGGATAAAGCCGTGAATATAAATGATGTTTAAATATTTCATACATAAAAAAAAGACATTAATTTTGTTCAAATATTTGGAAATGTGGTGTACTATGTGTTATTTTATTTTTGAAATGAAGAATATTTCTAATCGGCTAAACTTTCCCAGCTAAACAATGGTGAAATATGTAAGATTTCTATAAATTTAACGCGCAAAAATCAGTGATACTCACCGTTCTGCCCTAATTTTCCTGCAAAGTCATCAGAAACTTCTCTCAATAAAAGTAACCAGCTCCTTAAGGAATTATCTAAAAATAGGATCATTGATGGATATGAAGGCGATATAGGAAAACTAGAAACTAGTTCAGGGCCTTAGGCCCAAAAGCGAAAAAGAGGAATAACCGACTTTAAATAAGTTAACACTTAGTTGGGTTTTTTGTGTAAGACTCGCTGTTCATGAACATCCATCATAGCTGTTTTGGTCACATCTGTGTCAGGTATAGCCACAATATACCACCCATGATAAAAATTTCCAATCACAACATTACACAACATGGGACCCAAGCAACATGCTTGGGTGTCATGATTGGCAGGTGCTCTCCTGAGATGGGAAATCCGATCGTCATCCTTTGAATGTTGGCTGCTCTTTTTTCATGTACATGAATGACGACGTAAGAAACCACAACCATCAAAGACCTAAACGCAAAACATGGTCTAGGGAAGACAATCAACTTGCACTTCACTGCTATTTTAGAAGGGGATGTAGGAAAAGAATGATAATGTGCAAATTTTCAGACAAGCCAAAGGCTTGCTGATCAAGTTAGAACAATAATTAAGAAGGGTTAGTTTTCTGACCTTGAAATACTAGAAATCCTTCAGAAAACATATAAACAAAATTATAATGCAGTACAAAAAACATCAAGTGGTAGCAAACAAAGCAACAACCAAACAAACATAAAGTGGTATCAAACAATGCACAACCAAACAAACATAAATCTAGAAAATGAACAGAGAATTATGAATTGTGAAAAGACTACTCTTCCATCATTAAGAAACATAGAATGGAGAACACTTAAGATAGAAACGGAAAAAATAAATCAAATACTACCGTACATACCAACGAACAATATAACTGAGTTAAATGAACTAATCTATGCAGGAGCGAAATTAGTTTGTGAGAAAATTGGGATCCCCTCAAAAAGCACGAAAAAAATGATAAAACAAAAGAAAGACGCTGAAATATGCGGGAACAGAAAGGAAAAGGCAACACGAGAAAAAGTAATAGAACTTGAGAAAATTAACCAGAAAGTATTGGTGAATGAAGAGAGATTAAAGAGATATCGACAAAGGATATAACAATACAGGCAAAACAGGACTTTCCAAAACAACGAAAGAAAATTCTATCAACAATTTGGAGTGAGTGACATGAAAACATACCAACAACCGGATACCAAAGAAACCGAACGATTTTGGACTAAAATATGGCAACCAAAAAAACAGGACGAAAGGGCTGAATGGGTAAACAATATTACAAGAGAACTAGAAGGACTTGAATAAGGTCCCAAAGCGGAAATACACATCAATTTACTCAAAAATACACTAAAAAGAATACCAAACTGGAAAACGCCAGGCCACGATGGAATAGATGGTTTCTGGTTCAAGAAATTCACCTCCATTCACGACAGACTAGAAATGAACAGATGCTTACAAGGAGCACAGGTACCAGACTGGATGACCAAAGGAAAGACCACATTGATCCAAAAAGACACAAACAAAGGAACTGCCCCAAACAATTATAGACCGATAAGTTGCCTACCGATGATATGGAAAATATTTACAGCACAAATAAAAGAAAAGATTTACTACTCGCTAACAAACCGCGGATTGTTCCCTGACAAACAGAAAGGATGCCGCAAAGGATCCAGAGGCACAGCAGATTTACTTTACATAGATCAGCACATCCTAAACGAGAGCAAGACCAGACGGGAAAATCTAGCTATGGCCTGGATTGACTACGAAAAGGCATATGACATGGTTCCACAAAGATGGATAATAAACTACCTCAAAATGTGCAAAATGTCACATGAAGTCATAAACTTTATCGAAAAATCCATGAAGACCTGAAGAGTGGAGCTGACAGCAGGAGGAAGAAGCTTAGTTGAAGCAAAGATCCAAAGAGGTATTTTCCAAGGAAATGCACTATCACTCTTACTATTCATAATTGCCATGATGCCACTTAACCACATACTTAGAAAATGCACAGCCGGATATAAACTTAGCAGATCGCAAAAAAGATCAATCACCTAATGTACATGGATGACATCAAACTATTTGCAAAAAATGAAAAAGAACTGGAAACTCTAATACAACCGTTAGAATATACGGTCAGGACGTAGGAATGGCATTGAAAAATGTGCCATACTAGTCATGAAAAGTGGCAAACGACATCTGACTGACGGAATGGAACTACCAAATCAGGAAAAAATTAGGACACTCGGAGAAAAGGAAACCTACAAATACTTTGGTATCTTGGAGGCTGACGCCATCAAACAAGTGGAAATGAATGACAAAATTCAAAAAGAATATCTCCGAAGAACTAGAAAACTACTTAAGACAAAACTCTCTAGCAGAAACTTCATCAAAGCAATAAATACTTGGGCTGTGCCCCTCGTTAGATATTCGGGACCATTTCTCATGTAGACTAGAGATGAAATTAAACAAATGGATCAAAGAACAAGAAAAGTAGTGACATTACATTACATTACATTCCAGAGACGACTTTGACAGACTATATGTATAAAGAAAGGAGAGAGGAAGAAAACTTGCATTGAAGACAGCGTGACGCATCGATACAACGACTTGAGGACTACACGAAGGAGGACTAATTACAGCCCTCGGAAACGATACTGAAAACACGATTGACAACAGAATGACAATAAATAGGAAACAAAAACGCGAAGAAAAACAACTCTACGGGCGTTTTAATCGACTAATAAACATTTCACACGAGAAAACCTGGACGTGGCTAAGATTGGGAAACTTTAAGAGAGAAACAATCTCTCCTGATAGCAGCACAAAACAATGCCATAAGAACCAATAATATCAAAGTGAAAATAGATAAGACGCAACAAAATATCAAATGTAGGCTATGTGGTGATAGAGACGAAACCATCAATCACATAATAAGCGAATGCAGCAAATTAGCACAGAACTAGTATAAGACATGGCTGGGTGGGCAAGGTGATCCACTGGGAGATGTGCAAGAAATTTTAATTTGACCATACGAACAAATGATATATGCACAACCCAGCATCTGTCCTTGAAAATGACTCACATTAACTCCTATGGAACTTTGACATACAAACAGACCTTATAGTACTCAATAAAAAAAAGGAGAACTTGCAGAATGGTGGACTTTGCTATCCCGGCTGACCAGAGAATAAAACTGGAAAAATATGAAAAGAATGGATAAGTACCTCGACCTTGCTAGGGAATTGAAAAAAACTATGGAACATGAAGATGACGATTATACCAATCGTGATTGGTGCTTTTGGTACAGTCACCAAAGGATTATTAAAGGGACTGGAGGACTTGGAGGTTGGAGGACGAGTGGAGATCATCCAAACTACACCATTATTGAGAATGGTCAGAATATTGAGAAGAGCCCTGGAGATTTGAGGAGACTTGCTGTCACTCAAATTTCAGTGAAAGACCATCAGCGTTAGCTGATGTGAAAAACTCATGGAGTAAATAATAAATTTAAATAAATTTGATTTATAATTAATTCTTTTTTATATCCTTTCAGCTGAAACATAATTACTTTCCAAACTCCCTAATCTATAAGTATTTAATGATGCTTAGTTACATTATCTCACTTAGAAGTTATTCTCAGATTTTCCAGTAGCAAAATCGAATATTACTCTATTCATGAATACTGCAGAAGTAGATTATCCACCCAATTACTTATTTGATTTTTTTCTTTTTTTTTTCCTGGGGTATCCTGAAATTAAGGCATTTAATAAAAGAAGCTACCATGTATAAATGAAGTTGAAACTTTATTCTTTCAGCTTACAGAATATTTTGTTCAGGGTCCATTTCATAAACACATGTCTAGAAGGCACTTTTTGGTGCATAAAGTTAAAATTTGACATCAGTAAAATTATGATGTAGTTTTATTTTATTTTTTTTTTTATTATTTGTTTTATTTTCTGTTTTTTTTTTTTTACTTTATTAATTAATCCCCACTATACAACAAAAATTTCATGAATGATCTGCAGTTAGATTATTGATTTATTCACAAAAGAAAAATATGATGTGAAAACCAAAATTTAATGCTTTATTTATTTATATTTATATCTAAGTATAAAATAAATACACATGAAAAAAACTTGGATAATATGACCTGTTTAATGGGAGATGGCTGAGGTTTTCTCTGAGAAAAATATCTACTTTTTGTTTTCATACAAATAGGCATGAAGAACCATTTCAAATCATTCAATTTAAGCTAAATCCATTGTGTACATGTGGGTTAATTTGAAGAGTGGTCTATATACTGCTGTTTCATTCAAGATACATATAAACGGTATGTCCAGGATATTATACATCGATCATGCAGTAAACTATTCAGACCAATGTCATCCTATCCTATTATTAGACACCAAATGTCTCCATTTTTAAAAAGAAATACCAAATTTCTTTAATATCAGGATCAGGAGTGATCATATCCAGCTAACCTTATAGGTTTTCTTTCTCAATATAAAATGATGATTTTGACTGTTTTACACCATTTCTCTAGCCTCCTTGGAGTGTACTTAGTTTTACACTACTTTATATTCATATTTTTTGTTACAGAATTTTAATGCTATAGAGTCTGGAAACAAATGATATCTAATAATATCCCATTTTAATTTCACTAAAAATAATAAATTCCTAGTATGCACCCTCCCTTTCCCCAAGACGGGTAACCTTGGAGTGGCCAAGTACTACTGATGTATAACCCTTACATCCATAGTGGCCAAGATCTACGATGCTCTTCTACGCAATCGCATAGAACCCAAAATTGAGAAAATGCTAAAGAAGAACCAAAATGGCTTTCGGAGAAATCGATTTAGGCTATCACAAATTTTGACTATCCGTCGAATACTAGAAGGTGTTCGGACAAAAAAACCTCGCGGCAACACTATTATTCGTCGACTTCTCCAAGGCATTTGACTTCGTACTCAGAGGGAAGATGGCGCAAATACTTCTCGCCTACGGCCTCCCCAAAGAAATTGTCTCCGCCATAATGATACTATATAAAAACACGAAAGGGAAAGTCCGCTCACCAGATACTTCAACATTGTAGCAGGTGTGGTGCAAGGAGATACATTAGCTCATACCAGCTTATTATTTGCTAAGACTACGTGCTTAGAACATCTATAGATTTAATGAAAGAAAACGGTTTTAAGATGGCAAAGGAAAGAAGCAGAAGATACCCCGCGCAGACATGGACTACGCCTATGACATAGCGCTTCTGGCAAATTCACCCACCCAAGCCGAATCCCTGCTACATTGCCTGGAACGAGCAGCAGGTGGCATATGCCTCAATGTCAACGCAGACAAAACAGAGTACATGCGCTTTCTTGTTGTGAGACCGAAACTTACCTGCATCATGGACTCTTCCAGCACTATATTACTAGCGTAGTTATATCCTAATACGGAGCATGCGGTAGTAGTAGTATCGTAGTAGTTTGACGTTGTGAATCTAGCCCTGGCCGATGCGTCTAGTCCCGCCTGGAAATTTTCGCCGACATTCAATTCCTCGGCTCTGCTTGCCAATCCGAGATAACTATTACCATTCGCCACGCTGTGTCTTTTGGTCTGAATGGCAGTGTTCTAGCTACCTCAGATCGTTTCCAATTTTGGCTGGAATGTACACCGAAATAAAATCGCTGTTGGGAGAGAGATTGTGCCTGTTGCGGTTCACAAAAATGCATAAGAAGAAGGAAAACAACGCTTTTAAATTTCTCAAAGCTATATTGGATAGAAAAATTCAATCTATGGGATTGCCCAATGAGTACATTTTGTCGTAAAATAGAAAGTACGACGTCCAATTCGGTAATTCTCAAAAAGGAACTCAAACAACGATTTCCCCAGTTTTTTTTTCTTGGGAAATGCTCTAAATCAAAAGCTAAGCTCAAGGGGAAGAACGGTGCACAATCGGCATTCAAGAAGAAACGGAATGTCCCTTTCGCTGCTCTTGAGCAAATCAACAAAGAATTAGAACAAGCAGGTATTCTGTCAAAGACAGACTTAGGCGAATGGGCAGCAACTACGGTCCATGTAAAAAAGAAGTCAATTCAAATACGAATCTGCGCCGATTTCTCCACAGGGTTAAACGATGCCTTGCAGGATCACCACTATCCTATAGTATTGTGAGAGCCTTACCCATCTCACCATATTGCACTCTTCTCACCGTTATTAGAACTGAGAAATTTCGCTGCCAGAGAGGCAGATCAATATCGGTGTTATCCGAACAGTATGAGACTTCTTACCTTTTCTATGTAACTATCTTTCTTGTGTAATATAATCTGCTATCTAATATCCATGTTTGCGTTTCCATTAGTGACCCTTTCCGGGGCCACAACATCTACTAAGCCCTGAAGAAATTTTCAACAAATTAAACATTAAGAACATGCAGAATTTGAGAGGGGCTCTCAGCGAACTTTTAAAAAAGGACAAACCATGGTTATGGACACCTGAATGCAAGAGTCATTCGAAAAGATCAAGAAAAGCCTTACTTCGGATCTCTCCCTCACCCACTACGACCCTATCTTCGACATCATAGTCGCAAGTGATGCAAGCTCATACGGCATCGGTGCTTGCATTCTCCTTAAACTGCCAGATGGTTCGCGAAAAGCTGTGGCACATGCTTCTCGATCCCTGCTACCAGCTGAGAAGCAATATTCCCAAATAGGCTTTAGGGATAATGTTCGCTGTCACAAAGTTCCACAGATACCTACATGGAAGACGGTTCATACTACAAACGGACCATAAACCCATAATAACAATCTTTGGGTCCAAGAAAGGTCTGCCAGTCTATATTGCAAATAGACTACTTCGTTGGGGAAAGATTCTCTTAAACTACAACTTCAAGATCGAGTTCCTAACATCTAAAAATATTTGCCACGCGGACAGCTTATCGCGACTAATTTCCAAAAATACGAAAATCTTTGAAGACTCCATTATTGCTACTCTAAGGACGAATTTGCGAAATCAGAAACAATTTTAGCAAGAAAAATCAAGTCCGTCTTCGATAAACTCATTTCACGGCAAGCAAAGTTTAAGAAAACCGTCTCGCCCCATAAGAAACATTTCTATCCTGGCGATAAAGTTCTTTTCAAGGCCTACAAAAACAATATTACATTCTGGGAAGTAGGCCCCATCAAACAAAGGATGGGCAAACTGGTCTATAATGTCCAGGGACCAAAAAACACCCACAAACGCTATATGAACCAGCTCAGGATATACCGTTTGAATGAATCACCACAAAATACCTGCGAAGAGCCGATCGACGCAATATTCGATCATTTCCATCTCGACACGCCTCAAGTCTCTTCGGAAGTACGACGGTCGGGAAGAAAAAGAAAATTTACGCAACCACTCGACATAAATCCCAAGAGGCAGAAGTATCAATAGTTTTACTTTTTTGCCTTTTTTCCTAGAAAAAAAAAAAGAAAACTCTTGGAAGGGATGTTGTGAGACCGAAACTTACCTGCATCATGGACTCTTCCAGCACTATATTACTAGCGTAGTAATATCCTAATACGGAGTATGCGGTAGTAGTAGTATCGTAGTAGTACAGCAGTACGACTACCAATATTGGACACTATCCTTTGTAACTTTTGTTAATATATCTTTCTTACCTCTAAACCGTGTTCCGTGTTTTCCTTCTGTGTACCGACTTTGGGTCCACATCACATCTCCACACTGAAGGGTGGTCCTCTGAAACTAGTGGACAATTTCACCTACTTCAGAAGCAGTGTCTCATCAACGGAGAATGACATAAATACGCGACTAGCAAAGGCATGGACAATTATCCATAGGCTATCGGTCAAATGGAAGTCAGACCTGACCGATAAAATAAATCGCAGTTTTTTTCCAAGCAGCAGTCGAGTCGACACTGCTATATGGATGCACCGCATAGACCTTTGACGGCAATTACTGAAGAATGCTGCGAGCTATATTGAACAAGTCTTGGAGGCAACACCCTCCCTACAAAGCAGCAACTGTACGGATATCTACCACTCATCACAAAAACTATCCAAGTTAAACGAACCAGACATACGGGACACTGTTGGAGAAATAAGGATGAACTTATAAGCGATGTACTCCTGTGGACCCCTTCACACGGACGTAGAAAGGTTGGACAACCAGCTAGAAGCTCTGTGCTGATACAGGATGTAACCTGAAAGACTTCCCGGGAGTGATGGACGATAGAGATGGGTAGCGAGAGAGGGTCTGGAAGATCCGTGCTGGCAGCGTGACATGATGATGATGATGATGAGTTTAAAAGAAAAGGTTTTATGAAAAATTGAGTGTAAACTGGATCCTGCTGCTAAGCCACCTTTCAAAGCCATACTGTTTGTTGAGTTTGTAACAGTATTCTAGAACATGTTTCAGGAAATTGCCCCAACTTAACAATCTATTTACAAGAAATTTGAAATCACAGGATGTTTGTCATTGAAAAATAATTATAGCATTTTCATGTTAGTTGTCTATGTATTCCACAGAAATACATCCGCTGGTCAGGTCAAGTTTTACAAATTCCACATCTGACTGTTTAGAAAATGAAGCGGCACCTGCTCAAAATAATGCCATGAGACCCTATTAAGTAAAATCTAGAATAGATAGAACCCAAGTTGAGTCTATGTAAAGAGAGAGAGAGAGAGAGAGAGAGAGAGAGAGAGAGAGAGAGAAAGAGAGAGAGAGAGAGATACCACATAAGTAAATGCAGCCAACTAGTACAGAAGGAAAGCAAAAGCAGACATGGCTAGAATTGTGCAGGCAACTAAAATTTGACCACATATTCACAAACCAGAATATGTCAGAAAATAAAACCCACAAAATCCTCTGGGACATTGAGATAAAAATGTATCATCCAATTCTGGCCAGAAGACCAGATCTTATTGTAATAAAGAAGGAGAGATGAGCATGTTAATTAGTGGACTTTGCTATTTCAGCTGATCACAGACTTAAATTAAATAGAATTACTTTAAGTCTGTGATCAGCCGAAATAGCAAAAAATCCAGGAAGAAATATCCGAATTTTGCCAGAGAGTTTTAAAAAATTGTAAAATATAGAGGTGATAGTAATACCAATCATAGTCTGAGCAAAGAGAACAATTCCCAATCACCTAGAAAAGAGAATGAGTGAACAAGAAACCTGAGGAAAATTGACCTTTTCCAGTCAACAGCAGTGTCAAGATCTGCAAGAATACTGGAGAGTTGAAGAGACTTGCTACTCCTCAAACTTCAGTGAAAACCACCAGTTATTACTGGTTTAAAAGACTTGCAAAGAGTAAAATAATTATAAATGTCGCTTGAAAAGATCTCACTCCAAAATGTAGTCATTTTTAGGGGAAATGTAGTTTTACCATATTGGATAAACTTCAGGTCAATTTCCCAGACACTGAATATACATACCCTACAAATAGTACATGAAATACACACACACACACACACACACACACACACATGTATATATGTTAAATTCTTATGAACAAAGAAAATATGTAAACAAAAGTGAATAGAGATAGACTCGTGGTGTAAAACAAAATGATTAGGTTTATTCACTACATGCATATGTCATAGCGGACCAAGGTCTATTTCTCTGTTTCCTATGTCTCTGTTCTTCTGATCCCCACAAATCCCACAATACTCTGTCCTCAGATGGCAATTCCTTTTCTATCCCTCAGGGCGAATTTTCATTAGGTCTGGTCCCTAACAATATATAAAATAGAGAATAAAAATAATCAACAACACAAAACTCAAAGAAAATATGAAGTCAGTAAATAAATAACAAAGCAATGAATATGGCATCATTACTAAATTGACACATAAGATCAACCCAAGTATTAAACTTTATCAAGAGTAAGATGTAATAAACTCTAACTTGCAGAACTCCTATTATAGGATGCATATTCAAAAACAGTTCATTGATAATTTTATTAGTGCTTCTGACTCAATTGACACACACACACACACACACACACACACACACACACACACACACATATATATATATATATATAGGGTGGAACGATAAAACGACATGATTCCATTTCCGTTTAATGAAAACCGGTTTTCTTTTTTTGTTACAGACCATCTACTTGTTGGCCAGTTGTGTACAAATCCCAAGAGCGATAGGAGCCTTCTATCATGTCTGAAAGTGACACAATGTTCAACGAGCGAGATCGGAGATGCGCCGTTGTACAACTCATGCTCTCTACCGATCCAAGTTTTGACAACAGGACCATTGCCAGCACCCTCAAAATGCGAATCCGGACTGTTCAACGCTTGAGGGCACAGCTCAAGGCATCGGACGACCCTTTGAAGGTGGTGGAGCGGAAGGACACCGCCAGGAAGACCCGGACCAAGGAGTTCATCGAAAAGGTCCAGGCAATCATTAATGAAACTCCACAGCGACCTATTCGGCAGATTGCCAGATATTTAGGCGCCTCACACACAACTGTGAATGCATGTGTGAAGGAGGACTTGAAGTGTAAGTCCTACAAGATCTTGACTGAGAAGACAAAGAACCTCAGGCTAATCAAGTCCGTCAGGCCCCCTCCTCCCCCGACCTGAATCCGCTGGACTACTTCGTTTGGTCATACGTCGAGAACATTACCAACAACACCAAACAACACCAAAGCCAGCCTGATCGACGCCATCCGCCGAGTATTCACCGAGCTCCCGCCGGCGCTTGTGGAAAAGGCATGCTCCTACTTCCGGATCCGTATCAAGGCGGTGATTGAGGCTGAAGGCGGCTACATTTATTAGATGTCAGCTCTACTACATAATCAAGATACCTGAATTGACTTTTTCAAAAAATGTTTTAAAATAAAGCTGTAGTGTTGTTTTCTTTTGGACGACAATTTTATCGTTCCACCCTGTATACGAGGATCATTAAGTAAGTTTCCAGACTTTTTTCGTATGGGCACTTTTATTGAAACTCTAGTCCCCTTCGAAGTAATCTCCTCCTACTGCAATGCACTTATATCGTTCCAACAACTTCTGGAAGGCCCCATGGAAGTCCTCTTGTCAATGACCTTCGTCACAGCCTCTTTCATCTCCTCAATTGTCTCACAATGACAGCCTCTGAGCTTAGGGAATAACGAAACGTCACAGGGAGCAAGGTCTGGACTATAGGGAGGCTGAGGAATTGTCTTGATGCCCATCTTGGTCAAATAGTCTGTGACAAGGATAGAGTTGTAGACTGGTGTATTGTCCTGGTGGAAATGCCTCAGAGCCAATTTGAATAGTGCTGGCCTCTTCCCAAGGAATCTCTTCCTGTACTCCCTTAAAACCTCAACATAGTAACCCTAACCCCAACCCTTTGGCCAACCAACTCTGGTGTCCTGACTCCTTACTCCTCCCACACCTCTCATCATCCCTCACAGACTCCCTGCCTTCCTTGAATCTCTTATGCCACTGAAAAACTGATGCTCAATTCATGTAAGATGGTCGAAAAGCAGTCTGAAGCATTCCATACGTTTCTGTGGCATTTTTTCCAAGTTTAAAACAGAATTTTATTAATTTTATTGCATATCGTTCCTCTAAAGTGTCAGATTGCATTTTTGAAATTCACCAGCTGTGACAATCAGGCTTAAATAGGGTGTATTCCAATTGCTGCTGTAGCTATTGATTTGAACCTGAAATCATAAAAATTGGTCAGTCATCTCATAAGATATATAGCAATAACATGCTGAATTTTCAAGAGTCTAGGACAATTTTAAATGCCCATACCAAAAAAGTCTGGAAACTGATTGTATGCTCCTCGTATACCTAAAAAAACAGACAGAATACATACAAAATCATATCGATAAGATTAGAGACTCGGCTGAAGATAGATATCTAGGATTAGGATAGCGTGGCAAACGATAAACGAAGTGAGCAGCAGGAGGAGCACTGCGAAAGGTAAACTGAAAGCTACCTCCCAACAAGAACGAATACACCGGTGGAAACAGCATTTTGAAAATTTACTCGGAAACCCTCTGAAAGTTACACGTGAACCAATCACGAGAATTATAAGTAAGCAAATAGACATCAAACTAGGACATTTACTCAAGTAGAACACGACTTGGTACTGAGAAAAATCAAAAATAGAAAAGCAGCAGGGTTCGATGAAATACCCCCAGAAGTATGGGAGACCAGACAATTCAACGACATACTGCTCCGACACTGTAATGCCATATATAATCAAAACCCTATAAACAGATGGATAAAGGGATGCATCCCCACTTCCCTAAAAAGGGCGACCTCGGATTAGCCAAAAAGTACCGAGGTATAACACTTACATTCATAACGGCCAAGATATACAATGTCCTACTACGCAACTGCATAGAACCCAAAATTGAGAACACACTTAGGAAGAACCAAAATGGCTTCCGGGGAAATAGATCCACTACGTCACAAATTTTGAGTATCCGTCGAATTCTTGAAGGTGTAAATGCAAAAAACCTAGACGACAATATTATTTGTCGACTTTACCAAGGTCTTTGACCCCATTCACAGAGGAAAGATGGAGCAAATTCTACTTGCCTACGGACAACCAAAAGAAACCGTCGCAGCCATAATGATGTTCTATCGAAACAGTGAAGTAAAAGTCCGTTCTCCGGAGACAGGACTACTTCGACATTGTAGCAGGTGTACTGCAAGGAAACACATTAGCCCCATACCTCTTTATCCTCTGTCTAGACTACGTGCTTAGAACATCTATCGATAAAATCAAAGAAAACGGTTTCAAGTTAACAAAGGAAAGAAGCAGAAGGTACCCCGAAAAAACAATTACAGACGCCGAATACGCCGATGACAGCGCTTCTGGCAAATGCACCCGTCCAAGCCGAAACCATGCTATATAGTCTTGAACGAGCCGCTGCAGACATTTGCCTCCATGTCAATGCACACAAGGCGGAATATATGTGCTTTAATCAAAGAGGTGACATCTCCACACTAAACGGTAGCTCTCAGAAACTAGTGGACAAGTTCACCTACCTAGGAACCTACTTATCAACCGAGACAGACATCAACACGCGACTAGTAAAGACATGGATAGCAATCGATAGACTATCGGTCATATGGAAGTCAGACCTGACCGATAAAATAAAACGCAGTTTCTTCCAAGCAGTCGTTGTGTAGATACTGCTATATGGATGCACTACATGGACGCTAACTAAACGTATGGAGAAAAAGCTTGACGTCAACTACACAAGAATGCTGCGAGCAATATTGAACAAGTCCTGGAAGCAGCACCCCACAAAGCAGCATCCCACAAAGCAGCAGCTATACGGCCACTTACCACCCATCACGAAAACTATCAAAATTAGGCAAACCAGACATGCGGGACACCGCTGGAGAAGTAGGGACGAGCTGCTAAGTGATGTAATCCGATGGACCCCTTCGCATGGCCGAGCAAAAGCAGGACGACCAACTCGAGCCTACATACAGCAGCTCTGTGCCGATACGGGATGTATTCCTGAAGACCTACCGGAAGCAATGGACGATAGGGAGGGATATCGGTGCTCGCAGCGCGACTTGATGATGATGATGATGATATATATACAGACACGATAGTCAGCGGAAAAATTGATAGGCGGACCAAGATACTCTCATGGAGTTCGATCGAATGAGGCTTGTTTTTTCTCTTGTTATCCACATACTTCTTCTGTCGGTATTGCAATGCTTGGATCTTATTCATCTAATAAGTTATCAATAGTAGTTATGACATCATCATATGAACTTTTCAGCTTTTGTGCGACAATAGATTTACTTGGCCTCAGTAACTGACTAGAGAGACATTTAGATATCATATTGATCACATGAATGAATATCTAATTATATTTTATTTATACAGTAATTATTAATTAATAATTTATACAATTATTCTTATTGCTTAGACCCAAGTAAATGATATATTTTTGATGAAACAATTTTAAAAGTTAGTATAAGCCCTTGGGTTTTCTTTGGCTTCTTAAAATGAAGGTTTCTATTGTAACGTAAATGGCATTATGTTCATCGCATGCGTTAGACCCAAAGATTCTGCATTTAAGGTTAGTTGTGTTTTGTATTTTCCCCTCAACCACAAGACAATCAGTTCATCACCACCTGCAACATAACAGTTGTTCGTGACAGTGACACAAGTGGAACACTGAAGATTAATCGGTCGAAAGAAAATGACTTCAACTAAAATCGTGCCCTCTCCATAGACTTGAAAGATAAGAAAACACGTGCAATAAAACTTTTAAAAACTTGCATTTCTAGCTTTCCTTCTATACAGATGTTTGAAAACGAAGAAGCAAACATCCTTTCCTGGGATAGATGTTTAGTCTGGTTTATTTGTTTAATGATATATCAACTCATAATGAATTATTTAATGCCGAAGTTTGATTAATCTGGAAATATGTGTAAACAAAACCCTATTTTTAATGTTCCACTGCATTTCTTTTTTAATTACACATTTTATTCGCTTATAATCATCCTAGGTATTATTTTACAATACTAATAATGAATACACAATTATAGTCTCACTATTGAGCAGAACGGGCTGTTTTCAAGCTTCTCTTAATGGTATAATGCTTTTATTACGTATAACTAAAGAGAAACTGCCTGTCTGTAGTCGAACACGTGTGAACCCAACAAGTGCACAACTTTCTGCAATAAAAATCAGCAGTCACTTACAGCGGACTTTAAGAACGGTCGCTAATGGCCTTAGGCGAAAGGAATATGTTGCTTTTCTTCGGGCATTGCGCTTTACTTCAGCAACCAACGCCGCAGTCATGTCCCAATCAACGGAGTCTTATTCGCTGCAGACAGCACCAGACAGACAGACGTAGCAGCAGCGTTCTAGCCTTTACTCCGGTTTCCAAATTTCAGGATTTTACACCAGTCCTTTTCAAGACTGGAACCTTGTAAGTCTGTTACAAGTCCTTTTCAGTGCTATTCGAAAGTCTTCTAAGGACTACATCGGGTCATCTCACAGCCCTTTTCAGGAAGTTAAACTTAACACACTAAAGGACACGACGCGGCAACAGCCAGCACGCTGACGTTTCCAGATCAGCAATAACCCGATTCCTGTATTTTAGCGTGCTGATGTATCCTAACAAGCAGCAACTTCCTCTCCGGAAGCAGACAAGACACGCCCGGCAACTCAGGCTATTTAACCTAGCTTTTCAAGCTACAACCTTGGTCCATGAGATGATCAACAAACACTTTTCGATTCGCCAAATAAGAACTTGGTGTTTCAATTTTACCCTCCTGTCAATCTTGCAAATATCGCTTTCTTTATAAAAAATGTTTGCGGGATGGACATATTTATCGGCCCTGTAACAATAGCTTCAGAAGTATTCTTAATATAGATAATTTGCACATAGTTATATAGTACTAAGTATTCCTATTTGATACAAATAGTTTTCAAAAATTTGCTCCACTATTTTACCCATTGTTGTGATCACACCACTGGATGTAGTTTAGTGTCGTACCAAGACACTGAGATGTAGAGTTATCTCTTGCGTGACAGTAATAGATCCGGATAATCCGGCTCGGTTACTTCCTTTTTATTACTTTCTTGCAAAAAAATAAAGAAAAAGAGAGAAGACAAAGACGCGTGGCAATGAGGGTCTATCGACCACTGACTTCAGCACAAACAGTATAACCCACTTGATTTTTAGTTCGTGGACACCTTTCCTATAGAGTCATATAATGTCCAATGAGTCAAATGCCTCTGCCCAAAAGCACTTTTTCCGCGGTCTTCCATTGAATAAAAATACATTTTCTCGAACTCGTCCGCAACCTGGTCCTGAACGTTAATAGAGTTCTGGAGGTTTTTATGCGCATACTGCACTGGTGCGGGTTTTTTGTTGTTTTTTTTGTTTGGTAGACCTGTTCGTCTGTGTCTGCCTGTCCGTTTTTTTAGTTTTTCGTTGTGTCACATCCTAGCTCAGTGGTTCTTGCGTCCACATGCTGAGCAAGTGCTGCCTCGAGTAGGGCAGTTCCCATTTTTATGGTTAAGTCCACATTTGCCACAGTTGTCTATGTCCTCGCGTCTGTACTTTATTGAACTTTTTTGGTTGTCGCATTTATCTTGTAGTTCGTCCATTTGTCTCATGTAGTTAATTGAAGCCTCGTAACTTCTATACCTGTTGAGTACTTCTGACATGGAAATTGCCTCGTTCTTGCTGAGAAGCTGTTTCAGTAGTTCTGGGAATTTTGTTCCGGAAATAATCTGGTCAATTATTCTTTCTTCCTTCTCACGTTCGTCTTTGAACTTGAATTTTTGCGCCTGAAGCCTACATCTCGCCAGAAAATTGTCAATGTTCTCTGTTTCCTTCTGCGAGTAATTTTGTAAGCAAAAGCGTGCAATCCGAAAGTTAACTTGTGGCTCTACTTGTTCTAGAAACTTTTCCCAAATCACCGCTGGGTTGCATCTGTCGGCATCGTTTCCAAATGACCATGAGTTATACCGTCTTAAACCTTCTTTTCTCGATAACAAAAGAATGTGGTCAACTTGTTTGTTCTTTGCAATGCTCTTCATAGAGAAGTATTTTTCACACTGTGGCTTGAAAAATTTCAGGGATTCCACCAAATTTGGCGTTTCCCAGCACATGGCATTTTTTTAAACGCACGTGGGTGCTTTTGTTTGGCAAAAGCCGGTAAGAAGGATAAGATGTTGCCAGACTTTAGAACCGCTCTCCTGTTGTCTTTTTACAATCCGTGTAGTATTCCATGTTTGTCTTTTACCGCTGCCACCATGTTATAGTATTTATTAGTAGGTATACAAGAAAAGCGATAAACAATGACGAGGCATGTTCTAGCTTGTCGGCGCGACGCTGAATACACTGAGTGTATACTGACGAGGCCCTGTATCTTATTAAAACAAGGAAAGTAACTGCTTCTTCCAAGGGAAAGTAACTCATGTCATGACAGGCGGTGAAAAAGAGGTATACCCTAGAGATAAATCAATTTAGGAGGAACTTGGAGCGCTAGGTTAGCAAATACCGTAAAATGTAACTCGTTAGTGCGTAAGGAAGAGTTGTTAAAGTTTCCCTTTCGGTAAATCAAGTCCATCGGATGTGCACGTGCTCCGGTCAGACCGGGAGATTCATGAGGCTTTTCAGATGCATTTTCATGATTGCTTTTCCCGCTTGTCTTACGTACCGGCACAAGTGTTCCGCAGCTATTTAGCTGACTTCCCTTGCTTACAGGAGGCGGAATCGGTTAGCTGCGAGGATTTGCTTATCGAATGCGAAGTCTGTGACGTGTTGAACCAGGTCAACATCAACAAGTCGCTAGAACTGGATGTCCTGCCGAAGGAATTGTACTTGAGGATGTTGCACATATTTGTGCCTGTTCTGACAGATGTGTTTAGCCACTAGTTTTCTAAGGGAGACATTTTTGAATGCATTACCAAGGGAGTGGTCACATTGCTGAAGAAAAGCAACAGGAATGTTGGGGTAGAATTAGATGATTACATGAACATAACTCTGCTAAACACAGATAAAGATTTTGGCGTGTGTCTTGGTGAACCGTCTGGAAATTGTTGATCTGATCGGACCTATACAGAAGTACGCTGTGAAGAGAAGATCGATCTAAAACAACCTTCATTTGCTTCGCCAGATCATAGTGGGTATAGAAGACGACACCAAAGCTGCGCTGATCAATTTAGATGCCGCGTATATCTTCACCTCTAATCCTATACTGGTCGTCTGTATTTCCTCTGCCTGCAAGATTTCACTACTACGGGGGAACCAATAGCTTGCAGACTGTCAGCGTTTATGCAATGGAGACTTGGGAATGCCCGACTTGAAGAGTCCCTGCCTCGCCAAGAGGTTGGTATTCCAGGGTCGATTGACGGAGGATGCGGCATGGAGGTCAACTTCCAAATCCTGAAATCTAACCTCGAAGCCGAGTGCTGTCATTTTCTAAAGGGTGAAGCGTCGTATCATCTCGATACAGAAAGTCCATTTACAGATTCCCGAGAACCAGTGACTTTTGACGGCCTCGAAATGTGCTCTATCGAGAATTAGTAGAGGGTTCCGTTTCGCGTCTGCTTGACAAGCAGTTCGGTTTGTTGTAGTGGAAGACCGCTTCCAAGGAGTTGGACGTCTGGTTCCGGTAATTTAAACAACACAGAGTTCTCGCTTACCCGGTGGCTCGCTCGGAATACGTTACCCCGCGCCGAATGGACCTTCTAAGCGAGCTTGGTAGAAATGCCCGATTGCTCCCGCCGCAGCTGGGAGATGAAGGAAACTGCTGTACACAGTTTCTTCCACTGTGAATGTTTTCGGACCACGTCGAATAAGTGACGGCCCACATCGATCCAAAAGAGTTAGTGTTGGTTACGATGTAGACAGTTTTAATCCTCCCCTTGAGAGTGGAAAAACAAACTAACGATTCAAGCCGTAGCGCGAATGGTGATTTGGACGACGTGACCGAAGTGATTGTCTGACGGTGCAAACTTTTCTCATCGTGATTTGATTCTGTAGGCATCAGCTTAAAGTCAAAATAAGATGTGATAGAAAAAGTTTGGACCGCATAACATTCAACGAAAGGTAGGTGAAAGCAGCTTACATGGTCGTAAGAAAGGGAGTCACGTTGAATTCATCCTTTCCTCATCTTTATATGCACTGTCATATGCCATTGGTGTGTGAATTTCTAAGGAGGAAAATTCCAAATCCATAGAACAATTCAGGACGATTTCCATTTTGAACACAGAAAACAAAACCTTCATGACTGTTATGTCTCGTAGACTGACAAAGTTCCTATTAGGGAATAGTTACACCAATACGTCAGTCCAAAAGAGTGTAATATGTGGTTGAGAGAGGCAAAGGAAGACAAAGACGATTTGGCTGTCTTGTGGTTAGATCTCGCAAACGCGTATGGATCCATTCCATACAAAGTAGTCGAGGATGTCCCAAGAAGATATCACGTCCCCAGAAGAATCGGCGAGCTCATCCACGACTACTATGACAACTTTCAAATGAGTTTCGCTGCGGGAGAAATAACATCGGATTGGCATAGGCAGGAGTGGGGTATTATAACAGGATGTACTATCTTCGCTACCCTCTTCACTCTCGCTATGAATATGGTAGTTAAGTCGACTGAGGTTGTATGTCGAGGTCCGATGACAACCACCAATAAGGGCCAATATAGACGATTTGGCCGTGTCAGACTCATCAGTCCAGATGGATACTGCGAGGCCTTGATAAACTCATTTCGTAGGCGAGAATGATTTTTAAACCAACCAAATCAAGGTTGGTTGTTCTAAAGAAGAGCAAGATGGAAGATAAATTTCAGTTCACCCTTGCAGGAACCGTGAATCCAGCCCTGATGGAGAAACCTGTAAAGAGTCTGGGGAAGACATTTCATTGTAGTGTTATGTTTTGACCTTCGACCCGGCCCCAAAAAAATGCTATTCCAAGGTGATGCACCGGAAGGAAGTGACACATTCCAATGGCAGTTAGGAGAGGAAATCGCTTGGGCGGAAATTGGCTGATGAAATGGGACAAGGTAATTCCCATGGTACACTACAGAGTGATGCACCGGAAGAGAGTGACCTCTGAACTGCATGACAGTTATTTCCGCTTGATGACGATTAAACATTCGATTTCAAAGATCGAGTGGGCGTCGAATGATTATATAATTGAGTTGAGTTCGACGAGCCAGTGGCAGTTGAGTTGAAGATCGGACGGAGTTATAGATGAAATGTGGTAGGGAAAGCCACATCAGGCCGAAGGGGCTTTGGGCCCTGATGAGTGGGCCCTAGGCCTCCGGTTGAGCAGCACTAAAGAACGAGAAAGACACAACGTGACGGTCATAATAGTGGGGTCAAGAAATTGCAGTTTATGTTCGGTCTCCAGCTCCCTCTCACATGCAACCCTTGAACAACCCTTTCGAACCCTTGCAATAAAGTGAGAGGTAAAATATTGTTAAAGCAGTCTTTCTCCGTCGTTTATTCCTGCGTCTGTCATTGTCACTGCGTCTGTCTTTATTATTGTGTCGTTATGATGCTGTACTTCGATGTGGCACAAGGGCGAATGAATGGGGCGCCCAATGAGACTCGAACTCACTCGTGTAGTATATAACAGTAGCTTAAAGGATACAGAGGCAATCAACAAAGCTAAAAAAACAATCTTGTTATCTGGTTGTCCAAGATTGACAGATTAGGGCTCCCCGAGTGATATAAAGCATGGATATTCCAACATACGGTTCTGTCGAAAATTCTGTGGCTACTGCTACTTTACAATTACCCAATGACCATCGTAGAATCCCTTGAATGGGAAGTAAGTGGCTGTCTGCGAAGGTGGCTACGTTTTCCAAGGTGCTTAAGCAGCGTAGCCTTGTACGGGAGGACCAATCCCCTACAACTCCTCTTTAAAGAGCTAATGCTGCAATATAGGGATTAGAGGGGTCCAAAAGAGGCAGCTGCGGGTGTAGGAATTAATACTGGCAAAAAATGGAACGCAAAGAGTGGGTTCCAAGAAATTGAAACCGCTATCTTCTAACAATGCTCACCTGGTGCAGCAGATAGAGGCGTTGAGTCTCTACGGTTTTAGGTGAGCATTGTCAGAAGATAGCGGTTTCAATTTCTACCCTAGCCGGCCAGAGGGTTATTTGGTCAAAAACGTGGTACGATAGACAACTAGGGAAGCAGTAATCACTGACGATACGGTTACAAGACTCAGCATTCCTATCCGAGGTCGCAGTTAATCACCTGAAGACGGCCAGAGGTGAAATTTGGCCGAAAGATAGTGAGAAAAACAACAACAAAAAAAAAACCCTACCAAGATGAGGACAAAAGTCCGCAATAAAATTAATACTCAGATTTGTGATATTTGTTGAATTTTTTACATCGCGACGTATTCACTGCCTTTTGTGGATACTTTTTCCATCCTGAGTGTTTCGTGATTTCTTTCTGTTTCTTTTCTGTTACCAACATCCCCTGAGTTGTCTTGCATTTCCTCCATTTGCGTTTTGGCTTGTTTGTTGCTAGGAGCTATTTCGGCGGCATTTTCCAAACCAGGATCTTCTGCAAGTTAAAGTTTTTTCCAGTAATTCCTTGCTTTTCTGTCCGATGACTAAACAGTCTCTTATCTGGTCGTTTTTCTGAGGGAAATCACAGTTTTCTACCAGTTCATACAATCCTCAGACAAATTATAGAGAAACGGTTCTCCGTTCTTTGGTAAAATTTAGCACGCTGGTGGATGATATTTTTCGGCATGAAATTTGCTTGGTATGACGTCAAAATTTTTCTCGTCTTACTTCTTCTTAAAAGACAGTGACTTTGCTCGGCTTCTGTTCCCATACAATAAATCAATGTACTTACTTGAGTTTTAGGTGATTCTTCGCTAAGCTTTGAAGCTATTCTGAATCATTGGAATCTCTGACGCCATGTTTTCCCGTTCCCTGTGGCTGTTAAGTTAAAATTCTCCGGGGGTTGAAGTCTGAACACTTTTTCTTACGCTGGTTTAGGGTCCCTTTTAAAATATTGGTATTCTCTTTTTAAAATCCCACTTCTGACGCCAACAAGCGTTGGTTGTTCTTCGTGGGCATTCCCTTGGGATCGTAACAACTTCTAGTGTTGTTCTTCTAGTGGCATTCCCTTGGGATCGTAACAACTTCAGGACAAGGGGATAGCCATTGATCCTTTATTATCATCAGTAAGTAATTACAGATGAAAAAATTTCTACTGGATCAGGCAAACATTCCTTACTACGATATGGTATCAAACTCCGAAAATAAGAATTAAGTTAAAAGGTATCCTTGTCTTTTTCATTTTCCACCCTACATTCCTTTACAGCTTCGACAAACAAACAGTAGATAACCAGAGAATAAGGGGAGAAGAAAAAGGAATCAGATACAAACCTTTGAATTTCTCAACAATATACACTTACCCAAAAAAACTTCTTGTGTCTCGTACATCTGGGAGCAATAGCAATGAAGGGGTACTCCGCATTTCCCAAAACTCCAAGACTGACGCCTCACCATCAGATTGTTTTATGTCATATCAGGACACTCGTTTGGGTAGTCTTACCTCTTTGCAGAAATGCAGTCGGTGTATTCTGCAGTCCCAGCCGACTGGGCTATTTATTTATTAATTTATTTTAGTTTTATATCCATAGTCTCTGTTTTTAAGTTCTATAGAGATAGTTATTATAGCAATACAAAAAAAAATGCGAGAAAGTGAGTCTTCTTGGAAGATTCCATTGTTAATGTTCAGATTATTAGTTTCGAGCATGCCTTTTTCATGGATTAATCTGGAGTTACTATTAATTTACTAAGCCTTTAGCTTAGATGTGACACAAGGCCGTATTAATGGGGCACCCAATGAAACACACTCATGAAGATTTGCTTGTCTAGCCACCTTCAACAACGACGAGGACAAGCTCAAGATAAAAACGGTTCTAGACAAACTAGAAGCATACTGTAAACCCAAAAGCAACAAAATTGTCATCAGATACAAATAGAACCCTAAAAGAAGAGGACATGACAATAGAAGAACTAGCAATTTACTAAACTTTTTGGCTTAGATATAGCACGAGGCTGCATGAATGGGGCACCCAATGACAAAAGAAGAACTTATCATAGCCGTCCTGGCTATTCAACCTAAAATCCCCGGTTTAAAGAAAACGCTGAGTTACCCGTGACGTCAGACAACAAAACGTCGTGCTTACATTTACGAAGCGAATTTCTGTAACTAACGCACGAACCACTTGTCGAAAGGAATTAATTATGCCAGCCTCTCGGAAACAAGTTTATAACCATACATTATATTTAAAAGTTCCTCTTCAAAGTACAATAAAGTATTTCATTGTTACGTATACTTAATAAAGGAACTTCTTGTACACAGAAGCCCTTTCACACGGCCCAGCAGAGAAGCAACGTCTACCACTGTATAAACGCAACAGTCAACGACTAAGACACATTCCGGCTGAGACAGGCCGTGAGCGAGGAAGGTATCTGTACCTCCTCTAGTCATAGCACTTCGACCAAGGCCTTATCAGCAGCACTTGCCAAAGACGCACAGCTCCAGGCCAACCCAACAGCTGATGCAGGAACCAACCAATCACCGCTGCTCTTCACATTCAAACAGCTCTTCTAAGAGCTAACTTCAGAAACTCTTCCGAGATCACCTTTAATCTCTTCCCTACACCTTCCTGGAAGAGACCTCAAAACGATGAAGCAGCAGCCAGTTACACGTACAGTCAAACCAACAGCTCATGCTCCAACATCACCCAGCAGCTGGTACCTGCATCAACTAATGTTTTAGTTCCAGCTTCGACCCAGCCACAGTTCCTATACCTTCAAGCAGCCAGCACGAACTGTAGACCAAGTCCAGCTTCACCCAGCCGCAGTTGCTGCACCTTCAAACAACCAGCACCAACTGCAGACCAACTCCATCTTCGCCCAGCAGACGAAAATCTGCATAACTTTAGTCTACAAGCAAGCAGTACTCGGGCTAACACAACACTTCGATGCCACATCGACACATCCCCGTTTAACCAGTAATCGAATAAACCGGAACTGATCGTCCAACCTCAGCAACCATCAACTGAATTTCCAGTCGCACAGGCCCACTCAGATTACATCCTGGTCCTTGAGTGGTCCACTTTCATTGTTATCGATTCGCCGAATAAAACTTAGCCTTTCTAATTAATTTTCTAGTCTTTGCCATCCTTGCCTAGTTGGTCGTCAATCACTTATTTTTCAAAAGTTTGTGGGATCGACGTATTTATTGGTCCCGCCACAAACTTGTCATAAAAGTAAAACAACTGGTCGGAGAGTTGGTATACACTGTGATTATTAAAGACGTCATGATGAAGGAGACACTAGTATATGGTGTAGTCTGACCTAGTTCGCTGAGACACCATCAAAATTGGGGACACCCTCACTTTCAGTCAGATATACGGCATAGAAAAAATTGAAGAATACACCAAAACACTCATCCAAGTTATGTCTATGAGCCCCAGGGAAGAAAGCAACATTATTGAGGTTAGACACAGGCTGAATCAAAAGAGAGATATTTGTATACAGAAACACAACCCCCTACTCAGACAGGAACAATCGGCGCATAGGACAGCAAAACCTCTAAGAAACAAGAGGCAAGGAATGTTACGGAAGTATTGGCAATCATCAAAACAGACACCTGGGCCCAACAAGGTCAGCACGGTGCAAATATGGTGGGAAAATATGACACTACATGCGAATGTGCATAAAGAAAAAAACAGCTCCACTAAGGCCAGGATGACTACCAGACGTATGAAAACCTTTCAGAAGAAGACTTCGAACTCACATCAAGTTGCATTGGAACCATCTACCTGAGCGAAAATATCCACCCAGACAAAGTGTACATGGATATAACGATAAATGGTCACCACAAACTGAATATCAGATAGGACACAGGTGCAGACTCATGCATTCTAAAATTTGACTAAGTACGACTACCCTTCAGGCCTAAAATCAAGAACATCCACACAATCCTGAAAGGATATGGAGGATCGAAGATTGTAAACATTGGAGCAATTAACCAAAAAATAGCATAAAAACAAATCCATAATAACGAGATTTGACATTGTGAAAGCACCACCAGGAAGCCCTTCTATTCTCAGTCGCAAACAGGTACAAGAGCTTGAAATTATCATTGTCAATGACTAGGTCTCCGACTCATCGGATTATGTACGATTTGACATTCAAGTCAAGTATAAACCAAGGAAAACAATTCCAGTTGTAGATGCCCGATCAAGAATCTACCTCAACAACAAAAGAAAGGAAACTCCACAACACCACAACATAAACTTCATAACAACAAGCACAAAACTAATCGACAAAGTATGGATAAAGGAAGTGTCCAGGGATAACCCAACGATGAAAGACACAATCTATCAAGGTTGGCCAGAATACCGAAAACAATGCTCAACAGAACAATGAGAATATTGGATCTTGAGATGTGACCTCGCACTGGAAGATAGCTAAGTCCACAAGGGAGACAGGATCATAGTCACAAAAGCACACAGGCACGCAGTCCTAGAAGTAATATACAAAGGCCACCAAGGAGAAACAAACGGCATATTATTAGACAGGAAGTCAATATTCTGGCCAGAGATAACCAAGATTATCAAAGACATGGTAAAAGTGTGTGCCATAAGCAACAAATACCAACCAGCACAGCCCAAACTGCAACTGAGGCAGCCTGACCTCTCGGAACATCCTTGGGAGACAATAGACTGAATTTTTTGCAAAATGAATACAAATATCTACTAGTAGAAGATTACTACTCAAGATTACTTATTATCAAACAACTCCAGGACACATCAGTCGATACTGTATGTAAGAAATTCACCCTGACCACCACAGAATATGGATTACCTCCAACAATTATGGTTGATTGCGGCCCACTATACACGAGAGAAAGGATCAAGAAGGAATGCTATTATGCCAACATAGAGATGGAGACCACAACACCAACCACAAGCAAAATACCTGCTATCTCGCAGGAAAAACTGGTTGACAACCCAACCACACCAGAAGAAAGAGCAAAAACGTCAACAACACTGAGAGAAAACTTGCTCCAGAGTCAAACGACAGGTCAGGAAGAGTGACGAGGATATCAGAAAGATACAAAGAATAAACTACATTTAACGATATATATAAAACATTATTACAAAGGGTGGCTGTCATAACAACCCCTTTCAACTATAGGTTCTTATGCAAAAAAAAATAAATAAATAAACGGTTCACTTCTGTTATCTCGCTCAACATGCCTCCACGTCTTTTCTTTATTCTCACTTATAGGTAACAATAATACAACACCGAATTGATTTATTCCAAGTGACTTCCATTTATGTGTGTATTTATAATCACTCCTATTGTAATATTGTGGGGGTACTATTTGGTGAAGTTAGATATTTTGTTCCTCACAATTTATGTTAGCTCATCATTGAAAAGCAAACGAAGTAAAACGACGCGGGCGAAAAAATATTCAAAACAAAGCAGTACACACAAAATTAGATTTATATATATAAAAAAGGAAACATTACAAATATGCTAATATATTATGTGAAATATTTCTGAGTGTGTGTGCGTGTGCGCATGTAATTAACACGGATATTATGGGAAAAGACTAGTTCTTAAAAGTGTCCCGCAGACAATAAAATGTATGTTGACTAAGTATTTCATGCGAGGTATCAATATATAGAAATATAGCGACGTGTCCTCATTCGGTATTTAAAGCTTTAACTATGTATTCGGCATATAAAGCTTTAGCGACATGTTAGTCACTTTTGGGAATTTGTTTAAATCCGGTTTTTTAGTCATGAGTTGTTGGGGAAAGAGACGACTACTACCTGTGGAAGGGTTGGCCAATGCGTCGTCTAAAGACGAACGCATAGCATCCTCCACCAGTTAGCAAGGCGTTGGCACCCCGCTGGTCACTACTGAAGGAGCGTGAGCTTCCTTCTTTTATCGAGACGGTCCTTTTTCCTTGTGCATGCGTCGCCCCTCTTCCTTTCAGAGGCCTCTAGGAGTTTCTGCATATTTCAATAATTATTTTAATTCAATTTAATTTTTTAAATTTATTCATTCCCTACAATATCTTCGTATATTTGTGGTTTCTTATTTTTATAAGTGTCTTTTATATTTTCAATCCACCTAGTTTTTTATTTTATGAATTCTTATGGCTTCATATATTACTCCAAAATGATTTCAATTCTTCAACCGTCTCAGTTTCCTTTACATTTATTGCTTCGTTTACTATTCCTCGATAGAATCTTTTGAGTCGTCTTGAAATACTTCGTTGTATCTAAAAAATGTTGTTCGTTTTTTATATCTTCGGATACGCTGGGCCTTTATTTGGATTTTTTGCTTCAATTATCAGTTGATGTTATCTCATATTTTCTTTTCGTTTTTCTTGCTTTCCTAGTCTTTACTTTCAAACCCTTACTTTGGCATAAAGTACAGATATTTATCATCTGTATTTCTCTATTCCTTTTTGGAATTTGTAAATCGGTAGTTAAAATTAGCTTGAATGTTACTAGCTCATCTTTAAAGTTGAACTGTTACTGTCTCTTTGTTGGTATTTAAACGACTGGGCGGTTTTTTTTCCATCAGTTTGTAGTCTGCCTTTAAACCGATCCGAGTCTGTGTGTCTTTCGTTATGCTACTTACAGTTTATTGGTAGTCAGTATTTTTACGTGCTCCCGTAGGCCTGCTTGTTTGTTGTGTTGGTTTAAAAGTTTGCCTTTTTCTTTCAGATTCCACCGTTCAGTGTAAAATTCACAATTAACTAAGTGGGAGTTACTTGATTTCCGGGGTAGAAGAAATTGGAAACTAAAGAAAGGAAAAAGGAAAGAGAACTTTGAATTCAGACACCATATTGGTAATTCTGTAAAAAATTGTTTTTGAAATGTAAAACTTTTATTCATTTCATAAACGTCGAGTAAGTCCATTTGACTTTCCATTTCTTTGCTTTGTATCTTTTTTATCTTTTCTAACATCAAAGGTTGTGGTTTTTGCTCAGCTATGCACATCGAAATTTGTGCAATGTCAGTGCAATAATAGTATAAATATATCTGTTATATCTATTTCTTTCGGAATAAATTCTTTGTAGCGGGATAAATGCTTATTCGTCTCTAAAATATAGTTATCAGTTTTGGGTTTTTTTTGTATGTAAATAGTTGAATTACTCCTACTCTACCATAGTTTCTATACGCTTTTTTGATTCCTTTCTTTCTCTTTCCTTCCCTCCGAAGCTTACAGCTATCAGTTGGAGTCGCGGTTTTATTAAATTCTCGTCCCTCTCTTTGCTTTTGTATGGGTGACGTGCTCGGGGTAATTCCGAAAAGTATCCTAAATTTCCGTTTGGGTTGCTTAAAGCTATTTTGTTTAGGTATTAGGGTTACTGTAGCAGTACCGTATTTTATTTCTTTTGAAAGCGTATGATTTGATTTGAAGTTTTGTAGAAAATCTTCTATGGCATAGTTTGCCAACTTTATCTGCATTAGGTCATTTTTATCATTTTTTATTTTCTTTTTCAGAGGTATCCTATCTTTCTTAGTTACCTTCTTAAATTCTTTAATTATATTGTTTAATTTTGTCGATTTTAATCTTATTTTCTGTGTAATCTGGTTTTGTTTTTGAGGTTGACTATCCTCTAATTTTTATATTCCTTTTCAGTTGCTGGAGTTTTCTTAAAACCATTGTTTGATTCTTTTAATATATTATCTGTTTCATTATTAACTGCGTTTATTTCAAGTGTTACAATTTCATTTCGTTGGATATCAGCAATTACCTGTTCTTTGAGATTATCTTTTTCAGTATCTGTTGAGCGGTTGCTCTTAATGATATATCTTTTCACAGTAACTAGTTTATCAGGACCTTAGTGCGTATCTGTATATTTAGTCCTTTCTTGCCTTATGTTGTAGATTCATGGAATTCTATTTATTCCTGATGGTTTGTTAATTGCTTAAAGAACGCATATAATATTTCTTTATAATCTTTTTTCGCCAATTCTTCATTGTGTTTTTATCTTTTTATTGGTTTAGTGAAGATCTTGGTAGGTCAGAGTTGGGATTATCCCGGTTCTGATAACTACCAAAGTGAGTAGAGGATTTTGTTCCAGATGCCATTTCAACCTGGTTCATCATTATTAGACGCGGTCCTTTTTTTATTCTCAGAAAGACTGATGTGGAATGTGTTATAAAGAGTAGTTTTCATATATGGTTTTGGTGCATTTTATTCATACTGTCAAGAAAAATATTCCCTCATATTTATTAGTTATCCATAAAGAGTGAATTTATGTTATGTTATGAATTACATAATAAATTTACAACGTGCCCTCTCGAAGTTCTGAAAAAAAGTTTACGTGTACCAACGGACCCCACTATAACTATATTTCACGCCGGTTTTGCAATTTGTAAATTCGGCAGTTAATAATTGCTTGAATGCCATTGGCTAATTTCAAAGTAAGGTCATTACTGCCCCTTTGTGGGTATAAAAGCGAGTTGTCTGTCGGCCAGTCAGTCTTTAGAAAAAGTTTTAGTTTTGTCCGAAAGCCAGTTTTCCAAGCCATGTTTCAACCATTCAGCCACCGTTGTGCTGAGTCGAAAAACTCGAGATGCTTTCCATTAGACTCTTCCATCCCCACAAAAAATGGAATAAAAGTTGTAGAGAGGTCGAGAGTTGGGATCTCTCAACGAAAAAAAAGTTGCACACCAAACTCTAAGAGTCGCATACCCTAGTTTCAGGTGACGTTTTTTTAAACGACTGTGGAAGTAATTCAATACGAAATTTGAATTCCTTTGTGGACCAGCCTATAGAATTGTCAAGACAAGCCACGGAAAGAAGGAAATATTCCACACCAGATTGAAGTTTTTTTTCCGGCTAGAGCAGATTGTCTGTAGTTTGAAACGAGCCAGGAGAAAAAAAAAGAAAGGAATTTTGAATTCGAATTCCAAGAGTGGGTATTTCGTTAAGAAACTGTTTCATATTGCTTCTTTTCACGTTACAGTCCAACGGCGAGTAAATATTTGCCTCTTTCAATTCTCCCTTCTTTTATTTTATTTTATGTTAATTTCTTCTCTGATATTATTTTTTATTTTATGTTTATTTCTATTGTGTTGGGTGTATAACTCTATCTGCATAGCAAAATATATGCAATGCCGTTATAGAAATGTTTTGTAAAATTTATTTCTTTATGAATAAATTAGTTATAGTGGGAAAAAAAGTTGTTTTATTTCTGAAATATAGTTGTCACCCTTCTTTTTTTCTTTGTGTTAATGGTAGAGTAACTACTGCTCTTCCCTTGCTTCTATAAAACTTTTTTCTGCCTTTCTTTCTCTCCCCTCCTCTACTAAGCCTCGGCTCACTGCTTATCTCAGTTAACTGCTAGAGTCGAAGCTAAGTTGATTTCCCCAAAGTTACTTTTCGTACCCACGTGTGACAAGCTCGGGGTAATTCGAAAACCGGGGATGAACACTTAAAATAAGTTTAACGTAATAATCTTAAATAATAATATAAAATGGTATTTTTATTTTCTTCTGCTTTGATCTGTCCAATACTAAAAACAAAAAAAACTATATATATATATATATATATATAACAAGCAAACAGATAACTAAATAAAAATATCGAGTAAAAATTTTGATAATACTGTTACTACTTAGAAATTTGAATATTCTTTTTCGAATAGGCGGTATTTGGCTTTGATCTATAACATTAACATTTGTTCACACACATACACACACAAATTAATAAATTTTCAATAATTAAAAAAAGATTAATAAGAATTTATTTTATTCATTTATCTATTCATTTATTCGATCATGCATTTAGATAAGAACAATTTTTTAAAAATCTATTGTTAAAACATTTTTTTCAGTATTTTTCTCTTTTTCTTCCAAAAAAGCAATAAACTTTAACAGGTTTCCCGTATTAATAATAACATAAGTAAAAAATTTAACAAGCGATTTCTGAGAATGCTTTCTGTTACAGGTTGCAGGGAAAGATCGAAAAATATGTTTCTATAACAGATAGCACCTTAATAAGTTATGAACAAGTGAAGACGAAACACATTTGACGTCGAATAGCTGCCATTTTGAAGCATCTTTGGCGGTTCTTTTACATTTACAACTACGACCGTGCGGTGTCTATAAATAAGGCTTTACGAGCGTAATTACGTGTCCTGACTTGAGATTTGGTTCCTGCTCGGCTCCCCACATTAAAACGGCGTTGTGCTATACATGGAGGGGTGCTTCAGACTAGGACATGTACTCGTAAACCTTATATGTAAGAGTACATTTTAAGCTTCAGCATCATCATCATCAATAGCAACATCAAAGTGTGCTGACAGCACGAATTTGCTTGACTCACTCGTTCGTTAACCGTCTCTCTCAACATTCGCACGTGTTAAATCCTCTAGATGGTAAACAGTGTTCGCTCAGAGATAGTGAATATAAGCTTTTGCTGGTTCGCTAAAACTGGTGTGTCCATTGGAGAATTTCATTTATGATTCGTCCTTACTCGGATGGTTTGCAAGATAGGAGGTTAGTGGTGGTACAATAAATGGTGCTGCTTCCAGAGTTTACTCAAAAGAGCATGGTACATTCTTGTTTAGTTCCTATCTAGCTTTTTCTCTATGTATTTCGTTTGAGTCTAAGTAGTGCAGTAATACTGACTCGGCTACACCTTGGGAGTATTCCCGTTTTATTTTATCAGACAGTCAGCTTCTTCTATGTTCTGCCAACGGTGCATAGGATTAGCTTAGCTGTGGCACAAGACCAGATATATGAAGCACCTTGTAAGAATCATTCTTAATTTTAAAGTTCCATTAGCCTGTCGTGACCCACCGAAAAACGTAAACAAATCGGATCACTCAAACCCTTAAAAACGCTACATGCGGCTACGACCGGAAATGATGGAACCTTCCAAAGCTGACCTGCCGTAACGGCTAAAAAAGGGAATAAACTACATTTTACAATATCAATAGAGCCCATATTTCAAAAGTAACTCTATTAAAATAAAGTGGATTATCTTTCGAAGCCTATCCAAGGCTAAAATAGGGCTGTATTTCCACTTCAACTTTTTATAGACGAACTTTCTGTCTACGCGTTCCTATTAGTGTGACATAGCTATCAGCCTGTATCAACAAGGCTCCTAACAGCAGTTCAACGGCTCACTACTTTCCCTAAAAAACGGCCTTGTGTCACACTCGTACGCTGGTGGGGCGTATGACAAATATCGGCACGCTCCTTTCCCAGGTGGTGTGACTCTCAAGTGTTTGGAGGATAGTAGTGAATCAGATACATAGATGACAAACGTCATGGTGATATTACCGTCATACAACCCTGACTTACAAATGTGATTTCAACAAGTTGAAACCATCTTCCTCATGCTGAGGGTAAAGTCCCAAAAGATTAAGGTGGCGAAATTGATACAGAAGTTACCACCTGACGTCACGAGCAGGATAGCTGACGTACTCATAGAACTCCCAGAGCAGAACCCGTAAGATTACCTTAAAGACATGATACTTAAACGTACGGGCCGCTCTGAAGAAGAACGATTCAGAGAAATCCTCCAGAATATCACAAGAGAAGATAGAACACCAGCCTAACTCTTACTATTTATGAAGAGTCAATTGGGCTCAAAACACATCTCCGATGCTGACCTGTGAACTTTGTGGATGGAACGACTGTCACCATCGCCCTCACAAATAATCGCCCCGATGTCTTGATCCACCCCACTGGATGACTTAGCCGATTCCGCCGATTTGGTGTTCACGCGTTCCAGCCACAGCATCAACACGGCACAGGCACCAACATCGACGGAGTCACAAACGACTATTGAGATTAAAGCCATGAAAGAAATGATGGCAGACCTCCAGAAACAACTCAACGAGATGAAGGTTACTAAACGACAGAGGCCAAGGGACAGGACGCCCAGTCGCCAGCGACGCCCACGAATCCCCAGTAGACACCGGACTGACGACACTGGTATCGTCAAACATATGGTGACCAAGCAAAAAATGTAAGCCTCACTGTAAATTTACGTCGGCCCAGGAAAACTAAGAAACCGGAGGGTAACGACGACGAACCCATCCGGTGATGAACACAAAACATGTTGTCTCTTCTATATTTGGGACCAGAGGAATAAAATAAAATTCCTAGTAGATATGGGTGCGGCTATTAGCGTTATACCTCATACAACTGACTCATCCGATAACCCCACACCACTCAAACTATAGGCAGCCAACGGTTCCACTATAGACACATACGGTGGAAAGACACTTGCCCTGAACAGTGGCATGCGGCGTGACTACACTTAAAAATACCGATCTTAAGTGCGGATTTCCTGGCGCATTATGAACTGTCGGTTCACATGACCCGAGAACCTTGTCTGACGCTATGACGAATTTCCATGTCATTGGGACGCCAGCATGACACAGGAATCTGAATCGCAGCATGTCATGGCCAGGGTTATGTGGACATCTTGAATCAGTTCGTGGATAGAACACAGTCGTTCAAAGCCACTGATTCAGGTGACCACCAAACAAAGCACCACATCAGAACAAATGGTCCACCAGCACATTCCCAACCAAGACGACTTGCACCGCATAAACTGACATACGCAAAGGAGCAGTTTGAACAGATGCTGAACGACGGCATCATACGACCCTCAGACAGCCTCTATGCCTCGCTAAAACCTAGTGCCAAAACCTGGCGACAAGGAGTTCCAGATAAGCGTCGATTACAGGAAGCTAAATGCATCTACAATTCCTGATCCGGTACCTCACATTCATGATTTTTCTTCCGGACAAGAGGGTACTCACACCTTCTCAAAAATCGATCTGACGAAAGCATACCACCAGATCCATGTAGCTCCGGAAGACATTCCAAAGACAGCAGTAACGACACCGTTTAGCCTATACGAATTTTTGAAAATGTCATTCAGTTTACGTAACGCTGCACAGACCTTCCAGCATTTGATGGACTCCCTTATGTATATGCGTACATAGATGATATCCTAGTAGCCAACAAGGACGAGGAATCCTATAAGCAACACCTAAGTGAAGGGTTCAGACGACTTTCACATTACGGGTAACGTCTGAACCTAGACAAGTGTGTTATCGGGGCGCCTAGCATTGAATTCCTAGGACACCTCACCGACGCGGATTGAATAACCCCTCTACCAACAAAAATCAGTGCTATGCCAACATCGATAAAACAGCTGCGACGTTTCCTTGGGATGTTAAACTTTTACAGAAGATTTATCCCAAACTGTTCCACGATTCTTCAACCTCTCACGAACCTACTACAGAGAAAGAATAAGAACATATCCCTTGAAACGGACGCTCTCCACGCATTCAACGCAGCAAAAACTGCGCTAGTGAACTTCACCAAACTATCATACATCAAAGACAACCCACAAACGCGTCTCACCCTTACAACTGATGCATCAGACGCCGGAGTAGGAGCAGTGGTTGAACAGGAAACGCAAACCTCTTGCATTCTTTTCAGCCCAGCTTTCACCTGCACAGAGAAGGTACAGCACCTTTTCACGGGAGTTGTTGGTCATATATTTGGCAGTCAAACATTTCAAACATCTTCTAGAAAGCAGAAACTTCAGGATTTACACAGACCACAAGCCTCTAACAAGAGCAATGAGTACCAACTCTGACATCTCGATTACTTGTCACAGTTCTCCACTGACAACTCCGACATCTCGATTACTTGTCACAGCTCTCCACTGACATACGTCTCGTCAAGGGAAAGGACAACACAGTCGCTGACACCCTGTCCCGGACAGAAATCCACGCTCTGGAGAGCGATTTCTGAGTCAGGATTTAATTGCTAAAGAGCAAAAATCCGACTCAACGTTACAAGAGGTGAAAACGAACACCTCCTTGAAACTTCAGGAGTTTCCAGTACCTCTCAGCGATGGAAGACTGTACTACGACATCAGCCAGGCCAACCCGAGCCTTCCCCCCCCCCGGTATTACGGAGAGAAGTATTTCAACACCTACATGGATTGTCGCACTCGAGTAAACGTGCAACTGTTAAGCTCATTGGAGAACGTTTCGTCTGGCCCAATATGAATGCGGACATTCGTGAATGGGTCTCTACGTGCCTGAAGTGTAAACAGTGTAAAGTCTACCGGCACACCAAGTCTCTTACTGGTACCTTCAACAATCCTGACGCACAGTTTTCACACATACACATCGACCTGGTCGGACCAATGCCAATGTGTCAGGATTACCAATGTCTATTGACAGTGGTGGACCCGCTTCTCACGATAGCCAACCGCAGTGCCAATCAAGGACATCTCAACAAACACTGTTGCCAAGACCATCCTGAAAGAATGGATAAGTACGTTTGGTACACCTCAAGTCATCACGACGGATAGAGGAGCACAGTTCCAATCATCCCTATTTCAGGAATTCTCAAACCTACTCGGCGTCAAACACATAAAAACCATTGCTTACCATCCACAGGCTAACGGGCATGTCGAGAGGTTCCACAGATCTTAAAAAACCTCTTTGGAAGTGACAACGAACTGGGTGGATAAATTGCCTCTAATCCTCCTCGCATGGCGGAATACTGTAAAGGAAGACATTATTTGCTCGCCTGCTGAACTTGTCTTCGGCACATCGCTTTTGCTTCCGGGAGAATATTCCAACGATTCCCTCGATACGGCTTCAAAACCATCAACACCATTCATCCAGGAGCTCCGCCACAAAACAGCGCGTTTGAAATACACTCCTCCGCTACAGCAACAAACAGGCACATTCATCCCTCAACATCTACGAGACTATAAGTACGTTTTCGTACGGAACGATGCCGTTAGAAAACCACTTACACCAGCCTACCTAGATCCATTTAAAGATATACGACATTAAAAAAAACATATTACGATTAAGCGCGGTGACACAACTGATACCGTTTCAATCGATCGGATTAAACAAGCGTTTTGTGGGGATCGACAACATACTACGAAGTCAACTACACCTCCTTACGGAAGTACTCCAACGCCATCACATCAGCAAACCCGGTCAGGAAGCAAGGTCACAAAGATTATTACCTCTAATTGATACGATCAATTATCTAGAGGGCCTTGTTGTGACCCGCCGAGAAACATAAACAAATCGGATCGGATCACTCAAACCCTTAAAAACGCTACATGCGGCTACGACCGGAAATGATGAAACCTTCCATAGCCCTGATCTACGGTAACGTTCAAAAAGGGAATAAACTACACTTTACAACATTAATAGAGCCCATCTTTCAAAAGTAACGCTATCAAAATAAAGTGGATTATCTTTCGAAGCCTATCCAAGGTTAAAAAGGACTGCATTTCCACTTCTATCTTTTATAGACGAACTTTCTGTCTACGCTGTTCTATTATTGTGACATAGCTATCAGCCTGTATCAACAAGGCTCCTAACAGCAGTCCGGCGGCACGCCTCTTTTCCAGGGTGGTGTGACTCTCCAGTGTTTGGGTCACATTTCGGCCGGCTGTGTTGTTTGCCGCACGGTTCTGGTCGGGTGTGTTTCTTCACTGGATATTCCTCTGGCCTCAAGGGGCCGTCCCCCAGGCTTTAACCCTCTTCCAAGGGGTCAGGTTCATCTCCTGGCGCCTGAGGCGCCTCTTTTAGGGGAATGCTGACAGTGACCGACACATTTTTTCCAGACGCGTCTGGGCTACAGCCCTGCGACCGGACCCACCTAAAAACGGCCTTGTGTCACACTCGTACGCTGGTGAGGCGTATGACAAATATTGGCACGCTCCTTTCCCGTTGCGAAGCTGTTAAAGGTGTAATCCTACATCTTGTGGTTGCATTCGCCTTACCTCAACATAGATACGCTAAAATGTCCTTTTAAAGATTACTAGAGGTCTCCTTTTTCGGGTTGGAGTATCTTTGACGATTTTTACGAACTCATCGAAACAGACGGCTTGGAGGCTAACACGAAGAGGATTCTTAGACCACCTGGTCTTAACCATTTCGGTCTGTTTCTCCGTTCGTTCGTTCGTTCGTTCGGCTGCGCAGCGCTAAGGTACGCCAACCTTAGCTATCGTTTTCCTGTTTGCGCAGCGCTATGATGAAGCGAATCTTAACCATGGCTTCTCGGTCCTTTGGGTCAATTGTGCAACGCTAAGGCACGGTTAAGCCTAAGTTACAGTTCATGGTTCGTTCGCTTAGCTTCGCAGAGCTAAAACACCGTTAGCCTAAGCCATTGGTTCCCTGTTTGCTCAGCTTCGCAAAGCTAAGGCAAGGGTAAGCCTTAACCACAGTTCCCAGTTCGTTTGCTCAGCTTCGCAGAGCTAAGGCACGGTTAGCCTTAGCCATCAGTTCCCGGTTCACCCAGCTTCGCAGAGCTAAGGCATGGTTAAGCCTTAGCCATCGGTTCCTGGTTCGCTCAGCTTCGCATACACTAAGGTACAGCAACCTTAGCTATTCGGTTTCCTGTCCGTTCGATTGACTTTGCAGAGCTACGGCACGATAGTCTTAGCATACCAACTACGACCATACCAGCTATCGTCATTGATCATCCAGCTGTCTCTCTACCAACGACGACCATACAAGCTACTGATATCGACCATCCAGCTGACTACACCAACAACGTCTATACACACCAACTGAACTTTATCGGTTCTGTAACCAAAGACAAATAAAATGTCATTTGTTATACTGATATCTTGCCTTTGTTTCCTTCATTGTTCTTTGGCTGTTCTTTACTCGGACGTTTAACTCTAAAATAATTTGCGGGATCGACGTGCTTATCGGCTCTGCAACAAGCCTGTCTCGCAAGATATTGCACCACACGAGGCAGCTAAATATAAGGATATATTTTAAGCTTTAGGGAGATCGTGATAGGGGGAAGTCAGTTAAATAGCGTGACTTGTGTGTATTGGTGTCGCGTAACTTTTTCAGTACAACAAACCTTCGGTACTACCAGCTCCTGCCAAGGAGACGATCAAACTGATTCTTCTCACCTCCAGATGACCAAAGAAACTAAAATGGATATTATCAGAAAATTTGAACTTTAATATATTGTAAAACTTTTTCCACAGTGACTATGTAACGTGGAGTACTGTGGCAAGAGAAATCACGCACGCGGCAGCTCAAAGCGTGCACGAATGTCTGGCGTGTAAAATGAGATCAGGGAGAGAGAAATGGGCGATTGGGAAGATCGAACTCGCGTCGTGAATCGTGTTTGACGTAAGCGCGTATGTAAATTACCACATTGAGCGATTGACCCGGATGTGGCATTTTGGCATGATTACTTAAGTCCTACCTGAATGCATCGGAGGCAGTGACGTTTGAGTCTCGGCGACGCACGACACGAGATGAGTTTGGATACAGGACCGCTGGAGAAGATTGTTGAGGAAGGGAAAGGAATATTTACCAAGAGATTCGTACTGCAGTTGAAGCATATCGGCAGACACGACTGTACATGAAAGATTATATCAAGCCTGGATATTTGCGAAACCATAAGAAGAAACTGATTCCACGTGTTCTTTTTGTTGCCGAGGAAGGATACCGTCCACCCCCTCTTCTTGCAGGTACTGAGTACCTTCTGCAATTCACGTGAGTTACTTTCAGGTTTAGTTTCCACAAATACAACACAAATTTTACAAGCACGGAAACAAATGGAATGTGACAATAAAGAACATTAAAAGACAAGAAATTTTATAACCACAACAAACAGGATAAAAATAAAGAATACAATGTTTATTTTATGAGCGTATGTGTATGTGTAGAAAATACAGCTATGGCCAGTTGAATAAAAATATTTGTTCGCCTTTGTGTGCGTGTGTACAAGTTGGGAAAAGTCTATTGAGCCAATGTGTCCATAGTTGGCCGAAGTAAAGAGAATAAAAATTGACTTTACTTACATGCATGAGTATGTGTGTGTGTGTATGTGAGGGACCAAAAGTATGGGCCTTTTGTTTTCTTAAGTCCACACGTGCGTTTTTTATGATCTTTGGCGAAAATGTGTCGTGTTCTAGTAGTCGGCAAAAGAAAGTCGCATGCATCTTCGCTCTGAGTCTTGTGACATTGCCTTCAGCTGTCCGTCCTGGCTTCTCGTAGTCGAATACCCTAGTTAATTAAATTCTTCGTTATTTATACTTTTTGGGGTCACTAAAGTGAATCAAAAATAGGATTTTGTTAGGTTTTATTGCGAGTCCTGAAATTCAAGTGCGCAGACATTTCTTGACCAATCAGAGCCGTATAATTATTTATTTTGGAGCCTTAGTATTTTTTCTGTTAATTAATTTCTGTGTCGAATTTTCTAGAATGTTCTTCTGTGTTTTTAGCTGAGTGGTTGAAAAATATAGAAGTTTAACTTCAATATTAATACGATTTTGATACGAAATTTCTTGAATGTTCTTATGTATGTTTATGGGGTTGATTATTTTAAGGCTAAAAAATGTGTATTCTATCGTAGTTAGTTATTGTATATTTTTTGCCTTCTATTTATATTAGAAAAGGTAGAACACTTCCAATATATTCTTGCTTTTGTTTTCATTGTCGTCACAAGGTAATTTAAATTTAGGAAGCAACGGAAAATCGTCAAAAAGCCATAAAAGAAAACTCTTACCTGAAGTAAATAGATAACGACGCGGATGTGGGGTGTTTTTTATACATTTATTTAGGTAAGAAGCTGCCAGTACAAAATGGCAACTGTCCCTCTCCAGAAGTTCCTGCTTTTCCTTTTCCAAACTTCCTCGGGGAAAGCTCTCGGTGTAGGGGAAATAACTTCAAATGCAACATTACCATCATGATCCTTGCTGTTAAAAGTAAGACTTCTACGAATACTTCTGGTATATTAACGACGAAGTCGGCATATTTTGCGGGTAGCATAGTGTTCCGCTTATTACGTCCACCTCTCTCTCGTTTGTTGTGTTGGTATTTGGTGGTCTTGATATGGGGATAGTTGCAGTTTTGTTGTAAGGGGTATGATCCGGAGCAAATGCGGCAGTGTATGGGCTAGCAGTGTCATTGGAAGCGGGGTTGGCAGGGGTATTGTTTAGGGAACTATATTTGTGTATGGACTGGGTGGGGGATGGGGGATAATACCTTTGGGGGTATTGATAGGGTTTGTATAATTTTATGTCACTGATGTGTCTGAATTTGGAGTGCGCGTCATTGTGGTCGTTGTCTGCGACTAGTTCATAGCGGCTACCTTGTACATCAGTAACTATGTGTGGTGTTGGGTCAAATTGGGATACAAATTTATTTGTTTTTGATGATCGCTTCACTAAAACTTTGTCTCCCTGGATGATCTTTGGATATTTTCGCCAACGGGAAGCATTAATCTTGGCATTGGCGACCTCTGTCACGGATTTTTGTTTCCTGGATTTGGTTTTCAGTTGGGTTGGGTTGTTGAGGAAACTTTGTCCGGTAGCCACCTCTGAGCATCATATCACCAGGTGTCAATCCAGTGGCAGGGTGTGGAGTAGAACGGTAGTCATGGAGAAGCTCATCAATGATTTCCTGGATTGGGCGTCGTTTTTCAAGTCCGATTTGGATTGCCTTTTTTAGTGGTTTCATGAAGCATTCAGCTTTATTCCCCAGTGGGTGATAAGGGTACGAGGCTTTGATTTTTATACCTCGTTTTGTGGACCAGTTGTGGAATTCTTGTCCATTGAATGGTGGTCTATTGTCGCATTTATGACATTCAGGGTTGCTAAAGTTCTTGTATATTTCTCCCAATGCAAGGAGGACATATTGGGCCCCGGTTGAGCGAACAATTTTTGCATCTGGAAATCGACTGAGGTTGCTGCATACCACTAGTATGTGCCCTTGGTCTGGGAGGGGGACGAAAAAGTCAATTGATATGTTTTGCCAGGGTTTCTCGGGAATTTGGGTGGATGTAAAAGGTGCTTTCTTTTTGGATCTCCAGAATGATTGGAGTGGTTGTTGGTCAGTGACCACAGTAACTTGTGGGGCACCAGCTAGAATATGGCGGAATTGGCGGAGCCCAAAGTCAATAGCTGTTGCCTCCAGATCTAGCTGAGAGTAGTTTTTTCTGTGGCTGTGGTGTTTCGTGATGCGAGTACGACAGCTTTTGTTTGTTCTATGGAGTGGCCTTGAGCAAGGATTGCGCAGAGACCTGTGAAGCAGAAGGTATTTTTGTTTGTGTCATAGTGTCTGAGGAGTACATCAGTGGTAAATGTATTTTTTATATTTTGAAACTCTTTTTCATGGGTTTCTGTCTATTTTAAAACAGCATTCTGTTTTGTCAGTTTACGTAGGTTTGCTGTGGCAGCAGCAAGATCGGGGATGAAAGTGCCATTCGATCAGATCATACAGAGAAACGATCGCAGTTCATCTTTGGATGTTGGTCTCCCAGCTTCTTGTGCTGCTTGGACTTTATTTGGGTCGGATTTTATCCCATTCTTGTTGACTTTAAATCCTCAGAAAAGGATTTCTGGCAGACCAAGGATGCATTTGTTGGGGCTGACTGTTAGTCCTGCTTTTTCAAGAGCTGTAATGACTGCTTCTAGCGTTTGGTAGTGTGTTTCCTTGTCAGCTGTTGGTACTACAATGTCGTCTTGGATGACTGCAGCGTTTGGAATGTTGGCGACGATGGGGCGGAGCCGGGAGTTGAACTCACCTGATGCTGATAGAGTTCCCATGGTGAGTCTTTTATACCGCATTAGGCGGTCTCAAGTGCGGAATACAGTCAAGATTCGGGAATCTTCTGATAGCTAAAGCTGATGGAAGGTTGTTTTCAGGTCTAGTTCACTGAATATAGATTTTCCAATAAATATGGGCATGATGTTATCGACCCTGGGGATAGGGAGGTGAGTGTCTTGTAGTGCTTTGTTGAGATTCCTTAGATTTACTGTAACTCACGTGGAACCATCTGCTTTTGGTACGAGTACTGGGTTGGATAGCAATGTTACTGGCCCATGGTGTGGTTTGATGACATCATCTGCTTCCATTTTACGGATCACATTATTAAATGTGTCTTTTAAATGGTATGGGATGGGTCTTGGGGGTTGTATAACAGGTGATGCATTAGGCTTTGTATGCAGTTGGATGGGTTCTGCCTTCATCTTTCCTAAGCCGTGGAATACTGATGGGTGTTGTGTGATGATGCAGGCAATGGGAGGTGTAACAGATTTTGTAAGTTCCGTAGCATCATCGATTGACACAGTCTTGGTTCCCATGGAGTTGATGAGGCTTCCTTTTATCTCCATACTGGGTGTATTGAAGGTGATTATACCCAGTGATTCTGCTCGGTTGCATGACACCAAGTTTATGGGGTTTTCCGGGAGGTCATAATCATCAATAACAATCCACGTTGATTTACATTTTTCGTCTCTCCAGTGTATATGTGCTGTGAATTCGCCTTTGGGGGTGATCAGTTTACTACCATACGGTTGAAGTTGGATGTGTGTTTTTGTGAGACGTCTGATCTTGTCGGGTACTTAGCTTTCCAGGATTACATTAGCTTCCGCGCCTGTGTCAAACATGGCACGGATCTGGAATCCTTCAAGTGTGATGTTGGTGAAATTTGATTTTTGTGTGTGTATGATTTTTTTCCTAATGGTGATAAAACTTATTTTTTTCCGAGAATTTATTAAGTTAAAAAAAAACAACAAATTATTACGCTTTGATCATTAGAAAAAAAACACACTTTGTCTATCATAACATTCGGATCAAAAAGTTGGTATTTATTGTTAAAATGTCATAAAAATATTCAATATTTTTCACGTTAACTTACCGAACAGTGTGCTGCATGTTAGCCCACTGAAAGAAGAGGGGGTGGGTAGTATGCCTCCTCAGCAACAGAAAGAAAAGAACACGTGGAATCAATTTCTTTTTGATAGAAAGTTGACAGCCGAATTTCTTTTTTACCTGCAACAATCTTCTCCAGCAGTCCTACACTCAAGCTCGTCTCTTGTCGTGCGTCGCCAAGACACAAAACGGTCGTGGGACGGATGATATATATATCATCCGTCCCACGACCGGATAAATCTGGCACAAGGCCGTTTTAAGGTGGGTCGGATCTCAGGGCCGTAGCCCACACGCGTCCGTCAAGGCCAAAAATACCTTCGGCCTCATCGGCAATAAAAATACCTTCGGCCTCATCGGCAATAAACCTAACCTCCGAAGGGAGAAAAAGCCCGGAGGGGTGGTCCGCTGAGGCCGGAGGGAAACTCCAGTGCCGAACCATACCCGATCAGATCCGTGCCCAGGTGAACACGGCCCGCCGAATGCGACCCAATAACTGGAGAGGTGAGGCGAAAAACACCTGGTATTTGTCAGCCGCCCCACCAACATACAAATATGGCACAGGTGGGTCTGGTCGCAGGGCCGTAGCCCACACGCGTCCGGCAATGCCAAAAATACCTTCGGCCCCGTCGATTTTCTCCTGGTGTAGGTAGTCCTGACGTCAAACACGATTCACGATCGGGAGGATGTGAGTTCGATCTTCCCAATCCCCAGTTTTTCTCTCCCTGATCTCATTTTACACGCCAGACATATTGGTGCTCGCTTTGAGCTGCTGCGTGCGTGATTTCTCTCGCTACACCCACATAAATGATATTATTTGTACTAAACCTTCGTTGCAATTATTAAATCCAGGGGATTTATTTCTTTATTGTTTTTTTTTTGTTGTTTTTTCGTTTTCTTTATTTGTTTTTTCAAATAAGTCTTTAAAAGCCTCTAGAGTATTTTTAATAGCGTAAAATTGCAATTAATTTTCACAATCATATAGAAAATTTTTTTCTTTTTATCTACGATTCATAGGCAATATCAAAACAAAACAAAAAATAAATATAGTTTTAAACTATAATTACGAAACATACGGAACATATAGTTGCATAGTAGTCTCATTAAATTAATTGAACTGTTCATTTCTCCGTACAGTATTTTTTCATGTTATTAACTTAAACCTACTGTGGAGTACATTTTGCATCAACACTTTAAATGAAAATTTTTAGGATAGACTATTTTTTAATCAACGCGAAACTTCTTTTTACTATAAACTAATGCAAATTGTCTCCCTTTTCGTTTGCCGGTGAAAATTTATCAGCAGGACACTACCGTCCTTACCGCCTTTGTAAATGACAGGATGGTACGCTGTAGCATTTAGTAGTCTTGATTCTAGGCTTATTTGAGGCAAATTGAGGTAAGCACAGAAATGTTCTCTTCAATCAAATCTAATTATTATTGACTAATGTTTTGCAAATTTTATAGAAGTTTATTTATATTTATTTCCCGTTGAAGAATTGTCACATTTGAATTTGCGACCACGTGCGTGCGAAATAAGTATTCGAACTTACTTCTTTAGGAGGTACTTAGGCATCTATGTTACCGCAAAAAAGCCGAACTTTCCCAAGCGTTTCCGGAAAGAATCGGAATATGCCGAAACGCCTATCTAATCAAATTTAAGCAAGCAGACGATAAAATAATTCAATCAATTGTTTACTAAGTTACAAACTATTGTAAAAATGAATTTATCGCAGCTAAGTGAAAATCTGCAATGTGCCGAATTGGTGATCCAATTCTGCCAAGAGAAAAATTTTATAGGGAAATTTTTTTTATTAAATTTTTAGATGGAAGTACAGAATAGTTAGAAAACACCCGCCCTCCCCATGGTAAGAATGGATTTCTAAATTATTTCAGAATAGATACAAAACAACCGCCCTCCCCATGGTAAGAATGGATGTCTAAATTATTAAAGAATAGATACAAAACATGCAGCGACCTGCCTACAAACATAAACAGATCGGATTACTCGTTCGCCCTAGAAAAATTACATCCGGGTACGGTCGGAAATGTCAAAGCCCTTTTTCGGCTCTAATCGGACGGTACAGCTAAGAAAGGGATAAATTAACATTCATCAACATTTGCAAAACACTTCTGCCAGAAATAATTCTATAAAAATGGAAGTAATACTCCTCGCTAGGCTATACCAGGCTTAAGAAGTACTTATTTTCTACGTCCATTTTTTATAGAAGAACTTTCTATTTACGTGGCGCAGTAGAAGTGGTGTTGCCTTTCTTTCATATGGAAAAGGCTTTGGACGCTCTTTTAGGGCGTTTGTGTGGCCTTTCCTCTCCAATTGTTGGGTCGCATTCGGTAGGCCGTCTTACCTCTGGGCAGTTGTACCGGGTGTGCCTCGGCACTGGAGAGTTCCTGCGGCCTCAGGGGGCCATCCCTCAGGCTTTTACCCCATTCGGGGGGGGTTATTCCCTGGCGCCTGAGGGGAATGCCGACATGGTCGAAGGTATTTTTGGCCTTGCCAGACGCGTGTGGGCTTCGGCCCTGCGACCGGACTCACCTTAAAAACGGCCTTGTGCCACATTCGTGCGTTGGTGAGACGCATCGATAAATAACAGAGGTCTCGCAGACGCTCTTCATGGCCACTCGGCCCCACGAGGTTGGATCCTGCGTTATCGTGGTTGCATTCACGTCACCACCACTTTTAGTGGTAGATTCACCCCTCGTTTTTTTTCTCTACAAATCGCCTTGCTGCAAGGCTGAATCCCACTTCTAGTGGTAGATTCACTCTCCTTTTTTTATCGCATGGGTATGCACTAAAGGTTCCGCTCGTCCATTTGGCTGCGCATTCGTTACCTGCGCAACGCTAAGATAACGCTAATCTTAGCTGCGACCACCTGGCTCGACATTGCAGAACTTTGGCGTGCAAAGCCTTAGCTATCGTCCGATACACCCGCACAGCTGTGGCGTGGCACAACCATAGCTACCGTCAACGATATGCCCGCACAGCTATGGGGCACCACAAAACCATAGCTACCGTCTACGATACGTCCGCACAGCTTTGGCGCGACACAGTCTTAGCTATCGTCCGATACGTCCGCACAGTTTTGGCGTGACACAGCCATAGCTACCGTCCCGACACGTCCGCACGGCTTTGATACGGCAAAACTGTCCGATACGCCCCCACAGCTAATTGGCACGACAAAGCCATAGCTACCGTCAACGATACGCCAGCACAGCTTTGGCACGGTTAAACCATAGCTACCGTCAACGATACGCCTGCACAACTAGGGGCACGACAAAGTCCTAGCTTCACCGATCCGCTCGCTCGACTTCATATGTGTTAAGGCCAGGCAAACCTTAGCCACGGTTTACCCGTCTATTCACTTGGTCCGCAATACTAAGACACGGCTCAGTCTTAGTCACCAACCCGCTCGACTCTACATGACTAAGTTGCCAACACTGATTTCCACCTCGACGCACCAGCAATGCAGCATCCAGTCCACGTAACGACTTGCTATTACGGACTGCCCTAGCATTGCAACATCTGGCCCATGTACAACTCGCAGTACGGGCCAAATGGATTTCAAATTATTACAGAATAGATACAAAACACCCGCCCTCCCCATGGTAAAAATGGATTTCTAAATTATTATAGAATAGGTACAAACACGCACCCTCCTCAGGGTAAGAATGAATTTCTCAATCATTACAGAATAGATAAAAAACACCCGCCCTCCACATAATAAAAATGGATTTCTAAATTATTCCAGAATAGATACAAAACACCCGCCTGCCCCATGATCAGAATGGGTTTCTAAATTATTACAGAAGAGATACGAAACACCCACCCTCCCCATGGTAAGAATGAATTTCTAAATTATTACAGAATAGATACAAAACACCCAACCTCTCTATAATAAGAATCAATTTCTAAATTATTACAGAAATGATACAAAAAACCGACCACCTCAGGGTAAGAATGAATTTCTTAATTATTACAGAATAGATACAAAAAACCCGCACTACACCTGGTGGGAATGAATTTCTAAATTATTACTGAATAGATACAAAACACCCACATTCCATGTGTTAAAAATTAATTTCGAAATTTTTACACAATAGTTACAAAACACCTACTCTCCTCGTTGTAAAAATGGATTTCTAAATTATTACAGAAGAGATACAAAACACCCGCCCTCCACATGGTAAAAATGGATTTCTAAATTATTACCGAAAAGATACAAAACACCGGCCCTCCTCATGAAAAGTATAAATTTCTAAATTATTAAGGAATAGATACTAAACACCAACCCACCCCATGGTAAGAATGGATTTGTAAATTATTACAGAATAGATACAAAACACCCACCCTCTCTATAATAAGAATCAATTTCTAAATTATTACAGAATAGATACAAAACACATGCCCTCCTCATGGTAAGAATGATTTTCTAAATTATTACAGAATAGATAAAAAAAAAAAAACCTGCCCTCCTCCTGGTAAGAATGAAACTCTAAATTATTACCGAATAGATACAAAACACCGGCCCTCAACATGATGAGAAGAACTTTCTAAATTATTACAGAATAGATACTTAACACCAACCCACCCCATGGTAAGAATGGATTTCTAAATTATTACAGAATAGATACAAAACAGCCACCCTCTCTATAATAAGAATCAATTTCTAAATTATTACAGAATAGATACAAAACATCCGTCCTGCCAATGGTAAAAATGGTTTTCTAAATTATTACAGAATAGATACAAAACACCCACCCTCTCTTTAATAAGAACCAAGTTCTAAATTATTAGAGAATAGATAGAAAACACCCACCCTCCTCATGGTAAGAATGAATTTCTAAATTATTACAGAATAGATACAAAAAAAACACCTTCCCCATGATAAATATGAATTTTGAAATTATTCCAGAATAGATACAAAACATCCCCCCTCCCAATGGTAAAAATGAATCTCTAAATTGTTACAGAATAGATACAAAAGACCCACACTCCACAGGGTAAGAATGAATTTCTAAATGGTTACAGAATAGATGAAAAAAAAAACACCCCATGGGAGGAATGAATCTCTAAATTATTGCAGAATAGATACAAAACACCCGCCCTCCACCTGGATAGAATGAATTTCAAAATTATTACAGAATAGGTACAAAACAACCGCCCTCCTCATGGTAAGAATGGATTTGTGAATTATTACAGAATAGATACAAAACACCCACCCTCCCCATGGTAAAAATAAATTTCTAATTTATTACAGAATAGATACAAAAAAACCTGACTTCCCCATCGTAAAAATGAATTTCTAAATAATTACTGAATAGTTACATAACACCCATCCTCCCCATGATAAAAATGGTTTTCTAAATTATTACAGAATAGATAAAAAACACCAACCCTACCCATGGTAAGAATGAATTTCTAAATTATTACAGAAGAGATACAAAATACCCATCCTCCCCATGGTATGAATGGATTTCTAAATCATTACAAAATAGATACAAAACACCGACCCACCTGAAGGTAAGAATGAATTTCTTAATCATTACAAAATAGATACAAAACACCGGCCCTCCCCATGATAAGAATAAATTTCTAAATTATTACAGAATAGATACTAAACACCAACCCACCCCATGGTAAGAATGGATTTGTAAATTATTACAGAATAGATACAAAACAGCCACCTTCCCCATGGTAAGAAAGAATTTCTAAATCATTACAAAATAGATACAAAACACCAACCCACTTCAAGGTAAGAATGAATTTCCTAATTATTACAAAATAGATAAAAATAAACGCCCTCCACCTGGTGAGAATGAATTTCTAAATTATTACAGAATAGATACAAAACACCCACCCTCCTCATGGTAAAAATGGATTTCTAAATTATTATAGAATATATACGAAACACACACCCTCCCCATGGTAAGAAAGATTTTCTAAAATATTACATAATAGATAAAAAAACACCTGCCCTCCACCTGGTAAGAAAGAAACTCTAAATTATTACCGAATAGATACAAAACACTGGCCCTCCCCATGATAAGAATAAATTTCTAAATTATTAAGGAATAGATACTAAATACCAACCCGCCCCATGGTAAGAATGGATTTGTAAATTATTACAGAATAGATACAAAACAGCCTCCTTTCCCATGGTAAGAATGAATTTTTAAATTATTTCAGAATTGATACAAAACACCCACCCTCTCTATAATAAGAATCAATTTCTAAATTATTACAGAATAGATACAAAACACCCGCCCTCCTCATGGTAAGAATGATTTTCTAAATTATTACAGAATAGATTAAAAAAAAACAAACCTGCCCTCCACCTGGTAAGAATGAAACTCTAAATTATTACAAAATAGATACTAAACACCAACCCACCGCATTGTAAGAATGGTTTTCTAAATTATTACAGAATAGTTTCATAACAACCACCCTCTCTATAATAAGAATCAATTTCTAAATTATTACAGAGTAGATACAAAACACCCACCCTCCTCATGGTAAGAATGAATCTAAATGATTACAGAAAAGAAATAAAACAGCTGCCCTTCACCTGGTAAGAATGAATCTGTAAATTTTTACAGAATAGACACAAAACACCCGCTATCCCCATGGTAAGAAAGAATTTCTAAATTATTACAGAATAGATACAAAATAACCGCTCTCCTCATGGTAAGAATGGATTTCTAAATTATTACAGAATAGATACAAAACACCCACCCTCCATATGGTAAGAATGAATTTCTAATTTATTACAGAATAGATACAAAAAACCTGCCTTCCCCATGGTAAAAATGAATTTCTAAATGATTACAGAATAGTTACGAAACACTCGCCATCCTCATGGTAAAAATGGATTTTTAAATTATTATAGAATAGTGTCACGTGATATCTCATGGAGACGATGGAAATAAGATTAATACTATCCTCCCGTTGGAATGAACAGTGGCAACCCGTCAAAAATAGTGACCATTAAGAAAGAATGTAGGTCACAGAGGGGATATCAACAGGTGTTGGTACTTATTAACCTCAGATCGCCGGACACCGGACGGGGGAAGGATGAAGAAGCCAAATGATTGGCTGAGACCCTAAAACGGAAGTGGCACCTTCTTCCCGTTAGCGAAAAAAACGAAAAGAAAAATTAGTTGTTTGGCAGGGTTCGTAGCGGGCAGACGAATCAAAGCCAGTATTCCGGGTAGAAGACAAAAGAATATCTGAGATACGAGGGACCCGAGTTCTTCAAGCCAGTGTTAAAAATAGCTTAAGTCTATTAGCCCGTGAAAGAAGAAAGATTCTCCAGTGGAACCCCGTCGAAAAATAAGATAAGTAACTTTGGGGCTATTTCTCCTACATACCCAAATTTTATATATACCACTCTCTCTCTTTCTCAATTTGAAGAAAAACAAAAGTCAAGAAAAGACATTTATATTCGTGGACTGTCCATTCATTATACATATTTGACACGTTGAAAGTGTATCTCTTTGTACAGTAAAGGATTCATGCATTTTAATGTTACCACGTGGTCGAAGTTGTTCTTTGCCGTAGCTTCTACGAATTTGTTACCTCATGCTTCCTTTTCAGCTTCTATTCGCCTTATGTTATCTTGCTTAGAATTGTCCTATTAATTCCTTTAAAATATCACACGGGAAACCGGAGTTGCCGACTACTACAATATAAAATTATTACGACAAAAACGTATAGGCTCATATCTTCCATTGTCTAGGGGAAGGAAGGAAAGCGGCCTGTTGGGTGTGTGGATAGTGTGAAATTTGGAACCCCTTGCCAGCAGCGGTCAGTCTGGCCCTAAACTAATCCCTCACGTAATATGCCAGTTCTTATACGCCTGACAGAAAGACTCTGAACGAGGACTTATTCTATAGGGGATCAAGTGCCAATCTACCCCGTCTTCACACGTGTAAAATAAAGTCCCATTTTGGGATTTTAGTCAATTTGCCGTCACAATAGATACAAAAAACACGTCCTCCCCGTGGGAAGAATGAATTTCTAAATTATTACAGAATCGAAACAAAACAACCGCCCTCCGCATAGTAAAAATTGATTTCTAAATTATCACTGATAGATACAAAACACAAACCCGTCCCATGGTGAGAATGGATTTCTAAATTATTAGAGAATAGATACGAAACACCTGCCCTCGTCATGGTAAGAATTAATTTCTAAATCATTACAGAAAAGATAGAAAACACCTGCCTTCCCCATGGTAAAAATGAATTTCTAAAGGATTACAGAATAGATACAAAACACGCGCACTCTGCATGGTAAGAATAGATTTCTATATTATTGTAGAATAGATACAAAACACCTGCCCTCCCCAAGGTAAGAATGGATTTCTAAATTATTACGGAATAGATACAAAACACCTGCCCAGCACCATGGTGAGAATAAATTTCTAAATTATTACAGAATAGATACAAAACACTTGCCCTCTCCATGGTAAGAATTCATTTCTAAATTATTACAGAATAGATACAAAACAACCGCCCTCTTCATAAGAATGGATTTCTGAATTGTTACAGAATAAATACAAACCACCCGCCCTCTGCAAAGGTAAGAAAAAATTTCTAAATTATTACAGGATAGATACAAAACACCTGCCCTCTTCATGGTAAGAATTCATTTCTAAATTATTAAAGAATAGATACAAAACAACCGCCCTCTTCATAAGAATGGATTTCTGAATTGTTACAGAATAAATACAAACCACCCGCCCTCTGCAAAGGTAAGAAAAAATTTCTAAATTATTACAGGATAGATACAAAACACCTGCCCTCTTCATGGTAAGAATTCATTTCTAAATTATTACAGAATAGATACAAAATACCTGCCATCTCCATGGTAAGAATTAATTTCTAAATTATTACAGAATAGATACAAAACACCTGCCCTCTCCATGGTAAGAATTCATTTCTAAATTATTACAGAATAGATACAAAATACCTGCCCTCTCCATGGTAAGAATTCATTTCTAAATTATTACAGAATAGATACAAAACACCTGCCCTCTCCATGGTAAGAATTCATTTCTAAATTATTACAGAATAGATACAAAACACCTGCCCTCTCCATGGTAAGAATTCATTTCTAAATTATTACAGAATAGATACAAAATACCTGCCCTCTCCATGGTAAGATTTCATTTCTAAATTATTACAGAATAGATACAAAAACCTGCCCTCTCCATGGTAAGAATTCATTTCTAAATTATTATAGAATAGATACAAAATACCTGCTCTCTCCATGGTAAGAATTCATTTCTAAATTATTACAGAATAGATACAAAATACCTGCCCTCTCCATGGTAAGAATTCATTTCTAATATATTACAGAATAGATACAAAATACCTGCCCTCTTCATGGTAAGAATTCATTTCTAAATTATTACAGAATAGATACAAAACACCTACCCTCTCCATGGTAAGAATTCATTTCTAAATTATTACAGAATAGATACAAAACACCTGCCCTCTCCATGGTAAGAATTCATTTCTACATTATTACAGAATAGATACAAAATACCTGCCCTCTCCATGGTAAGAATTCATTTCTAAATTATTACAGAATAGATACAAAATACCTGCCCTCTCCATGGTAAGAATTCATTTCTAAATTATTACAGAATAGATACAAAATACCTGCCCTCTCCATGGTAAGAATTCATTTCTAAATTATTACAGAATAGATACAAAATACCTGCCCTCTCCATGGTAAGAATTCATTTCTAAATTATTACAGAATAGATACAAAATACCTGCCCTCTCCATGGTAAGAATTCATTTCTAAATTATTACAGAATAGATACAAAATACCTGCCCTCTTAATGGTAAGAATTCATTTCTAAATTATTACAGAATAGATACAAAATACCTGCCCTCTCAATGGTAAGAATTCATTTCTAAATTATTACAGAATAGATACAAAATACCTGCCCTCTCAATGGTAAGAATTCATTTCTAAATTATGACAGAATAGATACAAAACACCTACCCTCTCCATGGTAAGAATTCATTTCTAAATTATTACAGAATAGATACAAAACACCTGCCCTCTCCATGGTAAGAATTCATTTCTAAATTATTACAGAGTAGATACAAAACACCTGCCCTCTCCATGGTAAGAATTCACATCTAAATTATTACAGAATAGATACAAAACACCTGCCCTCTCCATGGTAAGAATTCATTTCTAAATTATTACAGAGTAGATACAAAACACCTGCCCTCTCAATGGTAAGAATTCACTTCTAAATTATGACAGAATAGATACAAAACACCTGCCCTCTCCATGGTAAGAATTCATTTCTAAATTATTACAGAATAGATACAAAACACCTGCCCTCTCCATGGTAAGAATTCACTTCTAAATTATTACAGAATAGATACAAAATACCTGCCCTCTCCATGGTAAGATTTCATTTCTAAATTATTACAGAATAGATACAAAATACCTGCCCTCTCCATGGTAAGAATTCATTTCTAAATTATTACAGAATAGATACAAAATACCTGCTCTCTCCATGGTAATAATTCATTTCAAAATTATTACAGAATAGATACAAAATACCTGCCCTCTCCATTGTAAGAATTCATTTCTAATATATTACAGAATAGACACAAAATACCTGCACTCTTCATGGTAAGAATTCATTTCTAAATTATTACAGAATAGATACAAAATACCTGCCCTCTCCATGGTAAGAATTCATTTCTAAATTATTACAGAATAGATACAAAACACCTACCCTCTCCATGGTAAGAATTCATTTCTAAATTATTACAGAATAGATACAAAATACCTGCCCTCTCCATGGTAAGAATTCATTTCTAAATTATTACAGAATATATACAAAATACCTGCCCTCTCCATGGTAAGAATTCATTTCTAAATTATTACAGAATAGATACAAAATATCTGCCCTCTCTATGGTACGAATTCATTTCTAAATTATTACAGAATAGATACAAAATACCTGCCCTCTCCATGGTAAGAATTCATTTCTAAATTATTACAGAATAGATACAAAATACCTGCCCTCTCCATGGTAAGAATTCATTTCTAAATTATTACAGAATAGATAAAACACCTGCCCTCTCCATGGTAAGAATTCATTTCTAAATTATTACAGAATAGATACAAAATACCTGCCCTCTCCATGGTAAGAATTCATTTCTAAATTATTACAGAATAGATACAAAATACCTGCCCTCTCCATTGTAAGATTTCATTTCTAAATTATTACAGAATAGATACAAAATACCTGCCCTCTCCATGGTAAGAATTCATTTCTAAATTATTACAGAATAGATACAAAACACCTGCCCTCTCCATGGTAAGAATTCATTTCTAAATTATTACAGAATAGATACAAAATACCTGCCCTCTCCATGGTAAGAATTCATTTCTAAATTATTACAGAATAGATACAAAATACCTGCCCTCTCCATGGTAAGAATTCATTTCTAAATTATTACAGAATAGATACAAAATACCTGCCCTCTCCATGGTAAGAATTCACTTCTAAATTATTACAGAATAGATACAAAATACCTGCCCTCTCCATGGTAAGATTTCATTTCTAAATTATTACAGAATAGATACAAAACACCTGCCCTCTCCATGGTAAGAATTCATTTCTAAATTATTACAGAATAGATACAAAATACCTGCTCTCTCCATGGTAATAATTCATTTCAAAATTATTACAGAATAGATACAAAATACCTGCCCTCTCCATTGTAAGAATTCATTTCTAATATATTACAGAATAGACACAAAATACCTGCACTCTTCATGGTAAGAATTCATTTCTAAATTATTACAGAATAGATACAAAATACCTGCCCTCTCCATGGTAAGAATTCATTTCTAAATTATTACAGAATAGATACAAAACACCTGCCCTCTCCATGGTAAGAATTCATTTCTAAATTATTACAGAATAGATACAAAATACCTGCCCTCTCCATGGTAAGAATTCATTTCTAAATTATTACAGAATAGATACAAAATACCTGCCCTCTCCATGGTAAGAATTCATTTCTAAATTATTACAGAATAGATACAAAATACCTGCCCTCTCCATGGTAAGAATTCATTTCTAAATTATTACAGAATAGATACAAAACACCTACCCTCTCCATGGTAAGAATTCATTTCTAAATTATTACAGAATAGATACAAAACACCTGCCCTCTCCATGGTAAGAATTCATTTCTAAATTATTACAGAATAGATACAAAATACCTGCCCTCTCCATGGTAAGAATTCATTTCTAAATTATTACAGAATAGATACAAAACACCTACCCTCTCCATGGTAAGAATTCATTTCTAAATTATTACAGAATAGATACAAAACACCTGCCCTCTCCATGGTAAGAATTCATTTCTAAATTATTACAGAATATATACAAAATACCTGCCCTCTCCATGGTAAGAATTCATTTCTAAATTATTACAGAATAGATACAAAATATCTGCCCTCTCTATGGTACGAATTCATTTCTAAATTATTACAGAATAGATACAAAACACTTGCCCTCTCCATGGTAAGAATTCATTTCTAAATTATTACAGAATAGATACAAAACAACCGCCCTCTTCATAAGAATGGATTTCTGAAGTGTTACAGAATAAATACAAAACACCCGCCCTCTGCAAAGGTAAGAAAAAATTTCTAAATTATTACAGGATAGATACAAAACACCAGCCTTCTTCATGGTAAGAATTCATTTCTAAATTATTACAGAATAGATACAAAATACCTGCCCTCTCCATTGTAAGAATTCATTTCTAAATTATTACAGAATAGATACAAAATACCTGCCATCTCCATGGTAAGAATTCAAATCTAAATTATTACAGAATAGATACAAAATACATGCCCTCTCCATGGTAATAATTCATTTCTAAATTATTACAGAATAGATACAAAATACCTGCCCTCTCCATGGTAAGAATAAATTTCTAAATTATTACGGAATAGATACAAAACACCTACCCTCTCCATGGTAAGAATTCATTTCTAAATTATTACAGAATAGATACAAAACACCTGCCCTCTCCATGGTAAGAATTCATTTCTAAATTATTACAGAATAGATACAAAACACCTGCCCTCTCCATGGTAAGAATTCATTTCTAAATTATTACAGAATAGATACAAAATACCTGCCCTCTCCATGGTAAGAATTCATTTCTAAATTATTACAGAATAGATACAAAATACCTGCCCTCTCCATGGTAAGAATTCATTTCTAAATTATTACAGAATAGATACAAAATACCTGCCCTCTCCATGGTAAGAATTCACTTCTAAATTATTACAGAATAGATACAAAATACCTGCCCTCTCCATGGTAAGATTTCATTTCTAAATTATTACAGAATAGATACAAAACACCTGCCCTCTCCATGGTAAGAATTCATTTCTAAATTATTACAGAATAGATACAAAATACCTGCTCTCTCCATGGTAATAATTCATTTCAAAATTATTACAGAATAGATACAAAATACCTGCCCTCTCCATTGTAAGAATTCATTTCTAATATATTACAGAATAGACACAAAATACCTGCACTCTTCATGGTAAGAATTCATTTCTAAATTATTACAGAATAGATACAAAATACCTGCCCTCTCCATGGTAAGAATTCATTTCTAAATTATTACAGAATAGATACAAAACACCTGCCCTCTCCATGGTAAGAATTCATTTCTAAATTATTACAGAATAGATACAAAATACCTGCCCTCTCCATGGTAAGAATTCATTTCTAAATTATTACAGAATAGATACAAAATACCTGCCCTCTCCATGGTAAGAATTCATTTCTAAATTATTACAGAATAGATACAAAATACCTGCCCTCTCCATGGTAAGAATTCATTTCTAAATTATTACAGAATAGATACAAAACACCTACCCTCTCCATGGTAAGAATTCATTTCTAAATTATTACAGAATAGATACAAAACACCTGCCCTCTCCATGGTAAGAATTCATTTCTAAATTATTACAGAATAGATACAAAATACCTGCCCTCTCCATGGTAAGAATTCATTTCTAAATTATTACAGAATAGATACAAAACACCTACCCTCTCCATGGTAAGAATTCATTTCTAAATTATTACAGAATAGATACAAAACACCTGCCCTCTCCATGGTAAGAATTCATTTCTAAATTATTACAGAATATATACAAAATACCTGCCCTCTCCATGGTAAGAATTCATTTCTAAATTATTACAGAATAGATACAAAATATCTGCCCTCTCTATGGTACGAATTCATTTCTAAATTATTACAGAATAGATACAAAACACTTGCCCTCTCCATGGTAAGAATTCATTTCTAAATTATTACAGAATAGATACAAAACAACCGCCCTCTTCATAAGAATGGATTTCTGAAGTGTTACAGAATAAATACAAAACACCCGCCCTCTGCAAAGGTAAGAAAAAATTTCTAAATTATTACAGGATAGATACAAAACACCAGCCTTCTTCATGGTAAGAATTCATTTCTAAATTATTACAGAATAGATACAAAATACCTGCCCTCTCCATTGTAAGAATTCATTTCTAAATTATTACAGAATAGATACAAAATACCTGCCATCTCCATGGTAAGAATTCAAATCTAAATTATTACAGAATAGATACAAAATACATGCCCTCTCCATGGTAATAATTCATTTCTAAATTATTACAGAATAGATACAAAATACCTGCCCTCTCCATGGTAAGAATAAATTTCTAAATTATTACGGAATAGATACAAAACACCTACCCTCTCCATGGTAAGAATTCATTTCTAAATTATTACAGAATAGATACAAAACACCTGCCCTCTCCATGGTAAGAATTCATTTCTAAATTATTACAGAATAGATACAAAATACCTGCCCTCTCCATGGAAAGAATTCATTTCTAAATTATTACAGAATAGATACAAAATACCTGCCCTCTCCATGGTAAGAATTCATTTCTAAATTATTACAGAATAGATACAAAACACCTGCCCTCTCCATGGTAAGAATTCATTTCTAAATTATTAAAGAATAGATACAAAACACTTGCCCTCTCCATGGTAAGAATTCATTTCTAAATTATTACAGAATAGATACAAAATACCTGCCATCTCCATGGTAAGAATTCATTTCTAAATTATTACAGAATAGATACAAAATACCTGTCATCTCCATGGTAAGAATTCATTTCTAAATTATTACAGAATAGATACAAAACAACCGCCCTCTTCATAAGAATGGATTTCTGAAGTGTTACAGAATAAATACAAAACACCCGCCCTCTGCAAAGGTAAGGAAAAAATTACTAAATTATTACAGGATAGATACAAAACACCTGCCCTCTTCATGGTAAGAATTCATTTTTAAATTATTACAGAATAGATACAAAATACCTGCCCTCTCCATTGTAAGAATTCATTTCTAAATTATTACAGAATAGATACAAAATACCTGCCATCTCCATGGTAAGAATTCATTTCTAAATTATTACAGAATAGATACAAAATACCTGTCATCTCCATGGTAAGAATTCATTTCTAAATTATTACAGAATAGATACAAAATACCTGCCCTCTCCATGGTAAGAATTCATTTCTAAATTATTACAGAATAGATACAAAATACCTGCCCTCTCCATGGTAAGAATTCATTTCTAAATTATTACAAAATAGATACAAAACAACCGCCCTCTTCATAAGAATGGATTTCTGAAGTGTTACAGAATAAATACAAAACACCCGCCCTCTGCAAAGGTAAGAAAAAATTTCTAAATTATTACAGGATAGATACAAAACACCTGCCTTCTTCATGGTAAGAATTCATTTCTAAATTATTACAGAATAGATACAAAATACCTGCCCTCTCCATTGTAAGAAGTCATTTCTAAATTATTACAGAATAGATACAAAATACCTGCCATCTCCATGGTAAGAATTCATTTCTAAATTATTACAGAATAGATACAAAATACATGCCCTCTCCATGGTAATAATTCATTTCTAAATTATTACAGAATAGATAAAAAATACCTGCCCTCTCCATGGTAAGAATTAATTTCTAAATTATTACGGAATAGATACAAAACACCTGCCCTATCCATGGTAAGAATTCATTTCTAAATTATTACAGAATAGATACAAAACACCTGCCCTCTCCATGGTAAGAATTCATTTCTAAATTATTACAGAGTAGATACAAAACACCTGCCCTCTCCATGGTAAGAATTCATTTCTAAATTATTACAGAATAGATACAAAACACCTGCCCTCTCCATGGTAAGAATTCATTTCTAAATTATTACAGAATAGAAACAAAACACCTGCCCTCTTCATGGTAAGAATTCATTTCTAAATTATTACAGAATAGATACAAAATACCTGCCCTCTCCATGGTAAGAATTCATTTCTAAATTATTACAGAATAGATACAAAGCACCTGCCCTCTCCATGGTAAGAATTCATTTCTAAATTATTACAGAATAGATACAAAATACCTGCCCTCTCCATGGTAAGAATTTATTTCGAAATTATTACAGAATAGATACAAAACCCCTGCCCTCTCCATGGTAAGAATTCATTTCTAAATTATGACAGAATAGATACAAAACACCTGCCCTCTCCATGGTAAGAATTCATTTCTAAATTATTACAGAATAGATACAAAATACCTGCCCTCTCAATGGTAAGAATTCATTTCTAAATTATTACAGAAGAGATACAAAACACCTGCCCTCTTCATGGTAAGAATTCATTTCTAAATTATTACAGAATAGTTACAAAATACCTACCCTCTCCATGGTAAGAATTCATTTCTAAATTATTACAGAATAGATACAAAACACCTGCCCTCTCCATGGTAAGAATTCATTTCTAAATTATGACAGAATAGATACAAAGTAACTGCCCTCTCCATGGTAAGAATTCATTTCTAAATTATTACAGAATAGATACAAAATACCTGCCCTCTCGATGGTAAGAATTAATTTCTAAATTATTACAGAATAGATACAAAACAACCGCCCTCTTCATGAGAATGGATTTCTGAATTGTTACAGAATAAATACAAAACACCGCCCTCTGCAAAGGAAAGAAAAAATATCTAAATTATTACAGGATAGATACAAAACACCTGCCCTCTTCATGGTAAGAATTCATTTCTAAATTATTACAGAATAGATACAAAATATCTGCCCTCTCCATGGTAAGAATTCATTTCTAAATTATTACAGAATAGATACAAATAACTTGCCCTCTCCATGGTAAGAATTCATTTCTAAATTATTACAGAATAGATACAAAACAACCGCCCTCTTCATAAGAATGGATTTCTGAAGTGTTACAGAATAAATACAAACACCCGCCCTCTGCAAAGATAAGAAAAAATTTCTAAATTATTACAGAATAGATACAAAATACCTGCCCTCTCCATGGTAAGAATTCATTTCTAAATTATTACAGAATAGAAACAAAACACCTGCCCTCTTCATGGTAAGAATTCATTTCTAAATTATTACAGAATAGATACAAAATACCTGCCCTCTCCATGGTAAGAATTCATTTCTAAATTATTACAGAATAGATACAAAGCACCTGCCCTCTCCAGGGTAAGAATTCATTTCTAAATTATTACAGAATATATACAAAATATCTGCCCACTTAATGGTAAGAATTCATTTCTAAATTATTACAGAATAGATACAAAATATCTGCCCTCTCCATGGTAAGAATTCATTTCTAAATTATTACAGAATAGATACAAAACACCTGCCCTCTCCATGGTAAGAATTCATTTCTAAGAATATATACAAAAATATCTGCCCTCTTAATGGTAAGAATTCATTTCTAAATTATTACAGAATAGATACAAAATATCTGCCCTCTCCATGGTAAGAATTCATTTCTAAATTATTACAGAATAGATACAAAACACCTGCCCTCTCCATGGTAAGAATTCATTTCTAAATTATTACAGAATAGATACAAAACAACCGCCCTCTTCATAAGAATGGATTTCTGAAGTGTTACAGAATAAATACAAAACACCCGCCCTCGGCAAAGGTAAGAAAAAATTTCTAAATTATTACAGGATAGATACAAAACACCTGCCCTCTTCATGGTAAGAATTCATTTCTAAATTATTACAGAATAGATACAAAATACCTGCCCTCTCCATTGTAAGAATTCATTTCTAAATTATTACAGAATAGATACAAAATACCTGCCATCTCCATGGTAAGAATTCATTTCTAAATTATTACAGAATAGATACAAAATACCTGCCCTCTCCATGGTAAGAATTCATTTCTAAATTATTACAGAATACATACAAAACACCTGCCCTCCCCATGGTAAGAATTCATTTCTAAATTATTACAGAATAGATACAAAACACCTGCCCTCTCCATGGTAAGAATTCATTTCTAAATTATTACAGAATACATACAAAACACCTGCCCTCTCCATGGTAAAAATTCATTTCTAAATTATTACAGAATAGATACAAAATACCTGCCCTCTTAATGGTAAGAATTCATTTCTAAATTATTACAGAATAGATACAAAATACCTGCCCTCTCCATGGTAAGAATTTATTTCTAAATTATTACAGAATAGATACAAAACACCTGCCCTCTCCATGGTAAGAATTCATTTCTAAATTATGACAGAATAGATACAAAACACCTGCCCTCTCCATGGTAAGAATTCATTTCTAAATTATTACAGAATAGATACAAAATACCTGCCCTCTCAATGGTAAGAATTCATTTCTAAATTATTACAGAAGAGATACAAAACACCTGCCCTCTCCATGGTAATAATTCATTTCTAAATTATTACAGAATAGATACAAAACACCTGCCCTCTCCATGGTAAGAATTCATTTCTAAATTATTACAGAATAGATACAAAACACCTGCCCTCTCCATGGTAAGAATTCATTTCTAAATTATTACAGAATAGATACAAAATACCTGCCCTCTCCATGGTAAGAATTCATTTCTAAATTATTACAGAATAGATACAAAATACCTGCCCTCTCTATGGTAAGAATTCATTTCTAAATTATTACAGAATAGATACAAAATACCTGCCCTCTCCATGGTAAGAATTCATTTCTAAATTATTACAGAATAGATACAAAATACCTGCCCTCTCGATGGTAAGAATTAATTTCTAAATTATTACAGAATAGATACAAAACAACCGCCCTCTTCATAAGAATGGATTTCTGAATTGTTACAGAATAAATACAAAACACCGCCCTCTGCAAAGGAAAGAAAAAATATCTAAATTATTACAGGATAGATACAAAACACCTGCCCTCTTCATGGTAAGAATTCATTTCTAAATTATTACAGAATAGATACAAAATACCTGCCCTCTCCATGGTAAGAATTCATTTCTAAATTATTACAGAATAGATACAAAGCACTTGCCCTCTCCATGGTAAGAATTCATTTCTAAATTATTACAGAATAGATACAAAATACCTGCCCTCTCCATGGTAAGAATTCATTTCTAAATTATTACAGAATAGATACAAAATATCTGCCCTCTCCATGGTAAGAATTCATTTCTAAATTATTACAGAATAGATACAAAACACTTGCCCTCTCCATGGTAAGAATTCATTTCTAAATTATTACAGAATAGATACAAAACAACCGCCCTCTTCATAAGAATGGATTTCTGAAGTGTTACAGAATAAATACAAACACCCGCCCTCTGCAAAGATAAGAAAAAATTTCTAAATTATTACAGAATAGATACAAAACACCTGCCCTCCTCATGGTAAGAATTCATTTCTAAATTATTACGGAATAGATACAAAATACCTGCCCTCTCCATTGTAAGAATTCATTTCTAAATTATTACAGAATAGATACAAAATACCTGCCATCTCCATGGTAAGAATTCATTTCTAAATTATTACAGAATAGTTACAAAATACCTACCCTCTCCATGGTAAGAATTCATTTCTAAATTATTACAGAATAGATACAAAATACCTGCCCTCTCCATGGTAAGAATTCATTTCTAAATTATTACAGAATAGATACAAAACACCTGCCCTCTCCATGGTAAGAATTCATTTCTAAATTATTACAGAATAGATACAAAACACCCGCCCTCTCCATGGTAAGAATTCATTTCTAAATTATTACAGAGTAGATACAAAATACCTGCCCTCTCCATGGTAAGAATTCATTTCTAAATTATTACAGAATAGATACAAAACACCTGCCCTCTCCATGGTAAGAATTCATTTCTAAATTATTACAGAATAGATACAAAACACCTGCCCTCTCCATGGTAAGAATTCATTTCTAAATTATGACAGAATAGATACAAAATACCTGCCCTCTCCATGGTAAGAATTCATTTCTAAATTATTACAGAATAGATACAAAATACCTGCCCTCTCCATGGTAAGAATTCATTTCTAAATTATTACAGAATAGATACAAAACACCTGCCCTCTCCATGTTAAGAATTCATTTCTAAATTATTACAGAATAGATACAAAACACCTGCCCTCTCCATGGTAAGAATTCATTTCTAAATTATTACAGAGTAGATACAAAACACCTGCCCTCTCCATGGTAAGAATTCATTTCTAAATTATTACAGAATAGATACAAAACACCTGCCCTCTCCATGGTAAGAATTCACTTCTAAATTATTACAGAATAGATACAAAATACCTGCCCTATCCATGGTAAGAATTCATTTCGAAATTATTACAGAATACATACAAAATACCTGCCCTCTCCATGGTAAGAATTCATTTCTAAATTATTACAGAATAGATACAAAATACCTGCCCTCTCCATGGTTAGAATTCATTTCTAAATTATTACAGAATAGATACAAAATACCTGCCCTCTCCATGGTAAGAATTCATTTCTAAATTATTACAGAATAGATACAAAATACCTGCCCTCTCCATGGTAAGAATTCATTTCTAAATTATTACAGAATAGATACAAAATATCTGCCCTCTCCATGATAAGAATTCATTTCTAAATTATTACAGAATAGATACAAAACACTTGCCCTCTCCATGGTAAGAATTCATTTCTAAATTATTACAGAATAGATACAAAACAACCGCCCTCTTCATAAGAATGGATTTCTGAAGTGTTACAGAATAAATACAAAACACCCGCCCTCTGCAAAGGTAAGAAAAAATTTCTAAATTATTACAGGATAGATACAAAACACCTGCCTTCTTCATGGTAAGAATTCATTTCTAAATTATTACAGAATAGATACAAAATACCTGCCCACTCCATTGTAAGAATTCATTTCTAAATTATTACAGAATAGATACAAAATACCTGCCATCTCCATGGTAAGAATTCATTTCTAAATTATTACAGAATAGATACAAAATACATGCCCTCTCCATGGTAATAATTCATTTCTAAATTATTACAGAATAGATACAAAATACCTGCCCTCTCCATGGTAAGAATTCATTTCTAAACTATTACGGAATAGATACAAAACACCTGCCCTCTCCATGGTAAGAATTCATTTCTAAATTATTACAGAATAGATACAAAACACCTGCCCTCTCCATGGTAAGAATTCATTTCTAAATTATTACAGAATAGATACAAAATACCTGCCCTCTCCATGGTAAGAATTCATTTCTAAATTATTACAGAATAGATACAAAACACTTGCCCTCTCCATGGTAAGAATTCATTTCTAAATTATTACAGAATAGATACAAAACAACCGCCCTCTTCATAAGAATGGATTTCTGAAGTGTTACAGAATAGATACAAAACAACCGCCCTCTTCATGAGAATGGATTTCTGAAGTGTTACAGAATAAATACAAAACACCCGCCCTCTGCAAAGGTAAGAAAAAATTTCCAAATTATTACAGGATAGATACAAAATACCTGCCCTCTCCATGGTAAGAATTCATTTCTAAATTATTACAGAATAGATACAAAATACCTGCCCTCTCCATGGTTAGAATTCATTTCTAAATTATTACAGAATAGATACAAAATACCTGCCCTATCCATGGTAAGAATTCATTTCTAAATTATTACAGAATAGATACAAAATACCTGCCCTCTCCATGGTAAGAATTCATTTCTAAATTATTATAGAATAGATACAAAATACCTGCCCTCTCCATGGTAAGAAATCATTTCTAAATTATTACAGAATAGATACAAAATACCTGCCCTCTCCATGGTAAGAATTCATTTCTAAATTATTACAGAATATATACAAAATACCTACCCTCTCCATGGTAAGAATTCATTTCTAAATTATTACAGAATAGATACAAAATATCTGCCCTCTCCATGGTAAGAATTCATTTCTAAATTATTACAGAATAGATACAAAACACTTGCCCTCTCCATGGTAAGAATTCATTTCTAAATTATTACAGAATAGATACAAAACAACCGCCCTTTTCATAAGAATGGATTTCTGAAGTGTTACAGAATAAATACAAAACACCCGCCCTCTGCAAAGATAAGAAAAAATTTCTAAATTATTACAGGATAGATACAAAACACCTGCCTTCTTCATGGTAAGAATTCATTTCTAAATTATTACGGAATAGATACAAAACACCTGCCCTCTCCATGGTAAGAATTCATTTCTAAATTATTACAGAATAGATACAAAACACCTGCCCTCTCCATGGTAAGAATTCATTTCTAAATTATTACAGAATAGATACAAAATACCTGCCCTCTCCATGGTAAGAATTCATTTCTAAATTATTACAGAGTAGATACAAAATACCTGCCCTCTCCATGGTAAGAATTCATTTCTAAATTATTACAGAAGAGATACAAAACACCTGCCCTCTCCATGGTAAGAATTCATTTCTAAATTATTACAGAATAGATACAAAACACCTGCCCTCTCCATGGTAAGAATTCATTTCTAAATTATTACAGAATAGATACAAAATACCTGCCCTCTCTATGGTAAGAATTCATTTCTAAATTATTACAGAATAGATACAAAATACCTGCCCTCTCCATGGTAAGAATTCATTTCTAAATTATTACAGAATAGATACAAAATACCTGCCCTCTCGTTGGTAAGAATTCATTTCTAAATTATTACAGGATAGATACAAAACACCTGCCCTCTTCATGGTAAGAATTCATTTCTAAACTATTACAGAATAGATACAAAACAACCGCCCTCTTCATAAGAATGGATTTCTGAAGTGTTACAGAATAAATACAAAACACCCGCCCTCTGCAAAGGTAAGAAAAAATTTCTTAATTATTACAGGATAGATACAAAACACCTGCCCTCTTCATGGTGAGAATTCATTTCTAAATTATTACAGAATAGATACAAAACAACCGCCCTCTTCATAAGAATGGATTTCTGAAGTGTTACAGAATAAATACAAAACACCCGCCCTCTGCAAAGGTAAGAAAAAATTTCTAAATTATTACAGGATAGATACAAAATACCTGCCCTCTCTATGGTAAGAATTCATTTCTAAATTATTACAGAATAGATACAAAATACCTGCCCTCTCCATGGTAAGAATTCATTTCTAAATTATTACAGAATAGATACAAAACACTTTCCCTCTCCATGGTAAGAATTCATTTCTATATTATTACAGAATAGATACAAAACAACCGCCCTCTTCATAAGAATGGATTTCTGAAGTGTTACAGAATAAATACAAAACACCCGCCCTCTGCAAAGGTAATAAAAAATTTCTAAATTATTACAGGATAGATACAAAACACCTGCCCTCTTCATGGTAAGAATTCATTTCTAAATTATTACAGAATAGATACAAAACACCTGCCCTCTCCATGGTAAGATTTCATTTCTAAATTATTACAGAATAGATACAAAATACCTGCCCTCTCCATGGTAAGAATTCATTTCTAAATTATTACAGAATAGATACAAAATACCTGCCCTCTCCATGGTAAGAATTCATTTCTAAATTATTACAGAATAGATACAAAATACCTGCCCTCTCCATGGTAAGAATTCATTTCTAAATTATTACAGAATAGATACAAAACACCTGCCCTCTCCATGGTAAGAATTCATTTCTAAATTATTACAGAGTAGATACAAAACACCTGCCCTCTCCATGGTAAGAATTCATTTCTAAATTATTACAGAATAGATACAAAACACCTGCCCTCTCCATGGTAAGAATTCACTTCTAAATTATTACAGAATAGATACAAAATACCTGCCCTCTCCATGGTTAGAATTCATTTCTAAATTATTACAGAATAGATACAAAATACCTGCCCTATCCATGGTAAGAATTCATTTCTAAATTATTACAGAATAGATACAAAATACCTGCCCTCTCCATGGTAAGAATTCATTTCTAAATTATTATAGAATAGATACAAAATACCTGCCCTCTCCATGGTAAGAAATCATTTCTAAATTATCACAGAATAGATACAAAATACCTGCCCTCTCCATGGTAAGAATTCATTTCTAAATTATTACAGAATATATACAAAATACCTACCCTCTCCATGGTAAGAATTCATTTCTAAATTATTACAGAATAGATACAAAATACCTGCCCTCTCCATGGTAAGAATTCATTTCTAAATTATTACAGAATAGATACAAAACACTTGCCCTCTCCATGGTAAGAATTCATTTCTAAATTATTAGAGAATAGATACAAAACAACCGCCCTCTTCATAAGAATGGATTTCTGAAGTGTTACAGAATAAATACAAAACACCCGCCCTCTGCAAAGGTAAGAAAAAATTTCTAAATTATTACAGGATAGATACAAAACACCTGCCTTCTTCATGGTAAGAATTCATTTCTAAATTATTACAGAATAGATACAAAATACCTGCCATCTCCATGGTAAGAATTCATTTCTAAATTATTACAGAATAGATACAAAATACCTGCCCGCTCAATGGTAAAAAATTCATTTCTAAATTATTACAGAATAGATACAAAACACCTGCCCTCTCCATGGTAATAATTCATTTCTAAATTATTACAGAATAGATACAAAATACCTGCCCTCTCCATGGTAAGAATTCATTTCTAAATTATTACAGAATAGATACAAAACACCTGCCCTCTCCATGGTAAGAATTCATTTCTAAATTATTACAGAATAGATACAAAACACCTGCCCTCTCCATGGTTAGAATTCATTTCTAAATTATTACAGAATAGATACAAAATACCTGCCCTCTCCATGGTAAGAATTCATTTCTAAATTATTACAGAATAGATACAAAATACCTGCCCTCTCCATGGTAAGAATTCATTTCTAAATTATTACAGAATAGATACAAAATACCTGCCCTCTCCATGGTAAGAATTCATTTCTAAATTATTACAGAATAGATACAAAATACCTGCCCACTCCATGGTAAGAATTCATTTCTAATTTATTACAGAATAGATACAAAACACCTGCCCTCTCCATGGTAAGAATTCATTTCTAAATTATTACAGAATAGATACAAAACACCTGCCCTCTCCATGGTAAGAATTCATTTCTAAATTATTACAGAATAGATACAAAACACCTGCCCTCTCCATGGTAAGAATTCATTTCTGAATTATTACAGAATAGATACAAAATACCTGCCCTCTCTATGGTAAGAATTCATTTCTAAATTATTACAGAATAGATACAAAATACCTGCCCTCTCCACGGTAAGAATTCATTTCTAAATTATTACAGAATAGATACAAAATACCTGCCCTCTCGATGGTAAGAATTCATTTCTAAATTATTACAGAATAGATACAAAACAACCGCCCTCTTCATAAGAATGGATTTCTGAATTGTTACAGAATAAATACAAAACACCCGCCCTCTTAAAGGTAAGAAAAAATTTCTAAATTATTACAGGATAGATACAAAACACCTGCCCTCTTCATGGTAAGAATTCATTTCTAAATTATTACAGAATAGATACAAAATACCTGCCCTCTCCATGGTAAGAATTCATTTCTAAATTATTACAGAATAGATACAAAACACTTGCCCTCTCCATGGTAAGAATTCATTTCTATATTATTACAGAATAGATACAAAACAACCGCCCTCTTCATAAGAATGGATTTCTGAAGTGTTACAGAATAAATACAAAACACCCGCCCTCTGCAAAGGTAAGAAAAAATTTCTAAATTATTACAGGATAGATACAAAACACCTGCCCTCTTCATGGTAAGAATTCATTTCTAAATTATTACAGAATAGATACAAAATACCTGCCCTCTCCATTGTAAGAATTCATTTCTAAATTATTACGGAATAGATACAAAATACCTGCCCTCTCCATGGTAAGAATTCATTTCTAAATTATTACGGAATAGATACAAAACACCTGCCCTCTCCATGGTAAGAATTCATTTCTAAATTATTACAGAATAGATACAAAACACCTGCCCTCTCCATGGTAAGAATTCATTTCTAAATTATTACAGAATAGATACAAAATACCTGCCCTCTCCATGGTAAGAATTCATTTCTAAATTATTACAGAATAGATACAAAATACCTGCCCTCTCCATGGTAAGAATTCTTTTCTAAATTATTACAGAATAGATACAAAACACCTGCCCTGTCCATGGTAAGAATTCATTTCTAAATTATGACAGAATAGATACAAAACACCTGCCCTCTCCATGGTAAGAATTCATTTCTAAATTATTACAGAATAGATACAAAATACCTGCCCTCTCCATGGTAAGAATTCATTTCTAAATTATTACAGAATAGATACAAAACACCTGCCCTCTCTATGGTAAGAATTCATTTCTAAATTATTACAGAATAGATACAAAACACCTGCCCTCTCCATGGTAAGAATTCATTTCTAAATTATTACAGAATAGATATAAAATACCTGCCCTATCCATGGTAAGAATTCATTTCTAAATTATTACAGAATAGATACAAAATACCTGCCCTCTCCATGGTAAGAATTCATTTCTAAATTATTACAGAATAGATACAAAACACCTGCCCTCTCCATGGTAAGAATTCATTTCTAAATTATTACAGAATAGATACAAAACACCTGCCCTCTCCATGGTAAGAATTCATTTCTAAATTATTACAGAATAGATACAAAATACCTGCCCTCTCCATGGTAAGAATTCACTTCTAAATTATTACAGAATAGATACAAAATACCTGCCCTCTCTATGGTAAGAATTCATTTCTAAATTATTACAGAATAGATACAAAATACCTGCCCTCTCTATGGTAAGAATTCATTTCTAAATTATTACAGAATAGATACAAAACAACCGCCCTCTTCATAAGAATGGATTTCTGAATTGTTACAGAATAAATACAAAACACCCGCCCTCTGCAAAGGTAAGAAAAAATTTCTAAATTATTACAGGATAGATACAAAACACCTGCCCTCTTCATGGTAAGAATTCATTTCTAAATTATTACAGAATAGATACAAAATACCTGCCCTCTCCAAGGTAAGAATTCATTTCTAAATTATTACAGAATAGATACAAAATACCTGCCCTCTCCATGGTAAGAATTCATTTCTAAATTATTACAGAATAGATACAAAATACCTGCCCTCTCCATGGTAAGAATTCTTTTCTAAATTATTACAGAATATATACAAAACACCTGCCCTGTCCATGGTAAGAATTCATTTCTAAATTATGACAGAATAGATACAAAACACCTGCCCTCTCCATGGTAAGAATTCATTTCTAAATTATTACAGAATAGATACAAAATACCTGCCCTCTCCATGGTAAGAATTCATTTCTAAATTATTACAGAATAGATACAAAACACCTGCCCTCTCTATGGTAAGAATTCATTTCTAAATTATTACAGAATAGATACAAAACACCTGCCCTCTCCATGGTAAGAATTCATTTCTAAATTATTACAGAATAGATATAAAATACCTGCCCTATCCATGGTAAGAATTCATTTCTAAATTATTACAGAATATATACAAAATACCTGACCTCTCCATGGTAAGAATTCATTTCTAAATTATTACAGAATAGATACAAAACACCTGCCCTCTCCATGGTAAGAATTCATTTCTAAATTATTACAGAATAGATACAAAACACCTGCCCTCTCCATGGTAAGAATTCATTTCTAAATTATTACAGAATAGATAAAAAATACCTGCCCTCTCCATGGTAAGAATTCACTTCTAAATTATTACAGAATAGATACAAAATACCTGCCCTCTCTATGGTAAGAATTCCTTTCTAAATCATTACAGAATAGATACAAAATACCTGCCCTCTCTATGGTAAGAATTCATTTCTAAATTATTACAGAATAGATACAAAACAACCGCCCTCTTCATAAGAATGGATTTCTGAATTGTTACAGAATAAATACAAAACACCCGCCCTCTGCAAAGGTAAGAAAAAATTTCTAAATTATTACAGGATAGATACAAAACACCTGCCCTCTTCATGGTAAGAATTCATTTCTAAATTATTACAGAATAGATACAAAATACCTGCCCTCTCCATGGTAAGAATTCATTTCTAAATTATTACAGAATAGATACAAAACACTTGCCCTCTCCATGGTAAGAATTCATTTCTATATTATTACAGAATAGATACTAAACAACCGCCCTCTTCATAAGAATGGATTTCTGAAGTGTTACAGAATAAATACAAAACACCCGCCCTCTGCAAAGGTAAGAAAAAATTTCTAAATTATTACAGGATAGATACAAAACACCTGCCCTCTTCATGGTAAGAATTCATTTCTAAATTATTACAGAATAGATACAAAATACCTGCCCTCTCCATTGTAAGACTTCATTTCTAAATTATTACGGAATAGATACCAAATACCTGCCCTCTCCATGGTAAGAATTCATTTCTAAATTATTACGGAATAGATACAAAACACCTGCCCTCTCCATGGTAAGAATTCATTTCTAAATTATTACAGAATAGATACAAAACACCTGCCCTCTCCATGGTAAGAATTCATTTCTAAATTATTACAGAATAGATACAAAATACCTGCCCTCTCCATGGTAAGAATTCATTTCTAAATTATTACAGAATAGATACAAAATACCTGCCCTCTCCATGGTAAGAATTCATTTCTAAATTATTACAGAATAGATACAAAATAACTGCCCTCTCCATGGTAAGAATTCATTTCTAAATTATTACAGAATAGATACAAAACACCTGCCCTCTCTATGGTAAGAATTCATTTCTAAATTATTACAGAATAGATACAAAACACCTGCCCTCTCCATGGTAAGAATTCATTTCTAAATTATTACAGAATAGATATAAAATACCTGCCCTATCCATGGTAAGAATTCATTTCTAAATTATTACAGAATAGATACAAAATACCTGCCCTCTCCAAGGTAAGAATTCATTTCTAAATTATTACAGAATAGATACAAAATACCTGCCCTCTCCATGGTAAGAATTCATTTCTAAATTATTACAGAATAGATACAAAATACCTGCCCTCTCCATGGTAAGAATTCTTTTCTAAATTATTACAGAATATATACAAAACACCTGCCCTGTCCATGGTAAGAATTCATTTCTAAATTATGACAGAATAGATACAAAACACCTGCCCTCTCCATGGTAAGAATTCATTTCTAAATTATTACAGAATAGATACAAAATACCTGCCCTCTCCATGGTAAGAATTCATTTCTAAATTATTACAGAATAGATACAAAACACCTGCCCTCTCTATGGTAAGAATTCATTTCTAAATTATTACAGAATAGATACAAAACACCTGCCCTCTCCATGGTAAGAATTCATTTCTAAATTATTACAGAATAGATATAAAATACCTGCCCTATCCATGGTAAGAATTCATTTCTAAATTATTACAGAATATATACAAAATACCTGACCTCTCCATGGTAAGAATTCATTTCTAAATTATTACAGAATAGATACAAAACACCTGCCCTCTCCATGGTAAGAATTCATTTCTAAATTATTACAGAATAGATACAAAACACCTGCCCTCTCCATGGTAAGAATTCATTTCTAAATTATTACAGAATAGATACAAAATACCTGCCCTCTCCATGGTAAGAATTCACTTCTAAATTATTACAGAATAGATACAAAATACCTGCCCTCTCCATGGTAAGAATTCATTTCTAAATTATTACAGAATAGATACAAAATACCTGCCCTCTCCATGGTAAGAATTCTTTTCTAAATTATTACAGAATATATACAAAACACCTGCCCTGTCCATGGTAAGAATTCATTTCTAAATTATGACAGAATAGATACAAAACACCTGCCCTCTCCATGGTAAGAATTCATTTCTAAATTATTACAGAATAGATACAAAATACCTGCCCTCTCCATGGTAAGAATTCATTTCTAAATTATTACAGAATAGATACAAAACACCTGCCCTCTCTATGGTAAGAATTCATTTCTAAATTATTACAGAATAGATACAAAACACCTGCCCTCTCCATGGTAAGAATTCATTTCTAAATTATTACAGAATAGATATAAAATACCTGCCCTATCCATGGTAAGAATTCATTTCTAAATTATTACAGAATATATACAAAATACCTGACCTCTCCATGGTAAGAATTCATTTCTAAATTATTACAGAATAGATACAAAACACCTGCCCTCTCCATGGTAAGAATTCATTTCTAAATTATTACAGAATAGATACAAAACACCTGCCCTCTCCATGGTAAGAATTCATTTCTAAATTATTACAGAATAGATACAAAATACCTGCCCTCTCCATGGTAAGAATTCACTTCTAAATTATTACAGAATAGATACAAAATACCTGCCCTCTCTATGGTAAGAATTCCTTTCTAAATCATTACAGAATAGATACAAAATACCTGCCCTCTCTATGGTAAGAATTCATTTCTAAATTATTACAGAATAGATACAAAACAACCGCCCTCTTCATAAGAATGGATTTCTGAATTGTTACAGAATAAATACAAAACACCCGCCCTCTGCAAAGGTAAGAAAAAATTTCTAAATTATTACAGGATAGATACAAAACACCTGCCCTCTTCATGGTAAGAATTCATTTCTAAATTATTACAGAATAGATACAAAATACCTGCCCTCTCCATGGTAAGAATTCATTTCTAAATTATTACAGAATAGATACAAAACACTTGCCCTCTCCATGGTAAGAATTCATTTCTATATTATTACAGAATAGATACTAAACAACCGCCCTCTTCATAAGAATGGATTTCTGAAGTGTTACAGAATAAATACAAAACACCCGCCCTCTGCAAAGGTAAGAAAAAATTTCTAAATTATTACAGGATAGATACAAAACACCTGCCCTCTTCATGGTAAGAATTCATTTCTAAATTATTACAGAATAGATACAAAATACCTGCCCTCTCCATTGTAAGACTTCATTTCTAAATTATTACGGAATAGATACCAAATACCTGCCCTCTCCATGGTAAGAATTCATTTCTAAATTATTACGGAATAGATACAAAACACCTGCCCTCTCCATGGTAAGAATTCATTTCTAAATTATTACAGAATAGATACAAAACACCTGCCCTCTCCATGGTAAGAATTCATTTCTAAATTATTACAGAATAGATACAAAATACCTGCCCTCTCCATGGTAAGAATTCATTTCTAAATTATTACAGAATAGATACAAAATACCTGCCCTCTCCATGGTAAGAATTCATTTCTAAATTATTACAGAATAGATACAAAATAACTGCCCTCTCCATGGTAAGAATTCATTTCTAAATTATTACAGAATAGATACAAAACACCTGCCCTCTCTATGGTAAGAATTCATTTCTAAATTATTACAGAATAGATACAAAACACCTGCCCTCTCCATGGTAAGAATTCATTTCTAAATTATTACAGAATAGATATAAAATACCTGCCCTATCCATGGTAAGAATTCATTTCTAAATTATTACAGAATAGATACAAAATACCTGCCCTCTCCAAGGTAAGAATTCATTTCTAAATTATTACAGAATAGATACAAAATACCTGCCCTCTCCATGGTAAGAATTCATTTCTAAATTATTACAGAATAGATACAAAATACCTGCCCTCTCCATGGTAAGAATTCTTTTCTAAATTATTACAGAATATATACAAAACACCTGCCCTGTCCATGGTAAGAATTCATTTCTAAATTATGACAGAATAGATACAAAACACCTGCCCTCTCCATGGTAAGAATTCATTTCTAAATTATTACAGAATAGATACAAAATACCTGCCCTCTCCATGGTAAGAATTCATTTCTAAATTATTACAGAATAGATACAAAACACCTGCCCTCTCTATGGTAAGAATTCATTTCTAAATTATTACAGAATAGATACAAAACACCTGCCCTCTCCATGGTAAGAATTCATTTCTAAATTATTACAGAATAGATATAAAATACCTGCCCTATCCATGGTAAGAATTCATTTCTAAATTATTACAGAATATATACAAAATACCTGACCTCTCCATGGTAAGAATTCATTTCTAAATTATTACAGAATAGATACAAAACACCTGCCCTCTCCATGGTAAGAATTCATTTCTAAATTATTACAGAATAGATACAAAACACCTGCCCTCTCCATGGTAAGAATTCATTTCTAAATTATTACAGAATAGATACAAAATACCTGCCCTCTCCATGGTAAGAATTCACTTCTAAATTATTACAGAATAGATACAAAATACCTGCCCTCTCTATGGTAAGAATTCCTTTCTAAATCATTACAGAATAGATACAAAATACCTGCCCTCTCTATGGTAAGAATTCATTTCTAAATTATTACAGAATAGATACAAAACAACCGCCCTCTTCATAAGAATGGATTTCTGAATTGTTACAGAATAAATACAAAACACCCGCCCTCTGCAAAGGTAAGAAAAAATTTCTAAATTATTACAGGATAGATACAAAACACCTGCCCTCTTCATGGTAAGAATTCATTTCTAAATTATTACAGAATAGATACAAAATACCTGCCCTCTCCATGGTAAGAATTCATTTCTAAATTATTACAGAATAGATACAAAACACTTGCCCTCTCCATGGTAAGAATTCATTTCTATATTATTACAGAATAGATACTAAACAACCGCCCTCTTCATAAGAATGGATTTCTGAAGTGTTACAGAATAAATACAAAACACCCGCCCTCTGCAAAGGTAAGAAAAAATTTCTAAATTATTACAGGATAGATACAAAACACCTGCCCTCTTCATGGTAAGAATTCATTTCTAAATTATTACAGAATAGATACAAAATACCTGCCCTCTCCATTGTAAGACTTCATTTCTAAATTATTACGGAATAGATACCAAATACCTGCCCTCTCCATGGTAAGAATTCATTTCTAAATTATTACGGAATAGATACAAAACACCTGCCCTCTCCATGGTAAGAATTCATTTCTAAATTATTACAGAATAGATACAAAACACCTGCCCTCTCCATGGTAAGAATTCATTTCTAAATTATTACAGAATAGATACAAAATACCTGCCCTCTCCATGGTAAGAATTCATTTCTAAATTATTACAGAATAGATACAAAACACTTGCCCTCTCCATGGTAAGAATTCATTTCTATATTATTACAGAATAGATACTAAACAACCGCCCTCTTCATAAGAATGGATTTCTGAAGTGTTACAGAATAAATACAAAACACCCGCCCTCTGCAAAGGTAAGAAAAAATTTCTAAATTATTACAGGATAGATACAAAACACCTGCTCTCTTCATGGTAAGAATTCATTTCTAAATTATTACAGAATAGATACAAAATACCTGCCCTCTCCATTGTAAGAATTCATTTCTAAATTATTACAGAATAGATACCAAATACCTGCCCTCTCCATGGTAAGAATTCATTTCTAAATTATTACGGAATAGATACCAAATACCTGCCCTCTCCATGGTAAGAATTCATTTCTAAATTATTACAGAATAGATACAAAATACCTGCCCTCTCCATGGTAAGAATTCATTTCTAAATTATTACAGAATAGATACAAAATACCTGCCCTCTCGATGGTAAGAATTCATTTCTAAATTATTACAGAATAGATACAAAACAACCGCCCTCTTCATAAGAATGGATTTCTGAATTGTTACAGAATAAATACAAAACACCCGCCCTCTGCAAAGGTAAGAAAAAATTTCTAAATTATTACAGGATAGATACAAAACACCTGCCCTCTTCATGGTAAGAATTCATTTCTAAATTATTACAGAATAGATACAAAATACCTGCCCTCTCCATGGTAAGAATTCATTTCTAAATTATTACAGAATAGATACAAAACACTTGCCCTCTCCATGGTAAGAATTCATTTCTATATTATTACAGAATAGATACTAAACAACCGCCCTCTTCATAAGAATGGATTTCTGAAGTGTTACAGAATAAATACAAAACACCCGCCCTCTGCAAAGGTAAGAAAAAATTTCTAAATTATTACAGGATAGATACAAAACACCTGCTCTCTTCATGGTAAGAATTCATTTCTAAATTATTACAGAATAGATACAAAATACCTGCCCTCTCCATTGTAATAATTCATTTCTAAATTATTACGGAATAGATACCAAATACCTGCCCTCTCCATGGTAAGAATTCATTTCTAAATTATTACGGAATAGATACCAAATACCTGCCCTCTCCATGGTAAGAATTCATTTCTAAATTATTACAGAATAGATACAAAACACCTGCCCTCTCCATGGTAAGAATTCATTTCTAAATTATTACAGAATAGATACAAAACACCTGCCCTCTCCATGGTAAGAATTCATTTCTAAATTATTACAGAATAGATACAAAATACCTGCCCTCTCCATGGTAAGAATTCATTTCTAAATTATTACAGAATAGATACAAAATACCTGCCCTCTCTATGGTAAGAATTCATTTCTAAATTATTACAGAATAGATACAAAATACCTGCCCTCTCCATGGTAAGAATTCATTTCTAAATTATTACAGAATAGATACAAAACAACCGCCCTCTTCATAAGAATGGATTTCTGAATTGTTACAGAATAAATACAAAACACCCGCCCTCTGCAAAGGTAAGAAAAAATTTCTAAATTATTACAGGATAGATACAAAACACCTGCCCTCTTCATGGTAAGAATTCATTTCTAAATTATTACAGAATAGATACAAAATACCTGCCCTCTCCATTGTAAGAATTCATTTCTAAATTATTACGGAATAGATACAAAATACCTGCCCTCTCCATGGTAAGAATTCATTTCTAAATTATTACGGAATAGATACAAAACACCTGCCCTCTCCATGGTAAGAATTCATTTCTAAATTATTACAGAATAGATACAAAACACCTGCCCTCTCCATGGTAAGAATTCATTTCTAAATTAGTACAGAATAGATACAAAATACCTGCCCTCTCCATGGTAAGAATTCATTTCTAAATTATTACAGAATAGATACAAAATACCTGCCCTCTCCATGGTAAGAATTCTTTTCTAAATTATTACAGAATAGATACAAAACACCTGCCCTGTCCATGGTAAGAATTCATTTCTAAATTATGACAGAATAGATACAAAACACCTGCCCTCTCCATGGTAAGAATTCATTTCTAAATTATTACAGAATAGATACAAAATACCTGCCCTCTCCATGGTGGGAATTCATTTCTAAATTATTACAGAATAGATACAAAACACCTGCCCTCTCTATGGTAAGAATTCATTTCTAAATTATTACAGAATAGATACAAAACACCTGCCCTCTCCATGGTAAGAATTCATTTCTAAATTATTACAGAATAGATATAAAATACCTGCCCTATCCATGGTAAGAATTCATTTCTAAATTATTACAGAATAGATACAAAATACCTGCCCTCTCCATGGTAAGAATTCATTTCTAAATTATTACAGAATAGATACAAAACACCTGCCCTCTCCATGGTAAGAATTCATTTCTAAATTATTACAGAATAGATACAAAACACCTGCCCTCTCCATGGTAAGAATTCATTTCTAAATTATTACAGAATAGATACAAAATACCTGCCCTCTCCATGGTAAGAATTCACTTCTAAATTATTACAGAATAGATACAAAATACCTGCCCTCTCTATGGTAAGAATTCATTTCTAAATTATTACAGAATAGATACAAAATACCTGCCCTCTCTATGGTAAGAATTCATTTCTAAATTATTACAGAATAGATACAAAACAACCGCCCTCTTCATAAGAATGGATTTCTGAATTGTTACAGAATAAATACAAAACACCCGCCCTCTGCAAAGGTAAGAAAAAATTTCTAAATTATTACAGGATAGATACAAAACACCTGCCCTCTTCATGGTAAGAATTCATTTCTAAATTATTACAGAATAGATACAAAATACCTGCCCTCTCCAAGGTAAGAATTCATTTCTAAATTATTACAGAATAGATACAAAATACCTGCCCTCTCCATGGTAAGAATTCATTTCTAAATTATTACAGAATAGATACAAAATACCTGCCCTCTCCATGGTAAGAATTCTTTTCTAAATTATTACAGAATATATACAAAACACCTGCCCTGTCCATGGTAAGAATTCATTTCTAAATTATGACAGAATAGATACAAAACACCTGCCCTCTCCATGGTAAGAATTCATTTCTAAATTATTACAGAATAGATACAAAATACCTGCCCTCTCAATGGTAAGAATTCATTTCTAAATTATTACAGAATAGATACAAAACACCTGCCCTCTCTATGGTAAGAATTCATTTCTAAATTATTACAGAATAGATACAAAACACCTGCCCTCTCCATGGTAAGAATTCATTTCTAAATTATTACAGAATAGATATAAAATACCTGCCCTATCCATGGTAAGAATTCATTTCTAAATTATTACAGAATAGATACAAAATACCTGCCCTCTCCATGGTAAGAATTCATTTCTAAATTATTACAGAATAGATACAAAACACCTGCCCTCTCCATGGTAAGAATTCATTTCTAAATTATTACAGAATAGATACAAAACACCTGCCCTCTCCATGGTAAGAATTCATTTCTAAATTATTACAGAATAGATACAAAATACCTGCCCTCTCCATGGTAAGAATTCACTTCTAAATTATTACAGAATAGATACAAAATACCTGCCCTCTCTATGGTAAGAATTCCTTTCTAAATTATTACAGAATAGATACAAAACAACCGCCCTCTTCATAAGAATGGATTTCTGAATTGTTACAGAATAAATACAAAACACCCGCCCTCTGCAAAGGTAAGAAAAAATTTCTAAATTATTACAGGATAGATACAAAACACCTGCCCTCTTCATGGTAAGAATTCATTTCTAAATTATTACAGAATAGATACAAAATACCTGCCCTCTCCATGGTAAGAATTCATTTCTAAATTATTACAGAATAGATACAAAACACTTGCCCTCTCCATGGTAAGAATTCATTTCTATATTATTACAGAATAGATACTAAACAACCGCCCTCTTCATAAGAATGGATTTCTGAAGTGTTACAGAATAAATACAAAACACCCGCCCTCTGCAAAGGTAAGAAAAAATTTCTAAATTATTACAGGATAGATACAAAACACCTGCCCTCTTCATGGTAAGAATTCATTTCTAAATTATTACAGAATAGATACAAAATACCTGCCCTCTCCATTGTAAGACTTCATTTCTAAATTATTACGGAATAGATACCAAATACCTGCCCTCTCCATGGTAAGAATTCATTTCTAAATTATTACGGAATAGATACAAAACACCTGCCCTCTCCATGGTAAGAATTCATTTCTAAATTATTACAGAATAGATACAAAACACCTGCCCTCTCCATGGTAAGAATTCATTTCTAAATTATTACAGAATAGATACAAAATACCTGCCCTCTCCATGGTAAGAATTCATTTCTAAATTATTACAGAATAGATACAAAATACCTGCCCTCTCCATGGTAAGAATTCATTTCTAAATTATTACAGAATAGATACAAAATAACTGCCCTCTCCATGGTAAGAATTCATTTCTAAATTATTACAGAATAGATACAAAACACCTGCCCTCTCTATGGTAAGAATTCATTTCTAAATTATTACAGAATAGATACAAAACACCTGCCCTCTCCATGGTAAGAATTCATTTCTAAATTATTACAGAATAGATATAAAATACCTGCCCTATCCATGGTAAGAATTCATTTCTAAATTATTACAGAATAGATACAAAATACCTGCCCTCTCCATGGTAAGAATTCATTTCTAAATTATTACAGAATAGATACAAAACACCTGCCCTCTCCATGGTAAGAATTCATTTCTAAATTATTGCAGAATAGATACAAAATACCTGCCCTCTCCATGGTAAGAATTCATTTCTAATTTATTACAGAATAGATACAAAACACCTGCCCCCTCCATGGTAAGAATTCATTTCTAAATTATTACAGAATAGATACAAAACACCTGCCCTCTCCATGGTAAGAATTCATTTCTAAATTATTACAGAATAGATACAAAACACCTGCCCTCTCCATGGTAAGAATTCATTTCTAAATTATTACAGAATAGATACAAAATACCTGCCCTCTCCATGGTAAGAATTCATTTCTAAATTATTAGAGAATAGATACAAAATACCTGCCCTCTCTATGGTAAGAATTCATTTCTAAATTATTACAGAATAGATACAAAATACCTGCCTCTCGATGGTAAGAATTCATTTCTAAATTATTACAGAATAGATACAAAACAACCGCCCTCTTCATAAGAATGGATTTCTGAATTGTTACAGAATAAATACAAAACACCCGCCCTCTGCAAAGGTAAGAAAAAATTTCTAAATTATTACAGGATAGATACAAAACACCTGCCCTCTTCATGGTAAGAATTCATTTCTAAATTATTACAGAATAGATACAAAATACCTGCCCTCTCCATGGTAAGAATTCATTTCTAAATTATTACAGTAAAGATACAAAACACTTGCCCTCTCCATGGTAAGAATTCATTTCTAAATTATTACAGAATAGATACAAAACACTTGCCCTCTCCATGGTAAGAATTCATTTCTAAATTATTACAGAATAGATACAATATACCTGCCCTCTCCATGGTAAGAATTCATTTCTAAATTATTACAGAATAGATACAAAATACCTGCCCTCTCCATGGTAAGAATTCATTTCTAAATTATTACAGAATAGATACAAAACACCTGCCCTCTCCATGGTAATAATTCATTTCTAAATTATTGCAGAATAGATACAAAATACCTGCCCTCTCCATGGTAAGAATTCATTTCTAATTTATTACTGAATAGATACAAAACACCTGCCCCCTCCATGGTAAGAATTCATTTCTAAATTATTACAGAATAGATACAAAACACCTGCCCTCTCCATGGTAAGAATTCATTTCTAAATTATTACAGAATAGATACAAAACACCTGCCCTCTCCATGGTAAGAATTCATTTCTAAATTATTACAGAATAGATACAAAATACCTGCCCTCTCTATGGTAAGAATTCATTTCTAAATTATTACAGAATAGATACAAAATACCTGCCCTCTCCATGGTAAGAATTCATTTCTAAATTATTACAGAATAGATACAAAATACCTGCCCTCTCGATGGTAAGAATTCATTTCTAAATTATTACAGAATAGATACAAAACAACCGCCCTCTTCATAAGAATGGATTTCTGAATTGTTACAGAATAAATACAAAACACCCGCCCTCTGCAAAGGTAAGAAAAAATTTCTAAATTATTACAGGATAGATACAAAACACCTGCCCTCTTCATGGTAAGAATTCATTTCTAAATTATTACAGAATAGATACAAAATACCTGCCCTCTCCATGGTAAGAATTCATTTCTAAATTATTACAGAATAGATACAAAACACTTGCCCTCTCCATGGTAAGAATTCATTTCTATATTATTACAGAATAGATACTAAACAACCGCCCTCTTCATAAGAATGGATTTCTGAAGTGTTACAGAATAAATACAAAACACCCGCCCTCTGCAAAGGTAAGAAAAAATTTCTAAATTATTACAGGATAGATACAAAACACCTGCTCTCTTCATGGTAAGAATTCATTTCTAAATTATTACAGAATAGATACAAAATACCTGCCCTCTCCATTGTAAGAATTCATTTCTAAATTATTACGGAATAGATACCAAATACCTGCCCTCTCCATGGTAAGAATTCATTTCTAAATTATTACAGAATAGATACCAAATACCTGCCCTCTCCATGGTAAGAATTCATTTCTAAATTATTACAGAATAGATACAAAATACCTGCCCTCTCCATGGTAAGAATTCATTTCTAAATTATTACAGAATAGATACAAAATACCTGCCCTCTCGATGGTAAGAATTCATTTCTAAATTATTACAGAATAGATACAAAACAACCGCCCTCTTCATAAGAATGGATTTCTGAATTGTTACAGAATAAATACAAAACACCCGCCCTCTGCAAAGGTAAGAAAAAATTTCTAAATTATTACAGGATAGATACAAAACACCTGCCCTCTTCATGGTAAGAATTCATTTCTAAATTATTACCGAATAGATACAAAATACCTGCCCTCTCCATGGTAAGAATTCATTTCTAAATTATTACAGAATAGATACAAAACACTTGCCCTCTCCATGGTAAGAATTCATTTCTATATTATTACAGAATAGATACTAAACAACCGCCCTCTTCATAAGAATGGATTTCTGAAGTGTTACAGAATAAATACAAAACACCCGCCCTCTGCAAAGGTAAGAAAAAATTTCTAAATTATTACAGGATAGATACAAAACACCTGCTCTCTTCATGGTAAGAATTCATTTCTAAATTATTACAGAATAGATACAAAATACCTGCCCTCTCCATTGTAAGAATTCATTTCTAAATTATTACGGAATAGATACCAAATACCTGCCCTCTCCATGGTAAGAATTCATTTCTAAATTATTACGGAATAGATACCAAATACCTGCCCTCTCCATGGTAAGAATTCATTTCTAAATTATTACAGAATAGATACAAAACACCTGCCCTCTCCATGGTAAGAATTCATTTCTAAATTATTACAGAATAGATACAAAACACCTGCTCTCTCCATGGTAAGAATTCATTTCTAAATTATTACAGAATAGATACAAAATACCTGCCCTCTCCATGGTAAGAATTCATTTCTAAATTATTACAGAATAGATACAAAATACCTGCCCTCTCTATGGTAAGAATTCATTTCTAAATTATTACAGAATAGATACAAAATACCTGCCTCTCGATGGTAAGAATTCATTTCTAAATTATTACAGAATAGATACAAAACAACCGCCCTCTTCATAAGAATGGATTTCTGAATTGTTACAGAATAAATACAAAACACCCGCCCTCTGCAAAGGTAAGAAAAAATTTCTAAATTATTACAGGATAGATACAAAACACCTGCCCTCTTCATGGTAAGAATTCATTTCTAAATTATTACAGAATAGATACAAAATACCTGCCCTCTCCATGGTAAGAATTCATTTCTAAATTATTACAGTAAAGATACAAAACACTTGCCCTCTCCATGGTAAGAATTCATTTCTAAATTATTACAGAATAGATACAAAACACTTGCCCTCTCCATGGTAAGAATTCATTTCTAAATTATTACAGAATAGATACAATATACCTGCCCTGTCCATGGTAAGAATTCATTTCTAAATTATTACAGAATAGATACAAAATACCTGCCCTCTCCATGGTAAGAATTCTTTTCTAAATTATTACAGAATAGATACAAAACACCTGCCCTCTCCATGGTAAGAATTCATTTCTTAATTATTACAGAATAGATACAAAACACCTGCCCTCTCCATGGTAAGTATTCATTTCTAAATTATTACAGAATAGATACAAAATACCTGCCCTCTCCATGGTAAGAATTCATTTCTAAATTATTACAGAATAGATACAAAACACCTGCCCTCTCTATGGTAAGAATTCATTTCTAAATTATTACAGAATAGATACAAAACACCTGCCCTCTCCATGGTAAGAATTCATTTCTAAATTATTACAGAATAGATATAAAATACCTGCCCTATCCATGGTAAGAATTCATTTCTAAATTATTACAGAATAGATACAAAATACCTGCCCTCTCCATGGTAAGAATTAATTTCTAAATTATTACAGAATAGATACAAAACACCTGCCCTCTCCATGGTAATAATTCATTTCTAAATTATTGCAGAATAGATACAAAATACCTGCCCTCTCCATGGTAAGAATTCATTTCTAATTTATTACAGAATAGATACAAAACACCTGCCCCCTCCATGGTAAGAATTCATTTGTAAATTATTACAGAATAGATACAAAACACCTGCCCTCTCCATGGTAAGAATTCATTTCTAAATTATTACAGAATAGATACAAAATACCTGCCCTCTCCATGGTAAGAATTCATTTCTAAATTATTACAGAATAGATACAAAATACCTGCCCTCTCCATGGTAAGAATTCATTTCTAAATTATTACAGAATAGATACAAAATACCTGCCCTCTCCATGGTAAGAATTCATTTCTAAATTATTACAGAATAGATACAAAATACCTGCCCTCTCCATGGTAAGAATTCATTTCTAAATTATTACAGAATAGATACAAAATACCTGCCCTCTCCATGGTAAGAATTCATTTCTAAATTATTACAGAATAGATACAAAATACCTGCCCTCTCCATGGTAAGAATTCATTTCTAAATTATTACAGAATAGATACAAAATACCTGCCCTCTCCATGGTAAGAATTCATTTCTAAATTATTACAGAATAGATACAAAATACCTGCCCTCTCCATGGTAAGAATTCATTTCTAAATTATTACAGAATAGATACAAAATACCTGCCTCTCGATGTTAAGAATTCATTTCTAAATTATTACAGAATAGATACAAAACAACCGCCCTCTTCATAAGAATGGATTTCTGAATTGTTACAGAATAAATACAAAACACCCGCCCTCTGCAAAGGTAAGAAAAAATTTCTAAATTATTACAGGATAGATACAAAACACCTGCCCTCTTCATGGTAAGAATTCATTTCTAAATTATTACAGAATAGATACAAAATACCTGCCCTCTCCATGGTAAGAATTCATTTCTAAATTATTACAGAAAAGATACAAAACACTTGCCCTCTCCATGGTAAGAATTCATTTCTAAATTATTACAGAATAGATACAAAACACTTGCCCTCTCCATGGTAAGAATTCATTTCTAAATTATTACAGAATAGATACAATATACCTGCCCTCTCCATGGTAAGAATTCATTTCTAAATTATTACAGAATAGATACAAAATATCTGCCCTCTCCATGGTAAGAATTCATTTCTAAATTATTACAGAATAGATACAAAACACCTGCCCTCTTCATGGTAAGAATTCATTTCTAAATTATTACAGAATAGATACAAAATACCTGCCCTCTCCATTGTTAGAATTCATTTCAAAATTATTACAGAATAGATACAAAACACCTGCCCTCTCCATGGTAAGAATTCATTTCTAAATTATTACAGAATAGATACAAAACACCTGCCCTCTCCATGGTAAGAATTCATTTCTAAATTATTACCGAATAGATACAAAATACCTGCCCTCTCCATGGTAAGAATTCATTTCTGAATTATTACAGAATAGATACAAAACACCTGCCCTCTCCATGGTAAGAATTCATTTCTAAATTATTACAGAATAGATACAAAACACCTGCCCTCTCTATGGTAAGAATTCATTTCTAAATTATTACAGAATAGATACAAAACACCTGCCCTCTCCATGGTAAGAATTCATTTCTAAATTATTACAGAATAGATACAAAATACCTGCCCTCTCCATGGTAATAATTCATTTCTAAATTATTACAGAATAGATACAAAATACCTGCCCTCTCCATGGTAAGAATCCATTTCTAAATTATTACAGAATAGATACAAAATACCTGCCCTATCCATGGTAAGAATCCATTTCTAAATTATTACAGAATAGATACAAAATACCTGCCCCCTCCATGGTAAGAATTCATTTGTAAATTATTACAGAATAGATACAAAACACCTGCCCTCTCCATGGTAAGAATTCATTTCTAAATTATTACAGAATAGATACAAAATACCTGCCCTCTCCATGGTAAGAATTCATTTCTGAATTATTACAGAATAGATACAAAACACCTGCCCTCTCCATGGTAAGAATTCATTTGTAAATTATTACAGAATAGATACAAAACACCTGCCCTCTCCATGGTAAGAATTCATTTCTAAATTATTACAGAATAGATACAAAATACCTGCCCTCTCCATGGTAAGAATTCATTTCTAAATTATTACAGAATAGATACAAAATACCTGCCCTCTCCATGGTAAGAATTCATTTCTAAATTATTACAGAATAGATACAAAATACCTGCCCTCTCCATGGTAAGAATTCATTTCTAAATTATTACAGAATAGATACAAAATACCTGCCCTCTCCATGGTAAGAATTCATTTCTAAATTATTACAGAATAGATACAAAATACCTGCCCTCTCCATGGTAAGAATTCATTTCTAAATTATTACAGAATAGATACAAAATACCTGCCCTCTCCATGGTAAGAATTCATTTCTAAATTATTACAGAATAGATACAAAATACCTGCCCTCTCCATGGTAAGAATTCATTTCTAAATTATTACAGAATAGATACAAAATACCTGCCCTCTCCATGGTAAGAATTCATTTCTAAATTATTACAGAATAGATACAAAATACCTGCCTCTCGATGTTAAGAATTCATTTCTAAATTATTACAGAATAGATACAAAACAACCGCCCTCTTCATAAGAATGGATTTCTGAATTGTTACAGAATAAATACAAAACACCCGCCCTCTGCAAAGGTAAGAAAAAATTTCTAAATTATTACAGGATAGATACAAAACACCTGCCCTCTTCATGGTAAGAATTCATTTCTAAATTATTACAGAATAGATACAAAATACCTGCCCTCTCCATGGTAAGAATTCATTTCTAAATTATTACAGAAAAGATACAAAACACTTGCCCTCTCCATGGTAAGAATTCATTTCTAAATTATTACAGAATAGATACAAAACACTTGCCCTCTCCATGGTAAGAATTCATTTCTAAATTATTACAGAATAGATACAATATACCTGCCCTCTCCATGGTAAGAATTCATTTCTAAATTATTACAGAATAGATACAAAATATCTGCCCTCTCCATGGTAAGAATTCATTTCTAAATTATTACAGAATAGATACAAAACACCTGCCCTCTTCATGGTAAGAATTCATTTCTAAATTATTACAGAATAGATACAAAATACCTGCCCTCTCCATTGTTAGAATTCATTTCAAAATTATTACAGAATAGATACAAAACACCTGCCCTCTCCATGGTAAGAATTCATTTCTAAATTATTACAGAATAGATACAAAACACCTGCCCTCTCCATGGTAAGAATTCATTTCTAAATTATTACCGAATAGATACAAAATACCTGCCCTCTCCATGGTAAGAATTCATTTCTGAATTATTACAGAATAGATACAAAACACCTGCCCTCTCCATGGTAAGAATTCATTTCTAAATTATTACAGAATAGATACAAAACACCTGCCCTCTCTATGGTAAGAATTCATTTCTAAATTATTACAGAATAGATACAAAACACCTGCCCTCTCCATGGTAAGAATTCATTTCTAAATTATTACAGAATAGATACAAAATACCTGCCCTCTCCATGGTAATAATTCATTTCTAAATTATTACAGAATAGATACAAAATACCTGCCCTCTCCATGGTAAGAATCCATTTCTAAATTATTACAGAATAGATACAAAATACCTGCCCTATCCATGGTAAGAATTCATTTCTAAATTATTGCAGAATAGATACAAAATACCTGCCCTCTCCATGGTAAGAATTCATTTCTAAATTATTACAGAATAGATACAAAACACCTGCCCTCTCTATGGTAAGAATTCATTTCTAAATTATTACAGAATAGATACAAAACACCTGCCCTCTCCATGGTAAGAATTCATTTCTAAATTATTACAGAATAGATATAAAATACCTGCCCTATCCATGGTAAGAATTCATTTCTAAATTATTACAGAATAGATACAAAATACCTGCCCTCTCCATGGTAAGAATTCATTTCTAAATTATTACAGAATAGATACAAAACACCTGCCCTCTCCATGGTAAGAATTCATTTCTAAATTATTGCAGAATAGATACAAAATCCCTGCCCTCTCCATGGTAAGAATTCATTTCTAATTTATTACAGAATAGATACAAAACACCTGCCCCCTCCATGGTAAGAATTCATTTCTAAATTATTACAGAATAGATACAAAACACCTGCCCTCTCCATGGTAAGAATTCATTTCTAAATTATTACAGAATAGATACAAAACACCTGCCCTCTCCATGGTAAGAATTCATTTCTAAATTATTACAGAATAGATACAAAATACCTGCCCTCTCCATGGTAAGAATTCACTTCTAAATTATTACAGAATAGATACAAAACACCTGCCCTCTCCATGGTAAGAATTCATTTCTAAATTATTACAGAATAGATACAAAATACCTGCCCTCTCCATGGTAAGAATTCATTTCTGAATTATTACAGAATAGATACAAAACACCTGCCCTCTCCATGGTAAGAATTCATTTCTAAATTATTACAGAATAGATACAAAACACCTGCCCTCTCCATGGTAAGAATTCATTTCTAAATTATTACAGAATAGATACAAAACACCTGCCCTCTCCATGGTAAGAATTCATTTCTAAATTATTACAGAATAGATACAAAATACCTGCCCTATCCATGGTAAGAATTCATTTCTAAATTATTACAGAATAGATACAAAATACCTGCCCTCTCCATGGTAATAATTCATTTCTAAATTATTACAGAATAGATACAAAATACCTGCCCTCTCCATGGTAAGAATCCATTTCTAAATTATTACAGAATAGATACAAAATACCTGCCCTCTCCATGGTAAGAATTCATTTCTAAATTATTACAGAATAGATACAAAATACCTGCCCTCTCCATGGTAAGAATTCTTTTCTAAATTATTACAGAATAGATACAAAACACCTGCCCTCTCCATGGTAAGAATTCATTTCTAAATTATTACAGAATAGATACAAAACACCTGCCCTCTCCATGGTAAGTATTCATTTCTAAATTATTACAGAATAGATACAAAATACCTGCCCTCTCCATGGTAAGAATTCATTTCTAAATTATTACAGTATAGATACAAAACACCTGCCCTCTCTATGGTAAGAATTCATTTCTAAATTATTACAGAATAGATATAAAACACCTGCCCTCTCCATGGTAAGAATTCATTTCTAAATTATTACAGAATAGATATAAAATACCTGCCCTATCCATGGTAAGAATTCATTTCTAAATTATTACAGAATAGATACAAAACACCTGCCCTCTCCATGGTAAGAATTCATTTCTAAATTATTACAGAATAGATACAAAACACCTGCCCTCTCCATGGTAAGAATTCATTTCTAAATTATTGCAGAATAGATACAAAATACCTGCCCTCTCCATGGTAAGAATTCATTTCTAATTTATTACAGAATAGATACAAAACACCTGCCCCCTCCATGGTAAGAATTCATTTCTAAATTATTACAGAATAGATACAAAACACCTGCCCTCTCCATGGTAAGAATTCATTTCTAAATTATTACAGAATAGATACAAAACACCTGCCCTCTCCATGGTAAGAATTCATTTCTAATTTATTACAGAATAGATACAAAATACCTGCCCTCTCCATGGAAAGAATTCATTTCTAAATTATTACAGAATAGATACAAAATACCTGCCCTCTCTATGGTAAGAATTCATTTCTAAATTATTACAGAATAGATACAAAATACCTGCCTCTCGATGGTAAGAATTCATTTCTAAATTATTACAGAATAGATACAAAACAACCACCCTCTTCATAAGAATGGATTTCTGAATTGCTACAGAATAAATACAAAACACCCGCCCTCTGCAAAGGTAAGAAAAAATTTCTAAATTATTACAGGATAGATACAAAACACCTGCCCTTTTCATGGTAAGAATTCATTTCTAAATTATTACAGAATAGATACAAAATACCTGCCCTCTCCATGGTAAGAATTCATTTCTAAATTATTACAGAAAAGATACAAAACACTTGCCCTCTCCATGGTAAGAATTCATTTCTAAATTATTACAGAATAGATACAAAACACTTGCCCTCTCCATGGTAAGAATTCATTTCTAAATTATTACAGAATAGATACAAAATACCTGCCCTCTCCATGGTAAGAATTCATTTCTAAATTATTACAGAATAGATACAAAATATCTGCCCTCTCCATGGTAAGAATTCATTTCTAAATTATTACAGAATAGATACAAAACACCTGCCCTCTTCATGGTAAGAATTCATTTCTAAATTATTACAGAATAGATACAAAATACCTGCCCTCTCCATTGTAAGAATTCATTTCTAAATTATTACAGAATAGATACAAAACACCTGCCCTCTCCATGGTAAGAATTCATTTCTAAATTATTACAGAATAGATACAAAACACCTGCCCTCTCCATGGTAAGAATTCATTTCTAAATTATTATAGAATAGATACAAAATACCTGCCCTCTCCATGGTAAGAATTCATTTCTGAATTATTACAGAATAGATACAAAACACCTGCCCTCTCCATTGTAAGAATTCATTTCTAAATTATTACAGAATAGATACAAAATATCTGCCCTCTCCATGGTAAGAATTCATTTCTAAATTATTACAGAATAGACACAAAACACCTGCCCTCTTCATGGTAAGAATTCATTTCTAAATTATTACAGAATAGATACAAAATACCTGCCCTCTCCATTGTTAGAATTCATTTCTAAATTATTACAGAATAGATACAAAACACCTGCCCTCTCCATGGTAAGAATTCATTTCTAAATTATTACAGAATAGATACAAAACACCTGCCCTCTCCATGGTAAGAATTCATTTCTAAATTATTACCGAATAGATACAAAATACCTGCCCTCTCCATGGTAAGAATTCATTTCTGAATTATTACAGAATAGATACAAAACACCTGCCCTCTCCATGGTAAGAATTCATTTCTAAATTATTACAGAATAGATACAAAACACCTGCCCTCTCTATGGTAAGAATTCATTTCTAAATTATTACAGAATAGATACAAAACACCTGCCCTCTCCATGGGAAGAATTTATTTCTAAATTATTACAGAATAGATACAAAATACCTGCCCTCTCCATGGTAATAATTCATTTCTAAATTATTACAGAATAGATACAAAATACCTGCCCTCTCCATGGTAAGAATCCATTTCTAAATTATTACAGAATAGATACAAAATACCTGCCCTATCCATGGTAAGAATTCATTTCTAAATTATTGCAGAATAGATACAAAATACCTGCCCTCTCCATGGTAAGAATTCATTTCTAAATTATTACAGAATAGATACAAAACACCTGCCCTCTCTATGGTAAGAATTCATTTCTAAATTATTACAGAATAGATACAAAACACCTGCCCTCTCCATGGTAAGAATTCATTTCTAAATTATTACAGAATAGATATAAAATACCTGCCCTATCCATGGTAAGAATTCATTTCTAAATTATTACAGAATAGATACAAAATACCTGCCCTCTCCATGGTAAGAATTCATTTCTAAATTATTACAGAATAGATACAAAACACCTGCCCTCTCCATGGTAAGAATTCATTTCTAAATTATTGCAGAATAGATACAAAATACCTGCCCTCTCCATGGTAAGAATTCATTTCTAATCTATTACAGAATAGATACAAAACACCTGCCCCCTCCATGGTAAGAATTCATTTCTAAATTATTACAGAATAGATACAAAACACCTGCCCTCTCCATGGTAAGAATTCATTTCTAATCTATTACAGAATAGATACAAAACACCTGCCCCCTCCATGGTAAGAATTCATTTCTAAATTATTACAGAATAGATACAAAATACCTGCCCTCTCCATGGTAAGAATTCATTTCTGAATTATTACAGAATAGATACAAAACACCTGCCCTCTCCATGGTAAGAATTCATTTCTAAATTATTACAGAATAGATACAAAACACCTGCCCTCTCTATGGTAAGAATTCATTTCTAAATTATTACAGAATAGATACAAAACACCTGCCCTCTCCATGGTAAGAATTCATTTCTAAATTATTACAGAATAGATACAAAATACCTGCCCTATCCATGGTAAGAATTCATTTCTAAATTATTACAGAATAGATACAAAATACCTGCCCTCTCCATGGTAATAATTCATTTCTAAATTATTACAGAATAGATACAAAATACCTGCCCTCTCCATGGTAAGAATCCATTTCTAAATTATTACAGAATAGATACAAAATACCTGCCCTCTCCATGGTAAAAATTCATTTCTAAATTATTACAGAATAGATACAAAATACCTGCCCTCTCCATGGTAAGAATTCTTTTCTAAATTATTACAGAATAGATACAAAACACCTGCCCTCTCCATGGTAAGAATTCATTTCTAAATTATTACAGAATAGATACAAAACACCTGCCCTCTCCATGGTAAGTATTCATTTCTAAATTATTACAGAATAGATACAAAATACCTGCCCTCTCCATGGTAAGAATTCATTTCTAAATTATTACAGTATAGATACAAAACACCTGCCCTCTCTATGGTAAGAATTCATTTCTAAATTATTACAGAATAGATATAAAACACCTGCCCTCTCCATGGTAAGAATTCATTTCTAAATTATTACAGAAGAGATATAAAATACCTGCCCTATCCATGGTAAGAATTCATTTCTAAATTATTACAGAATAGATACAAAATACCTGCCCTCTCCATGGTAAGAATTCATTTCTAAATTATTACAGAATAGATACAAAACACCTGCCCTCTCCATGGTAAGAATTCATTTCTAAATTATTGCAGAATAGATACAAAATACCTGCCCTCTCCATGGTAAGAATTCATTTCTAATTTATTACAGAATAGATACAAAACACCTGCCCCCTCCATGGTAAAAATTCATTTCTAAATTATTACAGAATAGATACAAAACACCTGCCCTCTCCATGGTAAGAATTCATTTCTAAATTATTACAGAACAGATACAAAACACCTGCCCTCTCCATGGTAAGAATTCATTTCTAAATTATTACAGAATAGATACAAAATACCTGCCCTCTCCATGGAAAGAATTCATTTCTAAATTATTACAGAATAGATACAAAATACCTGCCCTCTCTATGGTAGGAATTCATTTCTAAATTATTACAGAATAGATACAAAATACCTGCCTCTCGATGGTAAGAATTCATTTCTAAATTATTACAGAATAGATACAAAACAACCACCCTCTTCATAAGAATGGATTTCTGAATTGTTACAGAATAAATACAAAACACCCGCCCTCTGCAAAGGTAAGAAAAAATTTCTAAATTATTACAGGATAGATACAAAACACCTGCCCTTTTCATGGTAAGAATTCATTTCTAAATTATTACAGAATAGATACAAAATACCTGCCCTCTCCATGGTAAGAATTCATTTCTAAATTATTACAGAAAAGATACAAAACACTTGCCCTCTCCATGGTAAGAATTCATTTCTAAATTATTACAGAATAGATACAAAACACTTGCCCTCTCCATGGTAAGAATTCATTTCTAAATTATTACAGAATAGATACAAAATACCTGCCCTCTCCATGGTAAGAATTCATTTCTAAATTATTACAGAATAGATACAAAATATCTGCCCTCTCCATGGTAAGAATTCATTTCTAAATTATTACAGAATAGATACAAAACACCTACCCTCTTCATGGTAAGAATTCATTTCTAAATTATTACAGAATAGATACAAAATACCTGCCCTCTCCATTGTAAGAATTCATTTCTAAATTATTACAGAATAGATACAAAACACCTGCCCTCTCCATGGTAAGAATTCATTTCTAAATTATTACAGAATAGATACAAAACACCTGCCCTCTCCATGGTAAGAATTCATTTCTAAATTATTATAGAATAGATACAAAATACCTGCCCTCTCCATGGTAAGAATTCATTTCTGAATTATTACAGAATAGATACAAAACACCTGCCCTCTCCATTGTAAGAATTCATTTCTAAATTATTACAGAATAGATACAAAATATCTGCCCTCTCCATGGTAAGAATTCATTTCTAAATTATTACAGAATAGACACAAAACACCTGCCCTCTTCATGGTAAGAATTCATTTCTAAATTATTACAGAATAGATACAAAATACCTGCCCTCTCCATTGTTAGAATTCATTTCTAAATTATTACAGAATAGATACAAAACACCTGCCCTCTCCATGGTAAGAATTCATTTCTAAATTATTACAGAATAGATACAAAACACCTGCCCTCTCCATGGTAAGAATTCATTTCTAAATTATTACCGAATAGATACAAAATACCTGCCCTCTCCATGGTAAGAATTCATTTCTGAATTATTACAGAATAGATACAAAACACCTGCCCTCTCCATGGTAAGAATTCATTTCTAAATTATTACAGAATAGATACAAAACACCTGCCCTCTCTATGGTAAGAATTCATTTCTAAATTATTACAGAATAGATACAAAACACCTGCCCTCTCCATGGGAAGAATTTATTTCTAAATTATTACAGAATAGATACAAAATACCTGCCCTCTCCATGGTAATAATTCATTTCTAAATTATTACAGAATAGATACAAAATACCTGCCCTCTCCATGGTAAGAATCCATTTCTAAATTATTGCAGAATAGATACAAAATACCTGCCCTATCCATGGTAAGAATTCATTTCTAAATTATTGCAGAATAGATACAAAATACCTGCCCTCTCTATGGTAAGAATTCATTTCTAAATTATTACAGAATAGATACAAAACACCTGCCCTCTCTATGGTAAGAATTCATTTCTAAATTATTACAGAATAGATACAAAACACCTGCCCTCTCCATGGTAAGAATTCATTTCTAAATTATTACAGAATAGATATAAAATACCTGCCCTATCCATGGTAAGAATTCATTTCTAAATTATTACAGAATAGATACAAAATACCTGCCCTCTCCATGGTAAGAATTCATTTCTAAATTATTACAGAATAGATACAAAACACCTGCCCTCTCCATGGTAAGAATTCATTTCTAAATTATTGCAGAATAGATACAAAATACCTGCCCTCTCCATGGTAAGAATTCATTTCTAATCTATTACAGAATAGATACAAAACACCTGCCCCCTCCATGGTAAGAATTCATTTCTAAATTATTACAGAATAGATACAAAACACCTGCCCTCTCCATGGTAAGAATTCATTTCTAAATTATTACAGAATAGATACAAAACACCTGCCCTCTCCATGGTAAGAATTCATTTCTAAATTATTACAGAATAGATACAAAATACCTGCCCTCTCCATGGTAAGAATTCACTTCTAAATTATTACAGAATAGATACAAAACACCTGCCCTCTCCATGGTAAGAATTCATTTCTAAATTATTACAGAATAGATACAAAATACCTGCCCTCTCCATGGTAAGAATTCATTTCTAAATTATTACAGAATAGATACAAAATACCTGCCCTCTCTATGGTAAGAATTCATTTCTAAATTATTACAGAATAGATACAAAATACCTGCCTCTCGATGGTAAGAATTCATTTCTAAATTATTACAGAATAGATACAAAACAACCACCCTCTTCATAAGAATGGATTTCTGAATTGTTACAGAATAAATACAAAACACCCGCCCTCTGCAAAGGTAAGAAAAAATTTCTAAATTATTACAGGATAGATACAAAACACCTGCCCTCTTCATGGTAAGAATTCATTTCTAAATTATTACAGAATAGATACAAAATACCTGCCCTCTCCATGGTAAGAATTCATTTCTAAATTATTACAGAATAGATATAAAATACCTGCCCTATCCATGGTAAGAATTCATTTCTAAATTATTACAGAATAGATACAAAATACCTGCCCTCTCCATGGTAAGAATTCATTTCTAAATTATTACAGAATAGATACAAAACACCTGCCCTCTCCATGGTAAGAATTCATTTCTAAATTATTGCAGAATAGATACAAAATACCTGCCCTCTCCATGGTAAGAATTCATTTCTAATCTATTACAGAATAGATACAAAACACCTGCCCCCTCCATGGTAAGAATTCATTTCTAAATTATTACAGAATAGATACAAAACACCTGCCCTCTCCATGGTAAGAATTCATTTCTAAATTATTACAGAATAGATACAAAACACCTGCCCTCTCCATGGTAAGAATTCATTTCTAAATTATTACAGAATAGATACAAAATACCTGCCCTCTCCATGGTAAGAATTCACTTCTAAATTATTACAGAATAGATACAAAACACCTGCCCTCTCCATGGTAAGAATTCATTTCTAAATTATTACAGAATAGATACAAAATACCTGCCCTCTCCATGGTAAGAATTCATTTCTAAATTATTACAGAATAGATACAAAATACCTGCCCTCTCTATGGTAAGAATTCATTTCTAAATTATTACAGAATAGATACAAAATACCTGCCTCTCGATGGTAAGAATTCATTTCTAAATTATTACAGAATAGATACAAAACAACCACCCTCTTCATAAGAATGGATTTCTGAATTGTTACAGAATAAATACAAAACACCCGCCCTCTGCAAAGGTAAGAAAAAATTTCTAAATTATTACAGGATAGATACAAAACACCTGCCCTCTTCATGGTAAGAATTCATTTCTAAATTATTACAGAATAGATACAAAATACCTGCCCTCTCCATGGTAAGAATTCATTTCTAAACTATTACAGAAAAGATACAAAACACTTGCCCTCTCCATGGTAAGAATTCATTTCTAAATTATTACAGAATAGATACAAAACACTTGCCCTCTCCATGGTAAGAATTCATTTCTAAATTATTTCAGAATAGATACAAAATACCTGCCCTCTCCATGGTAAGAATTCATTTCTAAATTATTACAGAATAGATACAAAATATCTGCCCTCTCCATGATAAGAATTCATTTCTAAATTATTACAGAATAGATACAAAACACCTGCCCTCTTCATGGTAAGAATTCATTTCTAAATTATTACAGAATAGATACAAAATACCTGCCCTCTCCATTGTAAGAATTCATTTCTAAATTATTACAGAATAGATACAAAACACCTGCCCTCTATGGTAAGAATTCATTTCTAAATTATTACAGAATAGATACAAAACACCTGCCCTCTCCATGGTAAGAATTCATTTCTAAATTATTATAGAATAGATACAAAATACCTGCCCTCTCCATGGTAAGAATTCATTTCTGAATTATTACAGAATAGATACAAAACACCTGCCCTCTCCATTGTAAGAATTCATTTCTAAATTATTACAGAATAGATACAAAATATCTACCCTCTCCATGGTAAGAATTCATTTCTAAATTATTACAGAATAGACACAAAACACCTGCCCTCTTCATGGTAAGAATTCATTTCTAAATTATTACAGAATAGATACAAAATACCTGCCATCTCCATTGTTAGAATTCATTTCTAAATTATTACAGAATAGATACAAAACACCTGCCCTCTCCATGGTAAGAATTCATTTCTAAATTATTACAGAATAGATACAAAACACCTGCCCTCTCCATGGTAAGAATTCATTTCTAAATTATTACCGAATAGATACAAAACACCTGCCCTCTCCATGGTAAGAATTCATTTCTAAATTATTACCGAATAGATACAAAATACCTGCCCTCTCCATGGTAAGAATTCTTTTCTAAATTATTACAGAATAGATACAAAATACCTGCCCTCTCCATTGTAAGAATTCATTTCTAAATTATTACAGAATAGATACAAAATACCTGCCCTCTCCATGGTAAGAATTCATTTCTGAATTATTACAGAATAGATACAAAACACCTGCCCTCTCCATGGTAAGAATTCATTTCAAAATTATTACAGAATAGATACAAAACACCTGCCCTCTCTATGGTAAGAATTCATTTCTAAATTATTACAGAATAGATACAAAACACCTGCCCTCTCCATGGTAAGAATTCATTTCTAAATTATTACAGAATAGATACAAAATACCTGCCCTCTCCATGGTAAGAATTCTTTTCTAAATTATTACAGAATAGATACAAAACACCTGCCCTCTCCATGGTAAGAATTCATTTCTAAATTATGACAGAATAGATACAAAACACCTGCCCTCTCCATGGTAAGTATTCATTTCTAAATTATTACAGAATAGATACAAAATACCTGCCCTCTCCATGGTAAGAATTCATTTCTAAATTATTACAGAATAGATACAAAACGCCTGCCCTCTCTATGGTAAGAATTCATTTCTAAATTATTACAGAATAGATACAAAACACCTGCCCTCTCCATGGTAAGAATTCATTTCTACATTATTACAGAATAGATATAAAATACCTGCCCTATCCATGGTAAGAATTCATTTCTAAATTATTACAGAATAGATACAAAATACCTGCCCTCTCCATGGTAAGAATTCATTTCTAAATTATTACGGAATAGATACAAAACACCTGCCCTCTCTATGGTAAGAATTCATTTCTAAATTATTGCAGAATAGATACAAAATACCTGCCCTCTCCATGGTAAGAATTCATTTCTAATTTATTACAGAATAGATACAAAACACCTGCCCCCTCCATGGTAAGAATTCATTTCTAAATTATTAGAGAATAGATACAAAACACCTGCCCTCTCCATGGTAAGAATTCATTTCTAAATTATTACAGAATAGATACAAAACACCTGCCCTCTCCATGGTAAGAATTCATTTCTAAATTATTACAGAATAGATACAAAATACCTGCCCTCTCCATGGTAAGAATTCACTTCTAAATTATTACAGAATAGATACAAAATACCTGCCCTCTCTATGGTAAGAATTCATTTCTAAATTATTACAGAATAGATACAAAATACCTGCCTCTCGATGGTAAGAATTCATTTCTAAATTATTACAGAATAGATACAAAACAACCGCCCTCTTCATAAGAATGGATTTCTGAATTGTTACAGAATAAATACAAAACACCGGCCCTCTGCAAAGGTAAGAAAAAATTTCTAAATTATTACAGGATAGATACAAAACACCTGCCCTCTTCAGGGTAAGAATTCATTTCTAAATTATTACAGAATAGATACAAAATACCTGCCCTCTCCATGGTAAGAATTCATTTCTAAATTATTACAGAAAAGATACAAAACACTTGCCCTCTCCATGGTAAGAATTCATTTCTAAATTATTACAGAATAGATACAAAACACTTGCCCTCTCCATGGTAAGAATTCATTTCTAAATTATTACAGAATAGATACAAAATACCTGCCCTCTCCATGGTAAGAATTCATTTCTAAATTATTACAGAATAGATACAAAATACCTGCCCTCTCTATGGTAAGAATTCATTTCTAAATTATTACAGAATAGATACAAAACACCTGCCCTCTTCATGGTAAGAATTCATTTCTAAATTATTACAGAATAGATACAAAATACCTGCCCTCTCCATTGTAAGAATTCATTTCTAAATTATTACAGAATAGATACAAAACGCCTGCCCTCTCCATGGTAAGAATTCATTTCTAAATTATTACAGAATAGATACAAAACACCTGCCCTCTCCCTGGTAAGAATTCATTTCTAAATTATTACAGAATAGATACAAAATACCTGCCCTCTCCATGGTAAGAATTCATTTCTGAATTATTACAGAATAGATACAAAACACCTGCCCTCTCCATGGTAAGAATTCATTTCTAAATTATTACAGAATAGATACAAAACACCTGCCCTCTCCATGGTAAGAATTCATTTCTAAATTATTACAGAATAGATACAAAACACCTGCCCTCTCCATGGTAAGAATTCATTTCTAAATTATTACAGAATAGATACAAAATACCTGCCCTCTCCATGGTAATAATTCATTTCTAAATTATTACAGAATAGATACAAAATACCTGCCCTCTCCATGGTAAGAATCCATTTCTAAATTATTACAGAATAGATACAAAACACCTGCCCTCTCTATGGTAAGAATTCATTTCTAAATTATTACAGAATAGATACAAAACACCTGCCCTCTCCATGGTAAGAATTCATTTCTAAATTATTACAGAATAGATATAAAATACCTGCCCTATCCATGGTAAGAATTCATTTCTAAATTATTACAGAATAGATACAAAATACCTGCCCTCTCCATGGTAAGAATTCATTTCTAAATTATTACAGAATAGATACAAAACACCTGCCCTCTCCATGGTAAGAATTCATTTCTAAATTATTGCAGAATAGATACAAAATACCTGCCCTCTCCATGGTAAGAATTCATTTCTAATTTATTACAGAATAGATACAAAACACCTGCCCCCTCCATGGTAAGAATTCATTTCTAAATTATTACAGAATAGATACAAAATACCTGCCCTCTCCATGGTAAGGTTTCATTTCTAAATTATTACAGAATAGATACAAAACACCTGCCCTCTCCATGGTAAGAATTCATTTCTAAATTATTACAGAATAGATACAAAATACCTGCCCTCTCCATGGTAAGAATTCCCTTCTAAATTATTACAGAATAGATACAAAACACCTGCCCTCTCCATGGTAAGAATTCATTTCTAAATTATTACAGAATAGATACAAAACACCTGCCCTCTCCATGGTAAGAATTCATTTCTAAATTATTACCGAATAGATACAAAACACCTGCCCTCTCCATGGTAAGAATTCATTTCTAAATTATTACCGAATAGATACAAAATACCTGCCCTCTCCATGGTAAGAATTCATTTCTAAATTATTACAGAATAGATACAAAATACCTGCCCTCTCCATTGTAAGAATTCATTTCTAAATTATTACAGAATAGATACAAAATACCTGCCCTCTCCATGGTAAGAATTCATTTCTGAATTATTACAGAATAGATACAAAACACCTGCCCTCTCCATGGTAAGAATTCATTTCAAAATTATTACAGAATAGATACAAAACACCTGCCCTCTCTATGGTAAGAATTCATTTCTAAATTATTACAGAATAGATACAAAACACCTGCCCTCTCCATGGTAAGAATTCATTTCTAAATTATTACAGAATAGATACAAAATACCTGCCCTCTCCATGGTAAGAATTCTTTTCTAAATTATTACAGAATAGATACAAAACACCTGCCCTCTCCATGGTAAGAATTCATTTCTAAATTATTACAGAATAGATACAAAACACCTGCCCTCTCCATGGTAAGAATTCATTTCTAAATTATTACAGAATAGATATAAAATACCTGCCCTATCCATGGTAAGAATTCATTTCTAAATTATTACAGAATAGATACAAAATACCTGCCCTCTCCATGGTAAGAATTCATTTCTAAATTATTACGGAATAGATGCAAAACACCTGCCCTCTCTATGGTAAGAATTCATTTCTAAATTATTGCAGAATAGATACAAAATACCTGCCATCTCCATGGTAAGAATTCATTTCTAATTTATTACAGAATAGATACAAAACACCTGCCCCCTCCATGGTAAGAATTCATTTCTAAATTATTAGAGAATAGATACAAAACACCTGCCCTCTCCATGGTAAGAATTCATTTCTAAATTATTACAGAATAGATACAAAACACCTGCCCTCTCCATGGTAAGAATTCATTTCTAAATTATTACAGAATAGATACAAAATACCTGCCCTCTCCATGGTAAGAATTCACTTCTAAATTATTACAGAATAGATACAAAATACCTGCCCTCTCTATGGTAAGAATTCATTTCTAAATTATTACAGAATAGATACAAAATACCTGCCTCTCGATGGTAAGAATTCATTTCTAAATTATTACAGAATAGATACAAAACAACCGCCCTCTTCATAAGAATGGATTTCTGAATTGTTACAGAATAAATACAAAACACCGGCCCTCTGCAAAGGTAAGAAAAAATTTCTAAATTATTACAGGATAGATACAAAACACCTGCCCTCTTCATGGTAAGAATTCATTTCTAAATTATTACAGAATAGATACAAAATACCTGCCCTCTCCATGGTAAGAATTCATTTCTAAATTATTACAGAAAAGATACAAAACACTTGCCCTCTCCATGGTAAGAATTCATTTCTAAATTATTACAGAATAGATACAAAACACTTGCCCTCTCCATGGTAAGAATTCATTTCTAAATTATTACAGAATAGATACAAAATACCTGCCCTCTCCATGGTAAGAATTCATTTCTAAATTATTACAGAATAGATACAAAATACCTGCCCTCTCTATGGTAAGAATTCATTTCTAAATTATTACAGAATAGATACAAAACACCTGCCCTCTTCATGGTAAGAATTCATTTCTAAATTATTACAGAATAGATACAAAATACCTGCCCTCTCCATTGTAAGAATTCATTTCTAAATTATTACAGAATAGATACAAAACGCCTGCCCTCTCCATGGTAAGAATTCATTTCTAAATTATTACAGAATAGATACAAAACACCTGCCCTCTCCCTGGTAAGAATTCATTTCTAAATTATTACAGAATAGATACAAAATACCTGCCCTCTCCATGGTAAGAATTCATTTCTGAATTATTACAGAATAGATACAAAACACCTGCCCTCTCCATGGTAAGAATTCATTTCTAAATTATTACAGAATAGATACAAAACACCTGCCCTCTCTATGGTAAGAATTCATTTCTAAATTATTACAGAATAGATACAAAACACCTGCCCTCTCCATGGTAAGAATTCATTTCTAAATTATTACAGAATAGATACAAAATACCTGCCCTCTCCATGGTAATAATTCATTTCTAAATTATTACAGAATAGATACAAAATACCTGCCCTCTCCATGGTAAGAATCCATTTCTAAATTATTACAGAATAGATACAAAATACCTGCCCTATCCATGGTAAGAATTCATTTCTAAATTATTGCAGAATAGATACAAAATACCTGCCCTCTCCATGGTAAGAATTCATTTCTAAATTATTACAGAATAGATACAAAACACCTGCCCTCTCTATGGTAAGAATTCATTTCTAAATTATTACAGAATAGATACAAAACACCTGCCCTCTCCATGGTAAGAATTCATTTCTAAATTATTACAGAATAGATATAAAATACCTGCCCTATCCATGGTAAGAATTCATTTCTAAATTATTACAGAATAGATACAAAATACCTGCCCTCTCCATGGTAAGAATTCATTTCTAAATTATTACAGAATAGATACAAAACACCTGCCCTCTCCATGGTAAGAATTCATTTCTAAATTATTGCAGAATAGATACAAAATACCTGCCCTCTCCATGGTAAGAATTCATTTCTAATTTATTACAGAATAGATACAAAACACCTGCCCCCTCCATGGTAAGAATTCATTTCTAAATTATTACAGAATAGATACAAAACACCTGCCCTCTCCATGGTAAGAATTCATTTCTAAATTATTACAGAATAGATACAAAACACCTGCCCTCTCCATGGTAAGAATTCATTTCTAAATTATTACAGAATAGATACAAAATACCTGCCCTCTCCATGGTAAGAATTCACTTCTAAATTATTACAGAATAGATACAAAACACCTGCCCTCTCCATGGTAAGAATTCATTTCTAAATTATTACAGAATAGATATAAAACACCTGCCCTCTCCATGGTAAGAATTCATTTCTAAATTATTACAGAAGAGATATAAAATACCTGCCCTATCCATGGTAAGAATTCATTTCTAAATTATTACAGAATAGATACAAAATACCTGCCCTCTCCATGGTAAGAATTCATTTCTAAATTATTACAGAATAGATACAAAACACCTGCCCTCTCCATGGTAAGAATTCATTTCTAAATTATTGCAGAATAGATACAAAATACCTGCCCTCTCCATGGTAAGAATTCATTTCTAATTTATTACAGAATAGATACAAAACACCTGCCCCCTCCATGGTAAGAATTCATTTCTAAATTATTACAGAATAGATACAAAACACCTGCCCTCTCCATGGTAAGAATTCATTTCTAAATTATTACAGAACAGATACAAAACACCTGCCCTCTCCATGGTAAGAATTCATTTCTAAATTATTACAGAATAGATACAAAATACCTGCCCTCTCCATGGAAAGAATTCATTTCTAAATTATTACAGAATAGATACAAAATACCTGCCCTCTCTATGGTAAGAATTCATTTCTAAATTATTACAGAATAGATACAAAATACCTGCCTCTCGATGGTAAGAATTCATTTCTAAATTATTACAGAATAGATACAAAACAACCACCCTCTTCATAAGAATGGATTTCTGAATTGTTACAGAATAAATACAAAACACCCGCCCTCTGCAAAGGTAAGAAAAAATTTCTAAATTATTACAGGATAGATACAAAACACCTGCCCTTTTCATGGTAAGAATTCATTTCTAAATTATTACAGAATAGATACAAAATACCTGCCCTCTCCATGGTAAGAATTCATTTCTAAATTATTACAGAAAAGATACAAAACACTTGCCCTCTCCATGGTAAGAATTCATTTCTAAATTATTACAGAATAGATACAAAACACTTGCCCTCTCCATGGTAAGAATTCATTTCTAAATTATTACAGAATAGATACAAAATACCTGCCCTCTCCATGGTAAGAATTCATTTCTAAATTATTACAGAATAGATACAAAATATCTGCCCTCTCCATGGTAAGAATTCATTTCTAAATTATTACAGAATAGATACAAAACACCTACCCTCTTCATGGTAAGAATTCATTTCTAAATTATTACAGAATAGATACAAAATACCTGCCCTCTCCATTGTAAGAATTCATTTCTAAATTATTACAGAATAGATACAAAACACCTGCCCTCTCCATGGTAAGAATTCATTTCTAAATTATTACAGAATAGATACAAAACACCTGCCCTCTCCATGGTAAGAATTCATTTCTAAATTATTATAGAATAGATACAAAATACCTGCCCTCTCCATGGTAAGAATTCATTTCTGAATTATTACAGAATAGATACAAAACACCTGCCCTCTCCATTGTAAGAATTCATTTCTAAATTATTACAGAATAGATACAAAATATCTGCCCTCTCCATGGTAAGAATTCATTTCTAAATTATTACAGAATAGACACAAAACACCTGCCCTCTTCATGGTAAGAATTCATTTCTAAATTATTACAGAATAGATACAAAATACCTGCCCTCTCCATTGTTAGAATTCATTTCTAAATTATTACAGAATAGATACAAAACACCTGCCCTCTCCATGGTAAGAATTCATTTCTAAATTATTACAGAATAGATACAAAACACCTGCCCTCTCCATGGTAAGAATTCATTTCTAAATTATTACCGAATAGATACAAAATACCTGCCCTCTCCATGGTAAGAATTCATTTCTGAATTATTACAGAATAGATACAAAACACCTGCCCTCTCCATGGTAAGAATTCATTTCTAAATTATTACAGAATAGATACAAAACACCTGCCCTCTCTATGGTAAGAATTCATTTCTAAATTATTACAGAATAGATACAAAACACCTGCCCTCTCCATGGGAAGAATTTATTTCTAAATTATTACAGAATAGATACAAAATACCTGCCCTCTCCATGGTAATAATTCATTTCTAAATTATTACAGAATAGATACAAAATACCTGCCCTCTCCATGGTAAGAATCCATTTCTAAATTATTACAGAATAGATACAAAATACCTGCCCTATCCATGGTAAGAATTCATTTCTAAATTATTGCAGAATAGATACAAAATACCTGCCCTCTCTATGGTAAGAATTCATTTCTAAATTATTACAGAATAGATACAAAACACCTGCCCTCTCTATGGTAAGAATTCATTTCTAAATTATTACAGAATAGATACAAAACACCTGCCCTCTCCATGGTAAGAATTCATTTCTAAATTATTACAGAATAGATATAAAATACCTGCCCTATCCATGGTAAGAATTCATTTCTAAATTATTACAGAATAGATACAAAATACCTGCCCTCTCCATGGTAAGAATTCATTTCTAAATTATTACAGAATAGATACAAAACACCTGCCCTCTCCATGGTAAGAATTCATTTCTAAATTATTGCAGAATAGATACAAAATACCTGCCCTCTCCATGGTAAGAATTCATTTCTAATCTATTACAGAATAGATACAAAACACCTGCCCCCTCCATGGTAAGAATTCATTTCTAAATTATTACAGAATAGATACAAAACACCTGCCCTCTCCATGGTAAGAATTCATTTCTAAATTATTACAGAATAGATACAAAACACCTGCCCTCTCCATGGTAAGAATTCATTTCTAAATTATTACAGAATAGATACAAAATACCTGCCCTCTCCATGGTAAGAATTCACTTCTAAATTATTACAGAATAGATACAAAACACCTGCCCTCTCCATGGTAAGAATTCATTTCTAAATTATTACAGAATAGATACAAAATACCTGCCCTCTCCATGGTAAGAATTCATTTCTAAATTATTACAGAATAGATACAAAATACCTGCCCTCTCTATGGTAAGAATTCATTTCTAAATTATTACAGAATAGATACAAAATACCTGCCTCTCGATGGTAAGAATTCATTTCTAAATTATTACAGAATAGATACAAAACAACCACCCTCTTCATAAGAATGGATTTCTGAATTGTTACAGAATAAATACAAAACACCCGCCCTCTGCAAAGGTAAGAAAAAATTTCTAAATTATTACAGGATAGATACAAAACACCTGCCCTCTTCATGGTAAGAATTCATTTCTAAATTATTACAGAATAGATACAAAATACCTGCCCTCTCCATGGTAAGAATTCATTTCTAAATTATTACAGAATAGATATAAAATACCTGCCCTATCCATGGTAAGAATTCATTTCTAAATTATTACAGAATAGATACAAAATACCTGCCCTCTCCATGGTAAGAATTCATTTCTAAATTATTACAGAATAGATACAAAACACCTGCCCTCTCCATGGTAAGAATTCATTTCTAAATTATTGCAGAATAGATACAAAATACCTGCCCTCTCCATGGTAAGAATTCATTTCTAATCTATTACAGAATAGATACAAAACACCTGCCCCCTCCATGGTAAGAATTCATTTCTAAATTATTACAGAATAGATACAAAACACCTGCCCTCTCCATGGTAAGAATTCATTTCTAAATTATTACAGAATAGATACAAAACACCTGCCCTCTCCATGGTAAGAATTCATTTCTAAATTATTACAGAATAGATACAAAATACCTGCCCTCTCCATGGTAAGAATTCACTTCTAAATTATTACAGAATAGATACAAAACACCTGCCCTCTCCATGGTAAGAATTCATTTCTAAATTATTACAGAATAGATACAAAATACCTGCCCTCTCCATGGTAAGAATTCATTTCTAAATTATTACAGAATAGATACAAAATACCTGCCCTCTCTATGGTAAGAATTCATTTCTAAATTATTACAGAATAGATACAAAATACCTGCCTCTCGATGGTAAGAATTCATTTCTAAATTATTACAGAATAGATACAAAACAACCACCCTCTTCATAAGAATGGATTTCTGAATTGTTACAGAATAAATACAAAACACCCGCCCTCTGCAAAGGTAAGAAAAAATTTCTAAATTATTACAGGATAGATACAAAACACCTGCCCTCTTCATGGTAAGAATTCATTTCTAAATTATTACAGAATAGATACAAAATACCTGCCCTCTCCATGGTAAGAATTCATTTCTAAACTATTACAGAAAAGATACAAAACACTTGCCCTCTCCATGGTAAGAATTCATTTCTAAATTATTACAGAATAGATACAAAACACTTGCCCTCTCCATGGTAAGAATTCATTTCTAAATTATTTCAGAATAGATACAAAATACCTGCCCTCTCCATGGTAAGAATTCATTTCTAAATTATTACAGAATAGATACAAAATATCTGCCCTCTCCATGGTAAGAATTCATTTCTAAATTATTACAGAATAGATACAAAACACCTGCCCTCTTCATGGTAAGAATTCATTTCTAAATTATTACAGAATAGATACAAAATACCTGCCCTCTCCATTGTAAGAATTCATTTCTAAATTATTACAGAATAGATACAAAACACCTGCCCTCTATGGTAAGAATTCATTTCTAAATTATTACAGAATAGATACAAAACACCTGCCCTCTCCATGGTAAGAATTCATTTCTAAATTATTATAGAATAGATACAAAATACCTGCCCTCTCCATGGTAAGAATTCATTTCTGAATTATTACAGAATAGATACAAAACACCTGCCCTCTCCATTGTAAGAATTCATTTCTAAATTATTACAGAATAGATACAAAATATCTACCCTCTCCATGGTAAGAATTCATTTCTAAATTATTACAGAATAGACACAAAACACCTGCCCTCTTCATGGTAAGAATTCATTTCTAAATTATTACAGAATAGATACAAAATACCTGCCATCTCCATTGTTAGAATTCATTTCTAAATTATTACAGAATAGATACAAAACACCTGCCCTCTCCATGGTAAGAATTCATTTCTAAATTATTACAGAATAGATACAAAACACCTGCCCTCTCCATGGTAAGAATTCATTTCTAAATTATTACCGAATAGATACAAAACACCTGCCCTCTCCATGGTAAGAATTCATTTCTAAATTATTACCGAATAGATACAAAATACCTGCCCTCTCCATGGTAAGAATTCATTTCTAAATTATTACAGAATAGATACAAAATACCTGCCCTCTCCATTGTAAGAATTCATTTCTAAATTATTACAGAATAGATACAAAATACCTGCCCTCTCCATGGTAAGAATTCATTTCTGAATTATTACAGAATAGATACAAAACACCTGCCCTCTCCATGGTAAGAATTCATTTCAAAATTATTACAGAATAGATACAAAACACCTGCCCTCTCTATGGTAAGAATTCATTTCTAAATTATTACAGAATAGATACAAAACACCTGCCCTCTCCATGGTAAGAATTCATTTCTAAATTATTACAGAATAGATACAAAATACCTGCCCTCTCCATGGTAAGAATTCTTTTCTAAATTATTACAGAATAGATACAAAACACCTGCCCTCTCCATGGTAAGAATTCATTTCTAAATTATGACAGAATAGATACAAAACACCTGCCCTCTCCATGGTAAGTATTCATTTCTAAATTATTACAGAATAGATACAAAATACCTGCCCTCTCCATGGTAAGAATTCATTTCTAAATTATTACAGAATAGATACAAAACGCCTGCCCTCTCTATGGTAAGAATTCATTTCTAAATTATTACAGAATAGATACAAAACACCTGCCCTCTCCATGGTAAGAATTCATTTCTACATTATTACAGAATAGATATAAAATACCTGCCCTATCCATGGTAAGAATTCATTTCTAAATTATTACAGAATAGATACAAAATACCTGCCCTCTCCATGGTAAGAATTCATTTCTAAATTATTACGGAATAGATACAAAACACCTGCCCTCTCTATGGTAAGAATTCATTTCTAAATTATTGCAGAATAGATACAAAATACCTGCCCTCTCCATGGTAAGAATTCATTTCTAATTTATTACAGAATAGATACAAAACACCTGCCCCCTCCATGGTAAGAATTCATTTCTAAATTATTAGAGAATAGATACAAAACACCTGCCCTCTCCATGGTAAGAATTCATTTCTAAATTATTACAGAATAGATACAAAACACCTGCCCTCTCCATGGTAAGAATTCATTTCTAAATTATTACAGAATAGATACAAAATACCTGCCCTCTCCATGGTAAGAATTCACTTCTAAATTATTACAGAATAGATACAAAATACCTGCCCTCTCTATGGTAAGAATTCATTTCTAAATTATTACAGAATAGATACAAAATACCTGCCTCTCGATGGTAAGAATTCATTTCTAAATTATTACAGAATAGATACAAAACAACCGCCCTCTTCATAAGAATGGATTTCTGAATTGTTACAGAATAAATACAAAACACCGGCCCTCTGCAAAGGTAAGAAAAAATTTCTAAATTATTACAGGATAGATACAAAACACCTGCCCTCTTCATGGTAAGAATTCATTTCTAAATTATTACAGAATAGATACAAAATACCTGCCCTCTCCATGGTAAGAATTCATTTCTAAATTATTACAGAAAAGATACAAAACACTTGCCCTCTCCATGGTAAGAATTCATTTCTAAATTATTACAGAATAGATACAAAACACTTGCCCTCTCCATGGTAAGAATTCATTTCTAAATTATTACAGAATAGATACAAAATACCTGCCCTCTCCATGGTAAGAATTCATTTCTAAATTATTACAGAATAGATACAAAATACCTGCCCTCTCTATGGTAAGAATTCATTTCTAAATTATTACAGAATAGATACAAAACACCTGCCCTCTTCATGGTAAGAATTCATTTCTAAATTATTACAGAATAGATACAAAATACCTGCCCTCTCCATTGTAAGAATTCATTTCTAAATTATTACAGAATAGATACAAAACGCCTGCCCTCTCCATGGTAAGAATTCATTTCTAAATTATTACAGAATAGATACAAAACACCTGCCCTCTCCCTGGTAAGAATTCATTTCTAAATTATTACAGAATAGATACAAAATACCTGCCCTCTCCATGGTAAGAATTCATTTCTGAATTATTACAGAATAGATACAAAACACCTGCCCTCTCCATGGTAAGAATTCATTTCTAAATTATTACAGAATAGATACAAAACACCTGCCCTCTCCATGGTAAGAATTCATTTCTAAATTATTACAGAATAGATACAAAACACCTGCCCTCTCCATGGTAAGAATTCATTTCTAAATTATTACAGAATAGATACAAAATACCTGCCCTCTCCATGGTAATAATTCATTTCTAAATTATTACAGAATAGATACAAAATACCTGCCCTCTCCATGGTAAGAATCCATTTCTAAATTATTACAGAATAGATACAAAACACCTGCCCTCTTTATGGTAAGAATTCATTTCTAAATTATTACAGAATAGATACAAAACACCTGCCCTCTCCATGGTAAGAATTCATTTCTAAATTATTACAGAATAGATATAAAATACCTGCCCTATCCATGGTAAGAATTCATTTCTAAATTATTACAGAATAGATACAAAATACCTGCCCTCTCCATGGTAAGAATTCATTTCTAAATTATTACAGAATAGATACAAAACACCTGCCCTCTCCATGGTAAGAATTCATTTCTAAATTATTGCAGAATAGATACAAAATACCTGCCCTCTCCATGGTAAGAATTCATTTCTAATTTATTACAGAATAGATACAAAACACCTGCCCCCTCCATGGTAAGAATTCATTTCTAAATTATTACAGAATAGATACAAAATACCTGCCCTCTCCATGGTAAGAATTCATTTCTAAATTATTACAGAATAGATACAAAACACCTGCCCTCTCCATGGTAAGAATTCATTTCTAAATTATTACAGAATAGATACAAAATACCTGCCCTCTCCATGGTAAGAATTCCCTTCTAAATTATTACAGAATAGATACAAAACACCTGCCCTCTCCATGGTAAGAATTCATTTCTAAATTATTACAGAATAGATACAAAACACCTGCCCTCTCCATGGTAAGAATTCATTTCTAAATTATTACCGAATAGATACAAAACACCTGCCCTCTCCATGGTAAGAATTCATTTCTAAATTATTACCGAATAGATACAAAATACCTGCCCTCTCCATGGTAAGAATTCATTTCTAAATTATTACAGAATAGATACAAAATACCTGCCCTCTCCATTGTAAGAATTCATTTCTAAATTATTACAGAATAGATACAAAATACCTGCCCTCTCCATGGTAAGAATTCATTTCTGAATTATTACAGAATAGATACAAAACACCTGCCCTCTCCATGGTAAGAATTCATTTCAAAATTATTACAGAATAGATACAAAACACCTGCCCTCTCTATGGTAAGAATTCATTTCTAAATTATTACAGAATAGATACAAAACACCTGCCCTCTCCATGGTAAGAATTCATTTCTAAATTATTACAGAATAGATACAAAATACCTGCCCTCTCCATGGTAAGAATTCTTTTCTAAATTATTACAGAATAGATACAAAACACCTGCCCTCTCCATGGTAAGAATTCATTTCTAAATTATTACAGAATAGATACAAAACACCTGCCCTCTCCATGGTAAGAATTCATTTCTAAATTATTAAAGAATAGATATAAAATACCTGCCCTATCCATGGTAAGAATTCATTTCTAAATTATTACAGAATAGATACAAAATACCTGCCCTCTCCATGGTAAGAATTCATTTCTAAATTATTACGGAATAGATGCAAAACACCTGCCCTCTCTATGGTAAGAATTCATTTCTAAATTATTGCAGAATAGATACAAAATACCTGCCATCTCCATGGTAAGAATTCATTTCTAATTTATTACAGAATAGATACAAAACACCTGCCCCCTCCATGGTAAGAATTCATTTCTAAATTATTAGAGAATAGATACAAAACACCTGCCCTCTCCATGGTAAGAATTCATTTCTAAATTATTACAGAATAGATACAAAACACCTGCCCTCTCCATGGTAAGAATTCATTTCTAAATTATTACAGAATAGATACAAAATACCTGCCCTCTCCATGGTAAGAATTCACTTCTAAATTATTACAGAATAGATACAAAATACCTGCCCTCTCTATGGTAAGAATTCATTTCTAAATTATTACAGAATAGATACAAAATACCTGCCTCTCGATGGTAAGAATTCATTTCTAAATTATTACAGAATAGATACAAAACAACCGCCCTCTTCATAAGAATGGATTTCTGAATTGTTACAGAATAAATACAAAACACCGGCCCTCTGCAAAGGTAAGAAAAAATTTCTAAATTATTACAGGATAGATACAAAACACCTGCCCTCTTCATGGTAAGAATTCATTTCTAAATTATTACAGAATAGATACAAAATACCTGCCCTCTCCATGGTAAGAATTCATTTCTAAATTATTACAGAAAAGATACAAAACACTTGCCCTCTCCATGGTAAGAATTCATTTCTAAATTATTACAGAATAGATACAAAACACTTGCCCTCTCCATGGTAAGAATTCATTTCTAAATTATTACAGAATAGATACAAAATACCTGCCCTCTCCATGGTAAGAATTCATTTCTAAATTATTACAGAATAGATACAAAATACCTGCCCTCTCTATGGTAAGAATTCATTTCTAAATTATTACAGAATAGATACAAAACACCTGCCCTCTTCATGGTAAGAATTCATTTCTAAATTATTACAGAATAGATACAAAATACCTGCCCTCTCCATTGTAAGAATTCATTTCTAAATTATTACAGAATAGATACAAAACGCCTGCCCTCTCCATGGTAAGAATTCATTTCTAAATTATTACAGAATAGATACAAAACACCTGCCCTCTCCCTGGTAAGAATTCATTTCTAAATTATTACAGAATAGATACAAAATACCTGCCCTCTCCATGGTAAGAATTCATTTCTGAATTATTACAGAATAGATACAAAACACCTGCCCTCTCCATGGTAAGAATTCATTTCTAAATTATTACAGAATAGATACAAAACACCTGCCCTCTCTATGGTAAGAATTCATTTCTAAATTATTACAGAATAGATACAAAACACCTGCCCTCTCCATGGTAAGAATTCATTTCTAAATTATTACAGAATAGATACAAAATACCTGCCCTCTCCATGGTAATAATTCATTTCTAAATTATTACAGAATAGATACAAAATACCTGCCCTCTCCATGGTAAGAATCCATTTCTAAATTATTACAGAATAGATACAAAATACCTGCCCTATCCATGGTAAGAATTCATTTCTAAATTATTGCAGAATAGATACAAAATACCTGCCCTCTCCATGGTAAGAATTCATTTCTAAATTATTACAGAATAGATACAAAACACCTGCCCTCTCTATGGTAAGAATTCATTTCTAAATTATTACAGAATAGATACAAAACACCTGCCCTCTCCATGGTAAGAATTCATTTCTAAATTATTACAGAATAGATATAAAATACCTGCCCTATCCATGGTAAGAATTCATTTCTAAATTATTACAGAATAGATACAAAATACCTGCCCTCTCCATGGTAAGAATTCATTTCTAAATTATTACAGAATAGATACAAAACACCTGCCCTCTCCATGGTAAGAATTCATTTCTAAATTATTGCAGAATAGATACAAAATACCTGCCCTCTCCATGGTAAGAATTCATTTCTAATTTATTACAGAATAGATACAAAACACCTGCCCCCTCCATGGTAAGAATTCATTTCTAAATTATTACAGAATAGATACAAAACACCTGCCCTCTCCATGGTAAGAATTCATTTCTAAATTATTACAGAATAGATACAAAACACCTGCCCTCTCCATGGTAAGAATTCATTTCTAAATTATTACAGAATAGATACAAAATACCTGCCCTCTCCATGGTAAGAATTCACTTCTAAATTATTACAGAATAGATACAAAACACCTGCCCTCTCCATGGTAAGAATTCATTTCTAAATTATTACAGAATAGATACAAAATACCTGCCCTCTCCATGGTAAGAATTCATTTCTGAATTATTACAGAATAGATACAAAACACCTGCCCTCTCCATGGTAAGAATTCATTTCTGAATTTTTACAGAATAGATACAAAATACCTGCCCTCTCCATGGTAAGAATTCATTTCTGAATTATTACAGGATAGATACAAAATACCTGCCCTATCCATGGTAAGAATTCATTTCTAAATTATTACAGAATAGATACAAAATACCTGCCCTCTCCATGGTAATAATTCATTTCTAAATTATTACAGAATAGATACAAAATACCTGCCCTCTCCATGGTAAGAATCCATTTCTAAATTATTACAGAATAGATACAAAATACCTGCCCTCTCCATGGTAAGAATTCATTTCTAAATTATTACAGAATAGATACAAAATACCTGCCCTCTCCATGGTAAGAATTCTTTTCTAAATTATTACAGAATAGATACAAAACACCTGCCCTCTCCATGGTAAGAATTCATTTCTAAATTATGACAGAATAGATACAAAACACCTGCCCTCTCCATGGTAAGTATTCATTTCTAAATTATTACAGAATAGATACAAAATACCTGCCCTCTCCATGGTAAGAATTCATTTCTAAATTATTACAGAATAGATACAAAACACCTGCCCTCTCTATGGTAAGAATTCATTTCTAAATTATTACAGAATAGATACAAAACACCTGCCCTCTCCATGGTAAGAATTCATTTCTAAATTATTACAGAATAGATATAAAATACCTGCCCTATCCATGGTAAGAATTCATTTCTAAATTATTACAGAATAGATACAAAATACCTGCCCTCTCCATGGTAAGAATTCATTTCTAAATTATTACGGAATAGATACAAAACACCTGCCCTCTCCATGGTAAGAATTCATTTCTAAATTATTGCAGAATAGATACAAAATACCTGCACTCTCCATGGTAAGAATTCATTTCTAATTTATTACAGAATAGATACAAAACACCTGCCCCCTCCATGGTAAGAATTCATTTCTAAATTATTACAGAATAGATACAAAACACCTGCCCTCTCCATGGTAAGAATTCATTTCTAAATTATTACAGAATAGATACAAAACACCTGCCCTCTCCATGGTAAGAATTCATTTCTAAATTATTACAGAATAGATACAAAATACCTGCCCTCTCCATGGTAAGAATTCACTTCTAAATTATTACAGAATAGATACAAAATACCTGCCCTCTCTATGGTAAGAATTCATTTCTAAATTATTACAGAATAGATACAAAACAACCACCCTCTTCATAAGAATGGATTTCTGAATTGTTACAGAATAAATACAAAACACCCGCCCTCTGCAAAGGTAAGAAAAAATTTCTAAATTATTACAGGATAGATACAAAACACCTGCCCTCTTCATGGTAAGAATTCATTTCTAAATTATTACAGAATGGATACAAAATACCTGCCCTCTCCATGGTAAGAATTCATTTCTAAATTATTACAGAAAAGATACAAAACACTTGCCCTCTCCATGGTAAGAATTCATTTCTAAATTATTACAGAATAGATACAAAACACTTGCCCTCTCCATGGTAAGAATTCATTTCTAAATTATTACAGAATAGATACAAAATACCTGCCCTCTCCATGGTAAGAATTCATTTCTAAATTATTACAGAATAGATACAAAATATCTGCCCTCTCCATGGTAAGAATTCATTTCTAAATTATTACAGAATAGATACAAAACACCTGCCCTCTTCATGGTAAGAATTCATTTCTAAATTATTACAGAATAGATACAAAATACCTGCCCTCTCCATTGTAAGAATTCATTTCTAAATTATTACAGAATAGATACAAAACACCTGCCCTCTCCATGGTAAGAATTCATTTCTAAATTATTACAGAATAGATACAAAACACCTGCCCTCTCCATGGTAAGAATTCATTTCTAAATTATTATAGAATAGATACAAAATACCTGCCCTCTCCATGGTAAGAATTCATTTCTGAATTATTACAGAATAGATACAAAACACCTGCCCTCTCCATTGTAAGAATTCATTTCTAAATTATTACAGAATAGATACAAAACAACCGCCCTCTCCATGGTAAGAATTCATTTCTAAATTATTACAGAATAGATACAAAACACCTGCCCTCTTCATGGTAAGAATTCATTTCTAAATTATTACAGAAAAGATACAAAATACCTGCCCTCTCCATTGTTAGAATTCATTTCTAAATTATTACAGAATAGATACAAAACACCTGCCCTCTCCATGGTAAGAATTCATTTCTAAATTATTACAGAATAGATACAAAACACCTGCCCTCTCCATGGTAAGAATTCATTTCTAAATTATTACCGAATAGATACAAAATACCTGCCCTCTCCATGGTAAGAATTCATTTCTGAATTATTACAGAATAGATACAAAACACCTGCCCTCTCCATGGTAAGAATTCATTTCTAAATTATTACAGAATAGATACAAAACACCTGCCCTCTCTATGGTAAGAATTCATTTCTAAATTATTACAGAATAGATACAAAACACCTGCCCTCTCCATGGTAAGAATTTATTTCTAAATTATTACAGAATAGATACAAAATACCTGCCCTCTCCATGGTAATAATTCATTTCTAAATTATTACAGAATAGATACAAAATACCTGCCCTCTCCATGGTAAGAATCCATTTCTAAATTATTACAGAATAGATACAAAATACCTGCCCTATCCATGGTAAGAATTCATTTCTAAATTATTGCAGAATAGATACAAAATACCTGCCCTCTCTATGGTAAGAATTCATTTCTAAATTATTACAGAATAGATACAAAATACCTGCCTCTCGATGGTAAGAATTCATTTCTAAATTATTACAGAATAGATACAAAACAACCACCCTCTTCATAAGAATGGATTTCTGAATTGTTACAGAATAAATACAAAACACCCGCCCTCTGCAAAGGTAAGAAAAAATTTCTAAATTATTACAGGATAGATACAAAACACCTGCCCTCTTCATGGTAAGAATTCATTTCTAAATTATTACAGAATAGATACAAAATACCTGCCCTCTCCATGGTAAGAATTCATTTCTAAATTATTACAGAAAAGATACAAAACACTTGCCCTCTCCATGGTAAGAATTCATTTCTAAATTATTACAGAATAGATACAAAACACTTGCCCTCTCCATGGTAAGAATTCATTTCTAAATTATTACAGAATAGATACAAAATACCTGCCCTCTCCATGGTAAGAATTCATTTCTAAATTATTACAGAATAGATACAAAATATCTGCCCTCTCCATGGTAAGAATTCATTTCTAAATTATTACAGAATAGATGCAAAACACCTGCCCTCTCCATGGTAAGAATTCATTTCTAAATTATTACAGAATAGATACAAAACACCTGCCCTCTCCATGGTAAGAATTCATTTCTAAATTATTATAGAATAGATACAAAATACCTGCCCTCTCCATGGTAAGAATTCATTTCTGAATTATTACAGAATAGATACAAAACACCTGCCCTCTCCATTGTAAGAATTCATTTCTAAATTATTACAGAATAGATACAAAATATCTGCCCTCTCCATGGTAAGAATTCATTTCTAAATTATTACAGAATAGATACAAAACACCTGCCCTCTTCATGGTAAGAATTCATTTCTAAATTATTACAGAATAGATACAAAACACCTGCCCTCTCTATGGTAAGAATTCATTTCTAAATTATTACAGAATAGATACAAAACACCTGCCCTCTCCATGGTAAGAATTCATTTCTGAATTATTACAGAATAGATACAAAACACCTGCCCTCTCCATGGTAAGAATTCATTTCTAAATTATTACAGAATAGATACAAAACACCTGCCCTCTCTATGGTAAGAATTCATTTCTAAATTATTACAGAATAGATACAAAACACCTGCCCTCTCCATGGTAAGAATTTATTTCTAAATTATTACAGAATAGATACAAAATACCTGCCCTCTCCATGGTAATAATTCATTTCTAAATTATTACAGAATAGATACAAAATAACTGCCCTCTCCATGGTAAGAATCCATTTCTAAATTATTACAGAATAAATACAAAATACCTGCCCTATCCATGGTAAGAATTCATTTCTAAATTATTGCAGAATAGATACAAAATACCTGCCCTCTCCATGGTAAGAATTCATTTCTAAATTATTACAGAATAGATACAAAACACCTGCCCTCTCTATGGTAAGAATTCATTTCTAAATTATTACAGAATAGATACAAAGACCTGCCCTCTCCATGGTAAGAATTCATTTCTAAATTATTACAGAATAGATATAAAATACCTGCCCTATCCATGGTAAGAATTCATTTCTAAATTATTACAGAATAGATACAAAATACCTGCCCTCTCCATGGTAAGAATTCATTTCTAAATTATTACAGAATAGATAAAAAACACCTGCCCTCTCCATGGTAAGAATTCATTTCTAAATTATTACAGAATAGATACAAAATACCTGCCCTATCCATGGTAAGAATTCATTTCTAAATTATTACAGAATAGATACAAAATACCTGCCCTCTCCATGGTAATAATTCATTTCTAAATTATTACAGAATAGATACAAAATACCTGCCCTCTCCATGGTAAGAATCCATTTCTAAATTATTACAGAATAGATACAAAATACCTGCCCTCTCCATGGTAAGAATTCATTTCTAAATTATTACAGAATAGATACAAAATACCTGCCCTCTCCATGGTAAGAATTCTTTTCTAAATTATTACAGAATAGATACAAAACACCTGCCCTCTCCATGGTAAGAATTCATTTCTAAATTATGACAGAATAGATACAAAACACCTGCCCTCTCCATGGTAAGTATTCATTTCTAAATTATTACAGAATAGATACAAAATACCTGCCCTCTCCATGGTAAGAATTCATTTCTAAATTATTACAGAATAGATACAAAACACCTGCCCTCTCTATGGTAAGAATTCATTTCTAAATTATTACAGAATAGATACAAAACACCTGCCCTCTCCATGGTAAGAATTCATTTCTAAATTATTACAGAATAGATATAAAATACCTGCCCTATCCATGGTAAGAATTCATTTCTAAATTATTACGGAATAGATACAAAATACCTGCCCTCTCCATGGTAAGAATTCATTTCTAAATTATTACGGAATAGATACAAAACACATGCCCTCTCCATGGTAAGAATTCATTTCTAAATTATTGCAGAATAGATACAAAATACCTGCCCTCTCCATGGTAAGAATTCATTTCTAATTTATTACAGAATAAATACAAAACACCTGCCCCCTCCATGGTAAGAATTCATTTCTAAATTATTACAGAATAGATACAAAACACCTGCCTTCTCCATGGTAAGAATTCATTTCTAAATTATTACAGAATAGATACAAAACACCTGCCCTCTCCATGGTAAGAATTCATTTCTAAATTATTACAGAATAGATACAAAATAACTGCCCTCTCCATGGTAAGAATTCACTTCTAAATTATTACAGAATAGATACAAAATACCTGCCCTCTCTATGGTAAGAATTCATTTCTAAATTATTACAGAATAGATACAAAATACCTGCCTCTCGATGGTAAGAATTCATTTCTAAATTATTACAGAATAGATACAAAACAACCGCCCTCTTCATAAGAATGGATTTCTGAATTGTTACAGAATAAATACAAAACACCCGCCCTCTGCAAAGGTAAGAAAAAATTTCTAAATTATTACAGGATAGATACAAAACACCTGCCCTCTTCATGGTAAGAATTCATTTCTAAATTATTACAGAATAGATACAAAATACCTGCCCTCTCCATGGTAAGAATTCATTTCTAAATTATTACAGAAAAGATACAAAACACTTGCCCTCTCCATGGTAAGAATTCATTTCTAAATTATTACAGAATAGATACAAAACACTTGCCCTCTCCATGGTAAGAATTCATTTCTAAATTATTACAGAATAGATACAAAATACCTGCCCTCTCCATGGTAAGAATTCATTTCTAAATTATTACAGAATAGATACAAAATATCTGCCCTCTCCATGGTAAGAATTCATTTCTAAATTATTACAGAATAGATACAAAACACCTGCCCTCTTCATGGTAAGAATTCATTTCTAAATTATTACAGAATAGATACAAAATACCTGCCCTCTCCATTGTAAGAATTCATTTCTAAATTATTACAGAATAGATACAAAACACCTGCCCTCTCCATGGTAAGAATTCATTTCTAAATTATTACAGAATAGATACAAAACACCTGCCCTCTCCATGGTAAGAATTCATTTCTAAATTATTACAGAATAGATACAAAATACCTGCCCTCTCCATGGTAATAATTCATTTCTAAATTATTACAGAATAGATACAAAATACCTGCCCTCTCCATGGTAAGAATCCATTTCTAAATTATTACAGAATAGATACAAAATACCTGCCCTATCCATGGTAAGAATTCATTTCTAAATTATTGCAGAATAGATACAAAATACCTGCCCTCTCCATGGTAAGAATTCATTTCTAAATTATTACAGAATAGATACAAAACACCTGCCCTCTCTATGGTAAGAATTCATTTCTAAATTATTACAGAATAGATACAAAACACCTGCCCTCTCCATGGTAAGAATTCATTTCTAAATTATTACAGAATAGATATAAAATACCTGCCCTATCCAAGGTAAGAACTCATTTCTAAATTATTACAGAATAGATACAAAATACCTGCCCTCTCCATGGTAAGAATTCATTTCTAAATTATTACAGAATAGATACAAAACACCTGCCCTCTCCATGGTAAGAATTCATTTCTAAATTATTGCAGAATAGATACAAAATACCTGCCCTCTCCATGGTAAGAATTCATTTCTAATTTATTACGGAATAGATACAAAACACCTGCCCCCTCCATGGTAAGAATTCATTTCTAAATTATTACAAAATAGATACAAAACACCTGCCCTCTCCATGGTAAGAATTCATTTCTAAATTATTACAGAATAGATACAAAACACCTGCCCTCTCCATGGTAAGAATTCATTTGTAAATTATTACAGAATAGATACAAAATACCTGCCCTCTCCATGGTAAGAATTCACTTCTAAATTATTACAGAATAGATACAAAACACCTGCCCTCTCCATGGTAAGAATTCATTTCTAAATTATTACAGAATAGATACAGAATACCTGCCCTCTCCATGGTAAGAATTCATTTCTGAATTATTACAGAATAGATACAAAACACCTGCCCTCTCCATGGTAAGAATTCATTTCTAAATTATTACAGAATAGATACAAAACACCTGCCCTCTCTATGGTAAGAATTCATTTCTAAATTATTACAGAATAGATACAAAACACCTGCCCTCCCCATGGTAAGAATTCATTTCTTAATTATTACAGAATAGATACAAAATACCTGCCCTATCCATGGTAAGAATTCATTTCTAAATTATTACAGAATAGATACAAAATACCTGCCCTATCCATGGTAATAATTCATTTCTAAATTATTACAGAATAGATACAAAATACCTGCCCTCTCCATGGTAAGAATCCATTTCTAAATTATTACAGAGTAGATACAAAATACCTGCCCTCTCTATGGTAAGAATTCATTTCTAAATTATTACAGAATAGATACAAAACACCTGCCCTCTCTATGGTAAGAATTCATTTCTAAATTATTACAGAATAGATACAAAACACCTGCCCTCTCCATGGTAAGAATTCATTTCTTAATTATTACAGAGTAGATACAAAATACCTGCCCTCTCCATGGTAAGAATTCATTTCTAAATTATTACAGAATAGATACAAAATACCTGCCCTCTCTATGGTAAGAATTCATTTCTAAATTATTACAGAATAGATACAAAATACCTGCCTCTCGATGGTAAGAATTCATTTCTAAATTATTACAGAATAGATACAAAACAACCGCCCTCTTCATAAGAATGGATTTCTGAATTGTTACAGAATAAATACAAAACACCCGCCCTCTGCAAAGGTAAGAAAAAATTTCTAAATTAATACAGGATAGATACAAAATACCTGCCCTATCCATGGTAAGAATTCATTTCTAAATTATTGCAGAATAGATACAAAATACCTGCCCTCTCCATGGTAAGAATTCATTTCTAAATTATTACAGAATAGATACAAAACACTTGCCCTCTCCATGGTAAGAATTCATTTCTAAATTATTACGGAATAGATACAAAACACCTGCCCTCTCCATGGTAAGAATTCATTTCTAAATTATTGCAGAATAGATACAAAATACCAGCCCTCTCCATGGTAAGAATTCATTTCTAATTTATTACAGAATAGATACAAAACACCTGCCCCCTCCATGGTAAGAATTCATTTCTAAATTATTACAGAATAGATACAAAACACCTGCCCTCTCCATGGTAAGAATTCATTTCTAAATTATTACAGAATAGATACAAAACACCTGCCCTCTCCATGGTAAGAATTCATTTCTAAATTATTACAGAATAGATACAAAATACCTGCCCTCTCCATGGTAAGAATTCATTTCTAAATTATTACAGAATAGATACAAAATACCTGCCCTCTCTATGGTAAGAATTCATTTCTAAATTATTACAGAATAGATACAAAATACCTGCCTCTCGATGGTAAGAATTCATTTCTAAATTATTACAGAATAGATACAAAACAACCACCCTCTTCATAAGAATGGATTTCTGAATTGTTACAGAATAAATACAAAACACCCGCCCTCTGCAAAGGTAAGAAAAAATTTCTAAATTATTACAGGATAGATACAAAACACCTGCCCTCTTCATGGTAAGAATTCATTTCTAAATTATTACAGAATAGATACAAAATACCTGCCCTCTCCATGGTAAGAATTCATTTCTAAATTATTACAGAAAAGATACAAAACACTTGCCCTCTCCATGGTAAGAATTCATTTCTAAATTATTACAGAATAGATACAAAACACTTGCCCTCTCCATGGTAAGAATTCATTTCTAAATTATTACAGAATAGATACAAAATACCTGCCCTCTCCATGGTAAGAATTCATTTCTAAATTATTACAGAATAGATACAAAATATCTGCCCTCTCCATGGTAAGAATTCATTTCTAAATTATTACAGAATAGATGCAAAACACCTGCCCTCTTCATGGTAAGAATTCATTTCTAAATTATTACAGAATAGATACAAAATACCTGCCCTCTCCATTGTAAGTATTCATTTCTAAATTATTACAGAATAGATACAAAACACCTGCCCTCTCCATGGTAAGAATTCATTTCTAAATTATTACAGAATAGATACAAAACACCTGCCCTCTCCATGGTAAGAATTCATTTCTAAATTATTATAGAATAGATACAAAATACCTGCCCTCTCCATGGTAAGAATTCATTTCTGAATTATTACAGAATAGATACAAAACACCTGCCCTCTCCATTGTAAGAATTCATTTCTAAATTATTACAGAATAGATACAAAATATCTGCCCTCTCCATGGTAAGAATTCATTTCTAAATTATTACAGAATAGATACAAAACACCTGCCCTCTTCATGGTAAGAATTCATTTCTAAATTATTACAGAATAGATACAAAATACCTGCCCTCTCCATTGTTAGAATTCATTTCTAAATTATTACAGAATAGATACAAAACACCTGCCCTCTCCATGGTAAGAATTCATTTCTGAATTATTACAGAATAGATACAAAACACCTGCCCTCTCCATGGTAAGAATTCATTTCTAAATTATTACAGAATAGATACAAAACACCTGCCCTCTCTATGGTAAGAATTCATTTCTAAATTATTACAGAATAGATACAAAACACCTGCCCTCTCCATGGTAAGAATTTATTTCTAAATTATTACAGAATAGATACAAAATACCTGCCCTCTCCATGGTAATAATTCATTTCTAAATTATTACAGAATAGATACAAAATACCTGCCCTCTCCATGGTAAGAATCCATTTCTAAATTATTACAGAATAGATACAAAATACCTGCCCTATCCATGGTAAGAATTCATTTCTAAATTATTGCAGAATAGATACAAAATACCTGCCCTCTCCATGGTAAGAATTCATTTCTAAATTATTACAGAATAGATACAAAACACCTGCCCTCTCTATGGTAAGAATTCATTTCTAAATTATTACAGAATAGATACAAAACACCTGCCCTCTCCATGGTAAGAATTCATTTCTAAATTATTACAGAATAGATATAAAATACCTGCCCTATCCATGGTAAGAATTCATTTCTAAATTATTACAGAATAGATACAAAATACCTGCCCTCTCCATGGTAAGAATTCATTTCTAAATTATTACAGAATAGATACAAAACACCTGCCCTCTCCATGGTAAGAATTCATTTCTAAATTATTATAGAATAGATACAAAATACCTGCCCTCTCCATGGTAAGAATTCATTTCTGAATTATTACAGAATAGATACAAAACACCTGCCCTCTCCATTGTAAGAATTCATTTCTAAATTATTACAGAATAGATACAAAATATCTGCCCTCTCCATGGTAAGAATTCATTTCTAAATTATTACAGAATAGATACAAAACACCTGCCCTCTTCATGGTAAGAATTCATTTCTAAATTATTACAGAATAGATACAAAACACCTGCCCTCTCCATGGTAAGAATTCATTTCTAAATTATTACAGAATAGATACAAAATACCTGCCCTCTCCATGGTAAGAATTCATTTCTGAATTATTACAGAATAGATACAAAACACCTGCCCTCTCCATGGTAAGAATTCATTTCTAAATTATTACAGAATAGATACAAAACACCTGCCCTCTCTATGGTAAGAATTCATTTCTAAATTATTACAGAATAGATACAAAACACCTGCCCTCTCCATGGTAAGAATTCATTTCTAAATTATTACAGAATAGATACAAAATACCTGCCCTATCCATGGTAAGAATTCATTTCTAAATTATTACAGAATAGATACAAAATACCTGCCCTCTCCATGGTAATAATTCATTTCTAAATTATTACAGAATAGATACAAAATACCTGCCCTCTCCATGGTAAGAATTCATTTCTAAATTATTACAGAATAGATACAAAATACCTGCCCTCTCCATGGTAAGAATTCTTTTCTAAATTATTACAGAATAGATACAAAACACCTGCCCTCTCCATGGTAAGAATTCATTTCTAAATTATGACAGAATAGATACAAAACACCTGCCCTCTCCATGGTAAGTATTCATTTCTAAATTATTACAGAATAGATACAAAATACCTGCCCTCTCCATGGTAAGAATTCATTTCTAAATTATTACAGAATAGATACAAAACACCTGCCCTCTCTATGGTAAGAATTCATTTCTAAATTATTACAGAATAGATACAAAACACCTGCCCTCTCCATGGTAAGAATTCATTTCTAAATTATTACAGAATAGATGTAAAATACCTGCCCTATCCATGGTAAGAATTCATTTCTAAATTATTACAGAATAGATACAAAATACCTGCCCTCTCCATGGTAAGAATTCATTTCTAAATTATTACGGAATAGATACAAAACACCTGCCCTCTCCATGGTAAGAATTCATTTCTAAATTATTGCAGAATAGATACAAAATACCTGCCCTCTCCATGGTAAGAATTCATTTCTAATTTATTACAGAATAGATACAAAACACCTGCCCCCTCCATGGTAAGAATTCATTTCTAAATTATTACAGAATAGATACAAAACACCTGCCCTCTCGATGGTAAGAATTCATTTCTAAATTATTACAGAATAGATACAAAACACCTGCCCTCTCCATGGTTAGAATTCATTTCTAAATTATTACACAATAGATACAAAATACCTGCCCTCTCCATGGTAAGAATTCACTTCTAAATTATTACAGAATAGATACAAAATACCTGCCCTCTCTATGGTAAGAATTCATTTCTAAATTATTACAGAATAGATACAAAATACCTGCCTCTCGATGGTAAGAATTCATTTCTAAATTATTACAGAATAGATACAAAACAACCGCCCTCTTCATAAGAATGGATTTCTGAATTGTTACAGAATAAATACAAAACACCCGCCCTCTGCAAAGGTAAGAAAAAATTTCTAAATTATTACAGGATAGATACAAAACACCTGCCCTCTTCATGGTAAGAATTCATTTCTAAATTATTACAGAATAGATACAAAATACCTGCCCTCTCCATGGTAAGAATTCATTTCTAAATTATTACAGAAAAGATACAAAACACTTGCCCTCTCCATGGTAAGAATTCATTTCTAAATTATTACAGAATAGATACAAAACACTTGCCCTCTCCATGGTAAGAATTCATTTCTAAATTATTACAGAATAGATACAAAATACCTGCCCTCTCCATGGTAAGAATTCATTTCTAAATTATTACAGAATAGATACAAAATATCTGCCCTCTCCATGGTAAGAATTCATTTCTAAATTATTACAGAATAGATACAAAACACCTGCCCTCTTCATGGTAAGAATTCATTTCTAAATTATTACAGAATAGATACAAAATACCTGCCCTCTCCATTGTAAGAATTCATTTCTAAATTATTACAGAATAGATACAAAACACCTGCCCTCTCCATGGTAAGAATTCATTTCTAAATTATTACAGAATAGATACAAAACACCTGCCCTCTCCATGGTAAGAATTCATTTCTAAATTATTACAGAATAGATACAAAATACCTGCCCTCTCCATGGTAAGAATTCATTTCTGAATTATTACAGAATAGATACAAAACACCTGCCCTCTCCATGGTAAGAATTCATTTCTAAATTATTACAGAATAGATACAAAACACCTGCCCTCTCTATGGTAAGAATTCATTTCTAAATTATTACAGAATAGATACAAAACACCTGCCCTCTCCATGGTAAGAATTCATTTCTAAATTATTACAGAATAGATACAAAATACCTGCCCTCTCCATGGTAATAATTCATTTCTAAATTATTACAGAATAGATACAAAATAACTGCCCTCTCCATGGTAAGAATCCATTTCTAAATTATTACAGAATAGATACAAAATACCTGCCCTATCCATGGTAAGAATTCATTTCTAAATTATTGCAGAATAGATACAAAATACCTGCCCTCTCCATGGTAAGAATTCATTTCTAAATTATTACAGAATAGATACAAAACACCTGCCCTCTCTATGGTAAGAATTCATTTCTAAATTATTACAGAATAGATACAAAACACCTGCCCTCTCCATGGTAAGAATTCATTTCTAAATTATTACAGAATAGATATAAAATACCTGCCCTATCCAAGGTAAGAACTCATTTCTAAATTATTACAGAATAGATACAAAATACCTGCCCTCTCCATGGTAAGAATTCATTTCTAAATTATTACAGAATAGATACAAAACACCTGCCCTCTCCATGGTAAGAATTCATTTCTAAATTATTGCAGAATAGATACAAAATACCTGCCCTCTCCATGGTAAGAATTCATTTCTAATTTATTACAGAATAGATACAAAACACCTGCCCCCTCCATGGTAAGAATTCATTTCTAAATTATTACAGAATAGATACAAAACACCTGCCCTCTCCATGGTAAGAATTCATTTCTAAATTATTACAGAATAGATACAAAACACCTGCCCTCTCCATGGTAATAATTCATTTCTAAATTATTACAGAATAGATACAAAATACCTGCCCTCTCCATGGTAAGAATTCACTTCTAAATTATTACAGAATAGATACAAAACACCTGCCCTCTCCATGGTAAGAATTCATTTCTAAATTATTACAGAATAGATACAAAATACCTGCCCTCTCCATGGTAAGAATTCATTTCTGAATTATTACAGAATAGATACAAAACACCTGCCCTCTCCATGGTAAGAATTCATTTCTAAATTATTACAGAATAGATACAAAACACCTGCCCTCTCTATGGTAAGAATTCATTTCTAAATTATTACAGAATAGATACAAAACACCTGCCCTCTCCATGGTAAGAATTCATTTCTTAATTATTACAGAATAGATACAAAATACCTGCCCTATCCATGGTAAGAATTCATTTCTAAATTATTACAGAATAGATACAAAATACCTGCCCTCTCCATGGTAATAATTCATTTCTAAATTATTACAGAATAGATACAAAATACCTGCCCTCTCCATGGTAAGAATCCATTTCTAAATTATTACAGAGTAGATACAAAATACCTGCCCTATCCATGGTAAGAATTCATTTCTAAATTATTACAGAATAGATACAAAATACCTGCCTCTCGATGGTAAGAATTCATTTCTAAATTATTACAGAATAGATACAAAACAACCGCCCTCTTCATAAGAATGGATTTCTGAATTGTTACAGAATAAATACAAAACACCCGCCCTCTGCAAAGGTAAGAAAAAATTTCTAAATTAATTCAGGATAGATACAAAACACCTGCCCTCTTCAGTGTAAGAATTCATTTCTAAATTATTACAGAATAGATACAAAATACCTGCCCTCTCCATGGTAAGAATTCATTTCTAAATTATTACAGAAAAGATACAAAACACTTGCCCTCTCCATGGTAAGAATTCATTTCTAAATTATTACAGAATAGATACAAAACACTTGCCCTCTCCATGGTAAGAATTCATTTCTAAATTATTACAGAATAGATACAAAATACCTGCCCTCTCCATGGTAAGAATTCATTTCTAAATTATTACAGAATAGATACAAAATATCTGCCCTCTCCATGGTAAGAATTCATTTCTAAATTATTACAGAATAGATACAAAACACCTGCCCTCTTCATGGTAAGAATTCATTTCTAAATTATTACAGAATAGATACAAAATACCTGCCCTCTCCATTGTAAGAATTCATTTCTAAATTATTACAGAATAGATACAAAACACCTGCCCTCTCCATGGTAAGAATTCATTTCTAAATTATTACAGAATAGATACAAAACACCTGCCCTCTCCATGGTAAGAATTCATTTCTAAATTATTACAGAATAAATACAAAACACCCGCACTCTCCTTGGTAAGAATGGATTTCTAAATTATTACAGAATATATACAAAATATCCGCCCTCCCCTTGGTAAGGATGGGTTTCTGAATTATTACAGAATAGATACAAAACACCCGCCCTCCCTATGGTAAGAGTGAATTTCTAAATTATCACAAAATAGATACAAAACACCTGCCCTCTCCATGGTAAGGATGAATTTCTAAATTATTACAGAATAGATACAAAACACCCGCCCTCCTCATGGTAAGAATGGATTTCTAAATTATTACAGAATAGATACTAAACACCCGTCCTCCCCATGGTAAAAATGAATTTCTAAATTATTACAGGATAGATAAAAAAATAAAAAAACACCCGCCCTCCTCATGCTAAGAACGAATTTCTAAATTAACACGTTTTTACTTCTGCACGGTACAATAAGTGCATAAATACGAAAAAATTGTTTAAAAAGACAAAAAAAATGATACACAACTCACCCCACCCTCAAAAAAAGTTGATAAAATAAAAATTCCCCATTTTTTTTGTATATCGAAAATTACCATACATTGACTGTTGATTTATTCTTTTTCTCCTGAAAAGTTTGGTACCATTTTCAATTAAAAATTGTCTTTTTGTCTTCTTTCTTTTTTTAATGGTCTTCATGCGTTTTGTCAACAATTTGGTTGACTTGTTTTTCCTCTGCTTGCTTAAATTTTGTTCCAGAATATTCCTATTCTTTCCGTTATCGACCCCGAAATGCTCGGAAAAGTTCGCCTTTTTTGCGGTAACATAGATGCATAAGTACCCATTAAGACAAACCTACTATATGTGTTTTGAAAGACTTAATCGGCTTTCCCCACCCATGTTAAATGTTTTACATGTGTTTTTTTTTTTTTTGTTTTTGAATCGTTTCCCTTCCTTTTCTTTCAATTAAAGATGACAAAAAATATTTTTTAGTGAAAATTTGCATGCTTCCTTACCTCGTATACTAATCCTCTTGCCTAAAGAGAAAAAGAAGAATTATATTTTACTATCATGGAAGAGTTCCTAATTGCGCGTGTTACATTCTGCATGATTTGTGTGTGTGGCTCTTAGAATAGTGTACATTGCATAGCATACTTAGGAGAGTTAAGATTCCATTATATTAAGGTACTAGTAGTCTCAAAAATGTCAGACAAGAGCTTAGCAATGGCGTTTTATTCTGCCTCGAGATGTTCCAGACGGTCATCTAAAAGTCATCCATCCCGGAATTCGAGATCCTCATATTGTCCCATACATCAAGAAAATCAACAGAAATATTGTTTGAAGTTGCTACCCTCAAGGTAAAATTAAAATATATAGACAAGGCAGAATTAGATATGTGGTTCAAACGTTTTCTATCACATCTAATTTTTACCCTAAGCTTAAAAATAAATCGGATCATGATCACCATTTGAGCCAGAGAGGTTCTCTAAAAACAACTTCTGTTTCATACCTGCCCACCGAAGATCAATGTTATCAATGATGTAAGCTACATCAAGCTGATTGGGACTGATGGAAGCAACCATCACCCCAACATAATCCCAAAGTGCCGTTTCTTCTAGGCCACTGTCACAACGAGCACAATCAGGCATTTCTGCCATGCACACTTTGAGAATCCCGCCAGCAAAGGACAGTGAAAAGGATCAGGGAGAGGTGTACCACCTTTCTGAGCTCTGAGCCACAACCCCTCAATCTTCTCCTGGCTCATCTTGGCCCAACAATCTTTTGTAAGTGCCTTAACCACTACATTGTCATTTCAACGTGATACCAACACAGTCATGTCATCGGCGTATGCCTTGATGCTTTGGTATCAGTAACTCTATACTGTTACTGGTGTAGCTAGCTGTGTTGGATCTAAACTGAACTCCAGAAGAAGAACTGTTTTATGGCACATCAGGACATTTTATTGTGGACTAGCCAATTCCCTGGATTGCTACTTGCTACTGGTCTTTGAGTGGATATGTTTGTGTAGAAATATCAGCTTCGATTTATTAGTGGCACAGAGTATTATTTTGTTCTTTTCTGGCCAACTGGGCCGTGATGCACTTCGAATGGCCGTATTCCCCAGTATACAGATCAGATTGACTGTGATCTGGCTCCAGTAGCAGTCGGTTAAGACTGCCTGATGCAGGCACCGGAGAACCCAAGCATTTACATCTTGTGGCTGAAACCAGTGCTCCTTAAGCCTCAGGGGTTCTTACCCTCATCAGAAAGGCTAAGTTTATCCCCTGGCGCCTGAGGTGCCTTATTTTAGGGGAATGCTGACATAGCCCAAGGCATTTTTGGAACCACTGGGCATGTGTAAGCTACGACTCTGTGCCTGGTTCCTACACTAAAAAAGGGATTGTACCTAACTTTGGTCTCTGTGGGGCATCAGATAAATACTATTATGATACTCTAAGGAGCCAAGGGGCCAAGGGGCAGTCCATCACCAAATATAAACCCTCAAAAAGGTTAAGTGGTGATAGAGATCGCCTTCTGTCAAGTTCGTTGGCATTGATTGTCAAAACGCTATCTAATTAGCAATCACCAGTCTATCTAACTCCGACCATCTGCTACAGTGCGGTAAAAAACAGATAAAGTTCTCCTCAAGGAAGGTGACCATACACCGCCCCACTCCACATTGTGATTATTTTTAAGTGGCAGGGCAGGGAATATTCATGCCTGAAAGAAGAGGTTGTTGATAGACAGTGACAGGAACCTTAGGACATATATCGTTGATAAAAAATATAACACTGTTTCCAACACAAGTAATTCATAAGTTCTTCACGTTCGTACAAAATGTAGATGGGTTGTGTATGTGGTCTAAGGACATGAGTTAGTCAGTCCTTGGTAAATTGATGGGGATCAGGGTTCTGTAGCGGCAACTTTGTTCGGACTGTCCTACTGGCAAGATTGGCAGTGCGCTCTGAGCCCTAAAAACGGCTTGCTTAAATAATAATTGCCCAAATTCTTGGTAGGTTCTGACAGGAATCTTCCTAACAACTCTTTCATATTATTAGACATCCATTATGTCTTTGTTTAACTCCTTTCATAATCTCAGGGTCCAACCCTTTTTCTGCAACTACTGCAAAGTCAGTCCTATCATTACCACTCATGATGAGGATAACGGGAGGATAACAGTCTTTCTCATCTCTTAGTGACGTCCTTCTAGAGATTCCTCCCCTTTTGCCCAAATACGTTGGACTGTCATTTTGACAAAACTGCTTTTAAAACCTCGTTGGCAAAAAGGTGGTTCTTCATCCCAGACTAATTAATAATTCTTATCAGTCCTGATAGCCAGCCCCGGAGAAAGTCACCCAGCTGAGTTGTATACTTATTTAACAAAAAGAGCGACCAAACTACCAGATGGCCCTTTACTGTTAACAAAAACTCTATTGTCAACATCCCATGTTCCAGCTTTTAGCTGTAGATAATTATTCCAATAACATCATAAATTTTAAGGCACAGATTTTCTTCAAATTTCCGCTTACTTTGGGAAATGCAACTTTATTGTCTTTTCTTAGAATCTTCAGAATTTCCACGAATTCACATTTTACACTGCTTGGCGAATAACTTTTGCCATTCAACTTTTTCTTAGTCTGATTTTGACCCCTCATAAACCAAGGCCACAGACCAATATTGTCACACACTGGTCTGTATTGAATTGACCATGTTTGTTTGATTTTTTTTTAACTGAAGAAGTTTGAATTTATTCGTTCTCTTTTTTCAGTTATAATTGGAGACTTAACATTTTCTTCACCAGGATTTACTTTCATTTGACATTCGCTCAGCTCTCACCAGACAAGTGCACCTACTTTTGTTTATGAAATAAAAAAAGACCAATTAAAAACAATCACACAACAAAATTACATACATTTATTCAACAAACACATAATTTGGGGTTTTAACACTTTTTCCTTCTTGTGGCCTGCCGAAATAATGGCTTAGCTGAAAAGGCCTTACTCAAGACTTCAGTAAAAGGGAGTGGGGGTCAAGAAGTAGAAAAAGAAAAAAAGAACAAAAATTACACACTAAAACCTCACCTTATCTAAATAATAGTTAGGGCTCTCCTAATATATGGAGTGCCCCTCCCAAAGTAGTGGTTAAAATTCAAGAGCTTCTTCAGTGTTGACCACCGAAGAAGCTCTTCAATTTTAACCACTCTTCAATTTTAACCAGCAATAGAAAACGGCCTCTTGTTCAATTTGGAAGAACATTGGCGTGACCAACAACAGTGTCAGTCTTTGTGTTTGACAAGAAGACAAAAAGAATTGTCAAATCAACAAAAGACAATGTGTCAAAATTTTTGGCTAGTCTAGGAGTAAAAGTATTAGCTGTTATAGCTGGTACTGCTTACATCTTTTGGGATGTTCTGCTTCCCTCTGTTGAGGATGTGCTCTGATATGGAAAACACTTGGGACAAAAGACCATATTCTGCGGTTGCGGTATTCAAGGTTTCCTAGCTATATTCTCGATGAAAATATAGTCGCATACATGTTGAATTTTTAAGACATTGTTGCATGTCTCATGATAGTATGCGAGGAGAACATCCCTTACTGGTTAGATGTGGAAGGGCACAGACTGCAGGTGATTGTCACCAGAAGAAAGCCAACCTTTTGGCATTGCAAAGAGACCAGTCATTTATCTGCAACTTACCTGAGGAAGAAGGCCCCGTTGAAAACGCCTGACCATATGCAGAATTCCTTATCACTCTCCACGGTGAATGGCAAAAAGTAAGCTTCCGTAGTCTCACTTGCCATCAGGATATTGATGCCCATTCCTGTGGGGAAAAATCCAAAATCCACCCGGTCCCTTCGAAACAGCTTCAGAAAAGGTCGAGAAGTCGAAAGGGGGAGTTACTGATGGTTGGAAAATGTGGTAAAAAAATCCAACTGGCTGGCACTCAGTCTCAAAAGGTTACCCTGGCTGACACTGACAGCATGGACCCCCCACACACTTATATTGATAAAACATCTGTAGTAACCAGGGGTCGCTTAACAGTCAGAAAGCTTGATCCAGGACACTTTTCGCGTATCACCGTCTGGCACAAACATCTCTAGCTTAGAAATGTGTCCTGAATTGTCTCTTCCAATCAGCTGGATATATCGTCTCTCGCCAACTGCAACGCTTGAGTTCGCGACTAACACTGTGGCTGTCTGTCTTTTTTATAGGCTTAGACCTTTTCACACGTCTCATCAGTCTTGTGAGAATCCGAGATCGTGAGTTCTTAAAACACGTTAGCGCTGCCATTTTTGCTTTTGCATGTCAGGCACACACGAGCACGTTTTTCCGGGGATAAGTCCATTTCTTTTCTACACTCCTCCCTGATCTCATAATCACATAAATGGCATGGAGATGGCGGTCGTCTTCGATGACTGCTTCTACGTAAAATTGGATGAGATTCTTCCGTAACTGTGTTCAGTGGTCCTCTCTCATTCTTGGCATCATTATTGTCTGTCTCTGCTTCATCTAGTTCTGTAGAAGAATCACATGGTATGGGGATTTGGTGAAAGCATTATCTTTCATGCTAGCTCGTGCTCGAGCCAATAGCTGGTCGATCGATAGTCCATCCATGCGGGTTGAGACATGAAGAAGACTTTTCACTCGTTTTAGCAACCCTCGCACAAGCGCACATACCAGGCCTTGGTCACTTATTCCCCCGAACAACACCGAAAGCCTCCGCAACACAGCCAGGTAAACATCAACTGACTCCCCATGGTGGAGCCGTCGCTTGACAAATTGATCAAATGTCATAAATCCATCCGTGGCAAAGGTTGTATGTAGTGCATCCTTTATCTGGTCAAAATCCCTCTTATCTTCTTCCTTGAGCTGCTGGAAAACAATAAAAGCACCACCCATAAGCCTTAAGGGGATTGCAAGTTCTATATGTTTCACCTGGCACATCTTACAGACCAGCTCAGCCTTTTCCATCCATTCGACCACTGATGGTTCGGATGCAGAACTGTCGAACTCAAATTTTCCCTCAGTCTTTATGACGAAATAACTTGTAGTAATCAGGGGTCGCTTAACGGTCAGAAAGCTTGATCCAGGACACTTTTCGCGTATCACCGTCTGGCACAAACATCTCTAGCTTAGAAATGTGTCCTGAATTGTCTCTTCCAATCGGCTGGATATATCGTCTCTCGCCAACCGCAACGCTTGAGTTCGCGGCTCACACTTTTTTCCGGGGGTAAGTCCATTTCTCTTTTACAACATCAACAGCAACAATCACCAAATAATCATCACCACCATCTAAAACAACAATAACAACAAAAACATCTCCTATTACTCCACCACCATCAAAAACAACAACAATAACTTCAAAAAATTCAACACCACCACCAACAAAAACAATAGCAACACCTCCCAAAAGTAAGTGATGTAGCCCTGGGAAGTATAAATTTGAACAACTCCGAATTCAAGAAGCATTTGGAAGAGGGAAAAAATCTGCCCCGACTCCAGAGCCCTCTCGGTTTACCCTGTCTTCCTCCAGGCCATGGACAATTTGGCTACTGACCACACCACCTGCTCGGTGAAGCCACTGCCAAACTTACACCAAAGAAAAGGGCTCATTTTCCTTTGCTGTCATCACTAGCTTCACCAATTCCAGTTGATAGTGCAACAGCATCTGCAAAAACTGCACCAGCAGCTTTTCCTATTCGATTTATTTCTGCAACCCCCAAGAAACTGCAGTGTGTTTCGTCAATGGATGGTACAGAGGATGAGCTGCTGAAGCAAAAAAGAAGGATCATCCTCCGTACAAAGTAGAGAGGGGACGTTTGTAGGGTTGAAGAAAGCGTCATGGAGCGGCTAAACAGCCGAGATAGGAGAAGGACTTGGGGGTCCTCCACAATGTTAAGCATGTGAACGACAAAGTGGAGGACCCTAAAAACTTTCCTGAAGCATGCGTCATCACAGTAGTGTGGTCAGGCCAGGGGCCTGAGAGAATCATGGGCTTGCTCATTTCAAAGATAATGAAAAGTTTGTAAATCAGGTCATTGGGAGGGTCCCTATTTCAATTCACCCTTCCCTGTATAGGGCTTGTAAACTAACTTTTTCACGAAATCTTGGAGGTCTCGCTCAGAACAGCACCATCAATAAGGAGATAGGCATGGATCCATGAGTCAGGCTGTCGGTGTCCTAACCCCAGCCATGATTTGTCCAGATTATCAAACTCCTGTAAATATTCATGATGGATTTAAGGTTGGTTAGTTTGAATGACTGAGGGCTGAGTTCTGACTCTAAAAGTAGTCAATTACTCTAACTTCAGTGCTGCGGCGTGCATATATTGATTTAAACTTCTATGAAAGTATTCTGTCAAGGGACTACCAATCCTTCTCAGCCTGCTTTGACTTGTTTTAGAGGGGTCACCTGGCTGGCAAGTTGATACCTTTATTCAATGTGTACTTTTGTTTTTTCAGATCCGGCAGGCAGTCTTTCTGTGCTGAACCTTACCATAAAAGACAAGGCGTTTCAGCTGATAGGGGTTTATGGGCCCAATACCATCTTCCTGACTTTTTTCGGTGCATCGATCTGTTTGTGATGTCATCAAGGCAGGTAGTTTTAATGGGTGATTAGAACGCCGTCCCTGATCCTAAATTAGATCAAGGGGGAGCTAGTCAAGATTGTTTAGATGCGAAATACTTTTGCAAATTTATTGCAAGATTCGATCTGATCGACAAATTTCTGGAAAGACACTCAAATAAGATAGGACTACCGGTAGGGACACCTCAAGTCAGCTCTCTAGCAATCTCAACCGAGTGTTAAGAAGAGTCAACCTAGATTACTTATGTGGTCCAAGTTTTGGATGGTATAAAAATTCTGACCACATGGTAGGGGTGGGATTAGTAACTTTCGCCTTTTAACCATGTTAAATACTGACTTGAAGATTTGGATGAAGATCTTAGCAGACCACTTGCAGACTGCCATGCCTTGTCTAATAGACCATCAACAGTGTGGTGCTGTGAAGGGTAGGACTATCCTGGATAGTCTTCATTCGGTTCACACGATCATAGAGAAAATCAACGGTAACACTGCAGTGACCAATTTAGATCAGTCCCAGGCCTTTAATAGGGTTGACCACGGTTTTGTGGAGGCTGTCTTGTCTATGGCTGGATTTGGATTTCACTTTTGTAGCTGGATTTTCCTACTTTATGCGTTCTGCAAAGTCATAGCGGAAGTGAACAGGGTAAGATCGAAGCCCTTCACTTTGTCATGATCGATTCATCAAAGTTGTCCCCTCTTGCCCATACTGTACATCCTTGCACTGGAGCTGCTCCTGTGAAAGTTAAGAGCAAACCCAGTTTATTACCTGATGCCTCCAAAACAGCCAGGAACAACGCATGCGCTGATGATGTTAGCATGCTTGTAGCTAGCAGTGCTGAGGTGGTTGAGGTGAGCAAAGAAATCGAAAATTATATGGTCAAGGCAGGGGCCAAAATTAACCACAGAAAGTAGGTGGGTTTGCAGGTAGGTTTATGGAAAGGCTGTGTTCTTCCCAGCCCCTTCAGTTCGCTGGACAGACCATGCAAGATACTCAGTGTCTGGTTCGGTCTTGATCTCCTGCTGGAAAATTCGGAGTTATGACCAAACTATGGCTATAAAGGAGGCTCTCATTAAAGCGCCAAGCCGAGGTGTGCGGCTTACACATCTACCCCCTGGTCCTTTAGCGCCTTTCAGTACTTCCTCTCCTGTGAACCGTCCTATTCAGTCTGGAAAGGGTTCTCTACCAGTTCATCTGGGCTAAACAGGCCCCCCTTAGTGTATCAGGAGATCTGTCAGCTTCATCCATCCAAAAGCGGCCTAGGAGTACCCAACATTGGCGCGTTACCACATTTTGTATCTCAGTTCACAAGATGACGAGATGGGTGACTTTTAGAAGGAAGATACCAGGAAAGCCTCTCCGTCGTTAAGAAAAGTGCACTTGAGACCCATTGTTTGCCAAGAAATGAGTGCCTCTTCTATTGTGAGTGTCGGCATGTTCTGAAAGTTCTCTCTTGGATTCAGATCAACAGGCAGCTGTTGTCAAGTAAGGCATTGTATCGAACATTTGTCTGAGAGGCTGTACGAGATGACTTGATCGGCAAGCTTGGTATGACAATGGACTAGCATCGCTTATTGTGGCTTTGGGCCTCTAAGATGAGGTGCCTCACTTATGACGATGTTTCCATCTCCTGCTGAGTTTATCTAGAATGCCTTCTGGGTCGGCAAGAGGCTGTTTTCAGTGTGTCTAGTAATTTTACTGGATTGCGTCCAATGTGATGTGGAGGAGTCGATCTTGCGTGCCTTCTTTCACTGCACGGTTGTAGGGTCGCTGTGCAAGCTTCTTCAAGGCTACATGGTTTGTGTCCTGAATAGAAAGATATTTGTCCACTAAACCAGTTCTGTGTGCAGCAATATGGTCCTATCTTTGGACAGGTCAGAACACTATGTGTTTCTCTACTTGCTCGGCATTTTGAGAGTCATGATTTGGATAATGCATCAGAAGGAATTCCTCGAGGGCAAGCCTTTTTCCTCTTGGATGTTGGTTGCTATTTACAATCACCAAATCAAAAATCCGGTTGCACGCATGTGTCTCGTGATAGGTACAGGCCTTGAATTCTTCTTAGAAGTTGCAGGTAGAAGAATTTTGCATACGTGGAAGGACATTGACAACCAGGTAACTTATACTAGTGTTTTCTGTCTTGTTTTTGTAAAAATTGGTTTAACTTAGCTTGTGTATGTTAACTTATTGGCCTATTTATTTTCTTTAGTTTCCATTTTAGGTTTTTCTTCCTTTCCATCCCCCATTTAGACGACAGAAATTATAATTCTCTAGATGTGCGGAGCAGTTTTTTTTTACTCCCCACCCCCGCACTGTTTTCGACTGATGAACTAGCTTTTCTGCCATTACTATTATCACCAACATTTTTTTCTATATAAATTTTTCTCATTTTACATTTTTGGGGGGGATTTTTGTAATTATTTATATTTTATGTTATAAAATTTTTATATTGTTCCCCTCTCCCTCACTTATGTAAATATGGGCTTAGGTTAAAAATTCATAGAGCATTTGACTTGTTTTGGTGACTGTAGTACGAAAGTGTTTTTCAAAAAATTGTGTTATGGTGGTGAATGGATTATTGAAGTATGTATTGGGTCAGTCAATGAAACTAAAGTTAAGGTTTTTCAAATTACCCAGAGCATGGCACCTGTCGGTACAAGAGCAAGGGGAGGGAGGTTAACAAAGCCTTGAAGGTTGACATACAAGATAGCAGTAAAGTGAGAATCTTCATAGGGTAATATAGAAAAAGATAGGTAATAAAAAAGCATATAAGAACAGAGGAAGGGGAAGAGTAACTCAATCAACTTATAAAAGAAAACAAAAAACTGTATTTCAGAGACGAACAAACACATATCCCATTACAAAGAGTTTATTTTGAAAGAAATAGATTTAACAAATATATTTCTACCAACATTGCACAAATTTTGCCATGCATAATTGAGCTAAAAACACCACGTTTGATGTAAAACAAAAAAAAAAAAACAAAAGGTCAGAACTGGAAAGTCAAATGGACTTACTCAACTTAGGACCAAAACAAAGAAATATTGTACATCACAAAACAATTTTTTCAGAAAAAACAATATCTAGTCTAAATTCAAAGTTCTCTTTTCTTTTGTTCTTTTTTTTTGTTTCAAACTTCTGGTGGGTGATTTTATAATTTTCTTCTCTCTTTAGTTAGCTGTATTTTTTTCTCCAGGGTTTCTAGACAATTTTAGGATGGTGCTCTGAGGATTTTAATGTTTTTCATTATATATTATATATATCTATCAGCATTATAAAGTACGGATCAGAGGTAAAATGGAGCAATCCAGGGAAAGGAATAGTGCCCTCACCTACACCTCAGTGTTGTAACTAATGCAAAGAGAACCTTCAGGTCACCCTTGATTACAGTTACAAACTTTACTTTACTAATATATGTAGATATATATAAGATTTATATAGAATTTTTCAATAAAGAAAATTTCTGCAATGTACAAAAAATATATGCAGAAATGTAATACTCATCCTCACCATCCAAATTGACCATAACTTCAGTCTTTTGCTTCATTTGTTATTGAACAATTACATTAAAAAATTATGTCTTCAACTTGCCATATTATTTAGTCTTTTCTAACTACAAAGGCGAATTATTATTTTTAAATTAACTTCATTCAACAACATTTGTGGCGTTTTGTTTGACTATATTCTGCCATCATTCAGGCAAGATTATATGAGAGAGGCTCCAAAATTAATGCCTCTTTTTCATTTCCAAGGAAACTACAACAGACACAGATAACAAAATAAATCCACTGGTTAGAGCAAGTTTTTAACTACAAAACTCATTTTTTTCAATTCCCTGTTAGCAGGGCTTAGAATATGTTGAGTCCATCCCCTCCAGAGGGGTAAGACAACCCACACCTCTCAATGAAGAGGTGTCCTGGGTGTAACACTAAACTGAATCTGGCGCTGAGGCTCCATTAGTCCTAGCTTATGATTGTTTCCCAATATGTAATTTTGGGGGATTAAATGTAACTCTTCCAGTAAAAATGAAACAAATGATTGAAACTTACTGGATGGTGAACGTATGAATTAATTTCTATATAATTTTTTGGACATTACCACAGAATTAACTGAAAGTCCTTTTATTACAGTTTTATTATAAAACAATATATTTACATTTCATTGAGGAGAACATCCTGATGCATGTAGTCACAAGAACAGAGCAATTTGGGGATGATTCACCTTGATTTGTCTCAAAAATAATTTATTTGTCCTCATAAATTATGGTATTTTATTGACCAATAAAATACCAGAATTACGACTACATTGTTTCCATATCTAAGATATCAATAACGTTTTTGTACTTTTACAGCTACAGTATTTAAATAAACTAGTTGGAGTGACCATAACTTTCTTAAGAAAGTTTTGTTTTAATTATTTAGTTGCCACTTTGTTTATAATATAAAGATAATTTTCTTTATTAAAATCTAAAAAAAGATATTGTTTAGTGTATTGATGTGTTGTTATATAATTAATTAATTAAAATCTTACATCATTGAATTAATGCTTCATTACTGAAAAATTGAGACTACAACAAACTATATTACTGCTTAACCTCTTCAATCTTAATAACAAATTTATGATTTTACAGGAGGTATGTGAACACAGACTAATTGAAAAACACACACACATATATGTGTGTGTTACAAAGAAAAAATAATATGCAAAAAGGCTTGTTTCAATGAAAGTGTTGACTAAAAAATGCTTAAATATTGGCAAACAGAGCAGTATAACAATTAAAATAATTGTTATCTCACTGACTCTGATTACTGAGACTGGCAATTAAAAAAAACAATCATCAGACAGGAAGTTGTGGAAGGAAAAAAATTTTCTGAAACCACCAGTCAAAGTAGTCAAAAGAACTGTTTATGTGTTGTGTGTCTGTGTCTGTATATTTTTTCTCTCTCATATACATTATATATATATATATATATATATATATATGATGTATATGAAAGAAAGAAACTTCGCAAAACTTTTTCTTTTTATTTTGACAAGCTTCATGTCTCATGATTGATTGATTTTAATGGCTTTTTTTTTGTTTAAAGGCATATGATCTTTTGTGGGTTATTTAACTTCAAAGCTATTCTTGCTGGAGAACAACAATGCCACTATTGTACTCATCGCTGTCAACTTAGCTGGGGTTATTTTATGTATAGAGATTAGAGAATTGTGTACATTGTATGTTTATATCTATATTTGTTTAGTTGTTTTTAAGAGTTTTTATTTCATTTTGGCAATATGTCAACATTGCATATTTTTATTCATCTATAAACTTTTCTTTGCGCACAATTATGATATCAAGTAATTTATAAACAATTGTATGGTTTCAAGAATTCAAATGTGTCCCTACATCTAGAACGTTACACATATTGTTCCATAAGCAAACAGTAAATGGAAGAAGTACAAAATTGAAAAGGATTTACTTAATAAAGGTAGGTAAGGTAGCCATGTGGGTTTACTGTTTCCTGGCAAGGGTCAGTGACAATGTCTATACTGTTTAAAGACCAGAGGTGAAAAGAGACCAAAAATGGGTTCTGGAAACTGTCATGTGACACCTCCTACATGGCCCCTTTGAACATGCAAATTATCTATGGAAGATTATCAATTATTATATCTATACATTATATTTCATTTATTTTCATTTGGTATATGTGTGTAACGAGAGAAATGACTTACTGTGGAGTCCAAAGAGAACACGAACATGTCTCGTGGGCAAGGTACTGTTAGGAAAGAAACATGGTTGTTCTTGGAGGCACAATTTGTAGGATGCCTGTCTCGTCTCCAGCAAGACAAGATTTGTGCTCATGCAAATTTTGGACTGGCATAAAAGCAGAAATGGGCATCATTGGATTCACGGTGAATTATATATAAACAATCATATCAGATTCCATTCCTTGCGGATTACAGGCATCACCTTGACCAAACTTTTTCTTCTTTTCCTTTTCACTTTTTACTCCTCCAGATTTTTTTACGTTGAAGCAATATTTTCATATTATTTTTTCCATTCAATCTCAACCAGTAACAACAGCAGCTACTTCCTCTAGCATCTTGCCATCTCTCTTCCTAGTTTCCTAAAGCAATTATGGAGGAAGAAAACATTAACTCACATATAGATACGTTCACAAGCCTCAAAGACCTGGAAGCTACCCCTTAGGAGACAGAACAACCAGTAGCAATAACACCAGTGCCAACAGAAAGACCAGTACTACCAGGTTCCCAGGAATCGTCACTCCCGGCTAGTTCTATCCAGCCTGGACAAAGGACTTTAAATAATAACAACAACAGCCCAGCAACACCAGTCTCTTGGATCATAAAAAGAAAAACAACAAAAGAGCACAAAAGGGACAGGGTGGGCAAATATACCTCATACTTTCAAGGCAATATCATCTTGCCCTTCTTCTCCATAGCAAGCTACTCCACAACGCTCCCCTGAAAAAGGAAAGAACCCCTCCCCAAAAAACAATTTCAACTCCCTCAAAAACATTTCTCACTCCCTAAAAAATCACAGGAAATCCTCTTTTCCCCCACTCTCCCGTCTCTCTCATCTCCCAGACTGCTCTCCCATTCAAGATCCCAAAACAGACAATCATCAGATCCATCCAAAAACCCTAATCACATTCCACTTCATCCATCCCAAACTCAGAGGAATTATTAGGAGTGGCTTTGTGCTCTGCGGAAATTGAAGAACTTTTTACGGACCTCCAACTCTGCAGAGCACTTAAGCCACTCCTAAATTTCAAGAAAATCAAGGACAAAAACATTTCCAACCCATATTTGTTCAGAGGTGCACCCAAAGTAGCCACCTTTGTTCATTCGGCTGGAAGCCACGCTAAAGGCTTGTGGCGTTTCCTTAGGAAAGCCAGTCGAGAAGACGTAAGGCTGGCTGAGTTGGAACACCCTACCCTTAAGAAAATCGTCTTTTTGCGCAGGACGGATCCCCATTTATGTGTACCTCTCTTTTTACAAGTCGTTAAAGCTGAGGTATCCCTTAGATGTCGTAGGCTTATCCAGAGACAGCCGAGTTACAACTGAACTCAGCACTGGATCCCTGAGGCATGTAGTTGGCATCCTCACTCCTGAGGATTTCCACCCGTAGTCAACAGTGAGTAGGTAAGTGGGTTTGATGGCTCTAAACCTTGCCACTTTGAATGCGAGGGGACTGAGGGATTCAAGTAAGTGTGTGCACTTGCTTGGTGAACTCTCGTACCTCGGTGTGAATGTTGCTGCAGTGCAAGAGACTCACACCATTTGCACTGTGGACTGTCAGGTTCTGGAGAATGACTACGTTGTCCTTTCAGCATACGGCAGCTGTAGCAGCGTTGGGGTCTCTTTGCTAATTGAACACAGCCTTAATGCTAATGTAAATCTTGTTCTTGCAGATGACAGGGGCTGGCTGGTTGCCAATGTTGTAGTTAGAATTTCGAGTTCTGGGTGGTTGTGGTTTATGCTCCCAATATCGCTGCAGAGAGGGTTTTCATTTTTCAGCGGTCAGTGCCAGTCCTTAACAATCTAAAATGGATAGTTTTAATGGGTGATTGGAATGCAATCCTTGATTCCTAGATATACAGGGTCGGAAGGGAAGCTGGAGGGCCGAGAACGTGTGAAAGCAGCCTGATTAAATTTATGGCTCGCAATGACTTGGTCAACAGGTTTCATCTGGATCACCCAGGGAGGGAGATGTGAACGTGACTAGATCGTTCGTCCTCTATCCATGTTAGATCCTATCTGGACAGAGTGTGAGTAGAGCTGACACTGATTTTGTTAAGTGACCCACGTTCCACTATGAAGTGTGGACTGACCATAAATTTGTTTGGGTCAGTCTGCGGTTAGCTGATAGGCCTAGTCTACCCAGCTACTGGAAGTTCAATACCTCTTTACTGGAGATACAGGACCTCCAGGACCGGCTAGAATCCCTAGTTTAGCAGGCATTAGTGGAGGCGGTTACCGGGAATAAGTGGTGGGGATCTCTCAAACTTAGGATTAGAGATTTCACCATCAAATACGGTTGCCAGCTCAACTTAGATTGGACCAAGGTGGCAAAATCTTTAGAAGATAAGCTATCCGGAGCGGTGGAAGGGGGGATTCCCTAGCTGTAGATTTAGCTAGATGGGACCTAGCAAGCACTACAAGAGATACGTATTTAGTTAAAAAGAGTTCCCAACGAAGCTGTGAAATGCAACGCGTTAACAAGAACAAAGTTTCCCCTTTCGGCATATCGAATCAGTTAAGTCCCTGAACAGGTACATGCTCAGCTCGAATCATGAGATGCACAACGCCTTTCAAGCGCACTTCCACCTTTGCTTTTCTCGCTGTCCTGACCTCCCTGTTCAGGAGTTTCGTAGCTATTTAATTGACTTCCCCCACCTTCAGGAGGCTGAAGCGGCTAGCTGCGAGGGTTTGGTTACTGAATGCGAAGTCCATGATGCACTGAAGCAGGTCAACCTCAACAAATCACCCGGAATTGATGGTTTTACCCAACTTGAGACTGCCACACATATTTGTACCTATTCTGACAGATATGTTCGATCATTGGTTCACCCAGGGAGCTATCCCTGGTAGCGTTACTTAAGGCGTAAACACATTGCTGAAGAAAGGTGGCAGGCATGTTTGGGAAGAGCTAGATGATGCCTATAACTCTGCTTAACACAGAGTTAAAGATTTTGGCCTGGGTCTTAACGAACCATTTGCATCTTGTCGTTAGTGATTTGATCAAACCTGAGCAGAACTACGCTGTGAAGGGAAGATTAATCCAAGACAACTTGCACTAGGTGCGCAAGATCCTAGAGGGGTTAAAAGATCAGTCCAAGATAGGGTGGAGCATCAGTTCTTGATGACTGTTTTGGAGACTGCGGTCGGTCCTGCAGGGTTGCCCCTCTGTCTCTTCTTCTCTATGTCCTTGCTTTTGAGCCTCAACACTGGAGGCTTAGGGACAGGAAAGCAAGTCCGACCCTGCGCAGCATTTCTCTTGCTGGTCCTCTTTCAGCAAAGGTATCCCCATTCACTGATGATATCACTGTCTTTGTGTCCTACCGTCTGGACATAATGTCTGTGAAGAATGCAATTGCAAGATACGAACAGATAGCAGGGTCCAAGAACAACTTTGATGAGAGCGAAGGTTTGCGGCTAGGTACCTGAAAGGGTGGCGTTTCTCTGCCAGGGCTTTTCTGCTGGAGTGACGGACTCATTCACGTCCTCTGGGTGTGGTCTGGGCCCGAGCTCCAACTGGAGCGAAATTTATTGGAAGTACAGGCCAAGGTATATGTCCAGGTGGGTACCTGGTTGTCCCTAAATGCCAGGGTGCAGATGTGCGCCATGTACATCTTCCCCTTGATTCTTTACCTCTTGTCTGTACTTCCTCTGCATAAGAATCATTGGCTGGCGCTTCAACAGTCCCTCTCGAAATTACTTTGGGGAGGTGGAAGGCCAATGATCCGTAAACAAGCCTGTTGTCAGCATCCGCGTAACGGGGGGTGTCTAGGTATGCCTGATCTGGAGAACCACTGGTTCGCTGAAAGACAGGCTTACTTGGGCCGATCCTTATCGACGAACACGATGTGGAAACAGAAGGCACGAAATATTTTCCTCGCCTTAAGTCAGACCCCAAGGCTGAAGGTTGATGTAAGCTGAAAGGCAAAGGAAGAATGCGGTAAGGCCCTTCACAACCTTCCTGGAGTCAGTGACCTTGTAAAATACAGCTTGAGACCAGGTAAAAAATCTCACCGTGCCATTACAAAGTGATGCACCGGAAGAGAGTGACCAGTGAACTGCATGACAGTTATTTCCGCTCGATGACGATCACACATGCCATTCCAAAGACGGCGGAAGTGACACATCCCGATCACCAGATATCGGAAGAAATTCCGGGGGCGTGGAGGCGTGTCCATATCTCCGCGTGGGAGTTTGAAGGTAATATAAGGCCGATGAATTGAACAGCCAGAGCGGAACGTAACATATATCGATTTGGTGCCCGTGCCAGCCGAGTTTCTGCAAGGACTCAGAACGAACCCAGTTACCGTAAACGACAGTCTTAAGCATCACAACACGACATCAACGAAAGGTAGGTGACTTTTGGTTTTACCTTGTATATGTTCTGCTCTTGTTACATATTGGGTTGGTTGTTAACTAAGAAAAAAAAAGTTAAAATGGAACAGTCATCCTTGTCCGACTTGATGCAGGGTTTGACCCTTATGTTAAGAAATGTGGCTCGTTCGGTGACGAACACGTTAAGGGGTGAATCGTTGATAAAGTATATCCAGCCACTAATACGTAGAGAAAATGGTGGGTACAAGGCCTGGTTGGAGGAGATGCAGAAGTATTTCCATGTGGCGCGCGTGGCGGAGGAAGATAAACGCTAGGCGGCGCTCCGCACAACTTGTGGTACTGTAGGACAGTACATACATAGACTATTGACTAACAACCTACGTCTAACATAGGATGATTTGAAGGTGTCGTTAGGGGAGTATTATGGGGTGGTTCCCAACCCCAATGCACGGTTAGCGGAATTGGGTAAAATTAGACAAGGAGGAACGGAGGGAATACAGGAGTACATGCAGAGGGTGGTGCGACTGGCCGAGAGCGCGTACGCAGGGGTTGACGGGAGAAATGAGGTCGTGTCTAAACAGGTCCTAGGATTTTTCATAGAGGGGCTAAGAGAAAGGGAGATAAAAATGGCAGTAATGAAAGACGAACCACAAACATTAGAAGCTGCATATCAGAAGGCCCTATCCGAGTGGAAATGGAAAATTTGGCTCGACGAGGGTTCAGAGTATGAAGACGAACCCATGGAGGTTTGTCACTCTAGGAGACGGTTGAGAATAGAAGATGTGGGTCCGGCGAAATCTAATAATAAGAAGAAGAAGTGCCAGAAAAAAGTACAAAAGTAAATGCTATGGGACCGAGAGATAAACCTCATGAGAGAGGTAGAAACCAGGTCATTAGGTGTTGGAGTTGTGGCAGAGAGGGCCACATACAGAGATTCTGTAAACAACGAACCCCGGAAAATGTGATTGAACAGTTGAGTAGAGGATATGCTAGTAAATTCAGCGGCGTATCAGTGGCTAATGCTATAGTTAGAATTAAAAAATCTCGTAAGTTTCCGTTGCTCATAATGAACAATACTAATCAAACAGTCACTTTGAAGCAAGGATGGTCGATAGCTAGGGTCAATGAGACGAGTAGCATCACTGAAATTACGGTGCCCGATAAACAAACGAGCCATATCTCTGATGAAGAATTACAACAGGTAAATGTATCGGAAGAATTCAAACCAGAAATTGATGGGCTGTTAAAAAGAAATAGAGACTTGTTTGTTTGTGAAGACAAACATTTGGGCAGGACTGATACTGTCAAAATGCGTATCGATACTGGAACGCATGCACCCATAAAAAAGGTGCCCATATCGCACACCACTCAGACAAAGAAAAATGGTTGATTTAGCAAATGACGAAATGATGCAAGCAGGCATAATTGAAAGATGCAATAGTCCATGGGGTTTCCCGATAGTTTTAGTTGAAAAAAAGGATGGTACTAAAAGATTTTGCATTGATTTTAGAGCACTTAATGTTATATTGTCATCTGATGGTTCATCTACATATATACTGGATACATACCGACGCAATGATAAAGACGCAGGATGACTTCTTTATAAATATATGTACCTCTCACTTTCCTGCAAGGGTTCGAAAAGGTTATGCAAGGTTTGATTGTGAGAGGGAGCTGGAGACCGAACATAACTGCAATATTTTGACCCCCACTCTTATGGCCGTCAACGTTGTGTCTTTTTCGTTCTCCTGATGCTCAACCGGAGGCCCACACTGCTGGGTGATGGCTTTCTTTACTGCATCTTATCAACATCTTCTCCGGACCTCAACTCATCAGGGCACAAAGGCTCCTTCGGCCTGATTCCTTTCTTATTCAATTGCAGTCTATAGTACCATAAATTAAGCATGATTTATAATAAAACTTTCTCAATAGCTTACGAGCATTATTCTTCTTCTTTTTTTTCTTTGCACAAAATATCCCGGGTTTTTTTTTCTAAACAACCCAAAATTTTATCAATTTAGCCAACATTTCCCAATTCAAAATAATTCCTAATCCGAATCTGCGAATCTTCGCCACACCTGGTTCCGTCAAAATTCTGCGCATCTCTTAATTATATCCAAAACTCTATTTCAAAATATCTTCCCCAGTAACAATCTCAAAGCTCCACTCCAGGGGGAACTCACAAAATACCTGTCTGTCTCGTCAGACACAAAAAACATTTGTCTCTTAGTTACTCTGCCTCCATGGCGAGACCATTTTTAATCGATACGGACCACGACAAGTCCGAGACAATACCCATGTCTCTAATGATTGGTATCAACAACTTCCACAACGTTGTGTCTTTCTCGTTCTCCTGATGCTCAAATGGAGGCCCAGAGGCCCACTCTGCTGGGTGATGGCTTTCTTTGCAGCATCTTCTCCGGACCTCAATTCATCAGGGCCCCAAGGCTCCTTCGGCCTGATGTGGCTTTCCCTACCACATCTCGTCTATCTTGTCTCCAACTCTAACTGGATCTGGAACCCTTACTTCCGTCTTGACTGAGTTATATAATAGTTCAACGTCCGCTCAATCGCCCACTCGATCTTTGAAATCGCATGTTTGATCGTCATCAAGCGGAAATAACTGTCAAGCAGTTCACAGGTCACTCTCTTCCGGTGCGTCAGTCTATGAGTGTACCATGGGAATTTTTTACCTCGTCCCATTTCATCAGCCAATTTCCGCCCACGCGATTTCTTCTCATAACTGCCATTAGAATGTATCACTTCCTTCCGGTGCATCACCTTGGAATGGCATTTTTGGCCGGGTCAAAGGCCAAAATGCAACATTAACAGGGTTACAAAGAAGTACGCTCGAGCGCTCCCGGTTATTGATGATATACTGGCTTCACTCGGGTCAGCAAAATACTTTTCGAAACTGGATCTGAAGTCGGGGTATTGGCAAGTTGAGTTCCATGAAAATAACAAAGTGCATTCACTTGCCACCGAGGTTTGTTTCATTTTAACGTGATGCCGTTCGGTCTCACAAACGTCCCCGAGGTCTTTCAGGAACTGATGTCAATTGTATTACGGGGCCAGGAAAATTTTGCTCTGGCATACCTTGATGACATATTGATATTTTCTAATACGATAGGGGACCACTTGAAACACATAGATAGGGTCTTGAGTAGTTTGCGGTAGCATAACCCGAAACTGAAGCCCTCTAAATGTGAGTTCTTTAAAAAAGAGACCCAATATCTAGGGTTTAAAATTAGTGAAGATGGGGTGTAGGCTATAGAGTCGGTCGTGACTCCTACTACTGTTAGACAGGTTAGATCTTTCGTTGGAATGACCTCGTATTATCGTCGTTTTATTATAATTTTTTCTGATATAGCCGAGCCACTGATTAATTTAACGAGGAAGTATGCGCGTTTCCAATGGGACGACACATGTCAGACTGCTTTTGATAGTCTAAAAATGAAACTTGCGGAGATGGTGATACTAGCATATCCCGACCCAAATAAGGACTATAAGCTATATACCGGTGCCTCCGACCAGTCGATTGGTGCATGTTTATCCCAAATGGTATATGATTGGAGGCATAAGAAAGAAGTAGAAAAACCAATTTATTTTCTATCCCACAAGTTAAGTGATACGCAGACAAGGTGGTCGACCATAGAGAATGAGGCTTATGCCATACACTATGCCCTTCAAAAATTACACCCCTATTTGCATAGTGCAACATTCACCATTTATACTGATCATAAACCCCTGGAATATTTACTCAATTCGTCCATACAAAATAGGAAAATACAAACTTGGGCTTTGAGCATAGCGGGATACAACTGTATCATACAGTATCTCAAGGGTAAAGATAATGCTTGCGCAGATCTCTTGTCTCGTGCCCTGGATGCAAGTGAGGACAATGAAGATCCTCCAAGGGATATAGACGATAGGAGTTATTTAGTGCAATAAATTCAAACCATTTTGAACCAAAGCAGTTTGCGTCTTTCGAAAATGACAACTCATCAATGACGTACGAACGACCCACGTTGACAGGGATAGATATAATTGGTGAACAGGAATCCAACAAAGATATTTTGGATCTGAAGGCTAGGATTAAGAATGGTAGAGCTACTAAAATGGAACAGAAGTTCATATCAATGGACGAGATCGTATATTACTTGTCTTAGCCCGATGATGAATCACTCATCAGGCTATATATGCCGTCTCAATGAAGAAAAAGTGTGTTGGTGCAATACCACAATGACAATGGTCATATGGGTGTAGAGAAAACGTTTCATGCAATCAAACATAAATATTTCTGGCCCTGCTTGCTAAAAGATATAAACGATTTTGTAAGCAAATGTATTGCGTGTCAAACGAGGAATCTGAGGAAGCAGCAACCCCATATGCAGGAGTGTGATTTACCTCCGTTTCCTTTCGCAAAGCTTGCCTTGGATATCTCTGGACTCTACCCAAAGACTCATTCGGGTAACCAATATATAGTTACATTTATAGATAAGCCTGAGGCTTTTGCTGTTCTAACAAGAAGGCAGAAACAGTGGTGCATCTCCTAGTAGATGAAATTTCCCCCAGATTTGGAGCACCACTTCAGCTTTTAACAGATAATGGACCGGAAAATGTCAATAAAATCATGAAAAAGACGTTAGAGGAGCTCAATGTGCATCACGTAACTACTTCGTTTCATCACCCACATAACAATGGTAAGGTTGAAAGATTTCACAGAACAATGCACGATATTCTAGCTAAGAAAATTAGTCACAACAAACAGTCATGGGACATTTATATAAATCCATTGGATAATATATTGAGGCCTCGTCGCATATATTATGGCGAGGAACATCTTGAAATCGCCCTGCAGGAAATGCATCGCACTTTCACTTTAGTTAGAAATAACATTAGGAAAGCAAGGAAAAAGGCAATAGATGGGTCCCGGGGTAAGACTAAGGACGTCAAATTTAAGGTTGGTGATTTAGTGTATTATAAGAACCACCACAAGAGGGGGAAATTGGACGTGCGCTGGCGGTCATATTATGTGGTGATTGAGAATACTGGTCCTGTCTCTTACAGAATTAGAGATCAATTGACAGGTTCGGTCACGAAAGCGCCTGCCGAGCACCTTCGGGCGGCGTCCATCGAGGAATGGGAAATTCCCACTACGGACAGGCCGCTACGGAAGATCGCGTTGGCTGCTCCGATAGATTCCAGCGATTCTGACACTGATTCCGAGACGGAAAAAGCCGACTTTCCAGTGCGCAAGTGTCGACATCGGCGAGAAAACTCAGACGACGAGTCTGACGTACCATTGATGGAGCACCGTATCGTAACACGACACAGAACAGTGGATAAAAGCGTTTCGACCTGTGATATAGAGAGCGTCACTGGCTTCTCGCCGACTTCCAAGGACGAACCTCCAGAGGATGTAGAGTAAGAGTCTACCCGTGGAGAGAGGGTCGTAAATGAATCACCTGGAAATGAGGTAAATGACGATTTCCAGGTAGGACAAGCGTCCGCTGGGTCGAAAGAAGATGGCGCATTTACAGGTCGCATAGGCGAGCGTACTGCTGGAGAATGCGTGGCTAATCTTAGTGTCAACGACCGGAAAACTAGAAAGGAGCAATTGAAAAGTTTAGTTGACTTGATTGCTGGGATACTGTAGGAGGAGAAGATTAATAAAGGGGAAACTGTGGAGGAGGATGGTGAGTGAAATGTCGGGTGCTGGGGACGGAAGATTTAGAGTAGTTTCCTGGACTTGGATTGGTGTAAGAGTTACAGCCCGAGTAAAAATAAATAGTTGTTGGCGACCATAGTCGAGGGTGACCTGAAGGCTCCCTTTTCGATAGCTACTACACCAAGGTGTAGGGGAGGGCGCTACTCCTTCCCAGGATTGCTCTACTTTACCCTTGATCTGTACCTTATAATGCTGAGTGTTAAGCAAGGAGGCATCAAGTACCATTTTTTGAGTCTTTGGTATGACTCGACCAGGGATTGAACCCAGGTCTCCCGGCCCATTGGCGAACACTCTAACTGCTAGGCCAAAATAAATAAAATAAAGTAAAATAAAACCCTACAGTTTAGAAAATGAACTGCGTTTTACCATACCTCACGTTGATAGAGGTTGGTCATTGTCATATTAACGGGTGTGTTTCTTTCGTTCCAGAATGACGACCCTCGTTCCCTTTATCCTGTTGTGTATTTCAGGGTCAGGCATGGCGATCGAGGGTTACCAGAACGTCATCTTCCACGAGCAGAGTGAGATATCACCCACACGTGCGAGGTGGTTGGTAACATTTGCAATTGATCTCGCACCATACGACGCCGCTTTCCAGTCGTTAGAAGAGTGCATAAGGAATGTCCAGACGGGGGCAAAGGAAGATTTCCCACAAGAGTTCCTCGGGGACGTCACCTTTGAAAACTAGTAAAAAATGTGAATCAAAGTTAAGAAGGAACGTGAACACTTACTATCAAAGTATGAGGACTATAGGTCTATTGCGCATAGGTCAAGACGCTCGTTGTTGCCAATTGAGGGCAATGCCTTGAGTTACCTTTTTGGAGTTACGTCGGAAGATGACCTTCGTGTAATCAGTAGGGCACTAACTAGATTGACAAATACACAAGGGCGGTTGTTACATGTGATGGAAGATAGCATCTCTGTGATAAATGTCACAAGACGTGCAGTGTCCGACAATAGGCACAAAATAAATGAGCTCATTGTTAACCTAAGGGATATAGTAGTTTCCATGGCGAACGCAACTCAAGATTTAGACAAACAGGTAGCCAGATTAGAAATCCTTACCCATAGATTCTGGTTGTATAAAATCATGGTGGAGGGGCTGAGGAAATATCTATTGGATGTGCACATGGCTTTGAGTTACCTGGAACTCTAGTTAAACTTATTGTCGATTGGTCATTTGTCACCTAGCATAATTGCTCCGCATGACTTAAGGAAGATACTGCATAGCATAGCTCGGACACTTCCGGATAACTTCAAACTGGCGAATGATCCCAATACAGACATGTGGCATTATTATGAAATATTGGGTTGCACAACACTTTTTGGTGCAAAGTCTATTGGAATTGTAGTAGACGTGCCGTTGTTGGATAGAGAACACTTCTACGTAGTGTACAATATTTTGAACTTTCCGCTTCCATTGCCTGCACGTCCAGGTTCGGTGAAGGGTTCCAGATTGTCGGCCAAATTTAAGCTGGATTCGAAAATGATTGCTGTGAATAAGGCCGGGACCCGATATATTTTGTTGAGTCGCACTGAGGCGGCGCGATGTTCCACAAGTAAGAGTAAGCCATGCGAAGTCTCTGGTCCCGTTTATGTCACAAATTCGAGAGAGTCATGCGAGATGTCGCTCTTTCGACGTAATCCAGGAGAAATAGAGAGGAATTGTCAGATCACGATTACGACCAATACCCGACTTCCAGTGGCATTGAGGTTAGACCCAAAAATCATGGATAGTGGCGACAACGGTGGATTTGCATTTCGTGATACTTTGTGGGGACCGAACGCGTAGTAAGCTTGTTGCAAGAGCTCCACTGGCCACTGTGCGAATGAATAGTGGATGCACAGCTTTCAGTGATTTCATGGTACTGGTTGCGCTGGTTAACGGCGGTTCAAGTTTCGGGAACGTCGGCCCGCTGCAGATTAGACCCATAAACGTCTCCAGTCCGATAGTGTGGTCCCCAATCACAAAGAAATTTCCTAATTTTTCTGTGGACACCATGCCGGGGAAATTACGTGAGATGGGAGAGATTCCTATCCAAAAACTGCTAAATGCTTTGGAACAGGTAGAAGTAGAGAGATTTAGTGAGAGGCCTAAGGGAGTCTCAATGACGCTGATTATAGGGGTTAGCATAGCCGTAGTTAGCATACTAATATTTTTGGGAGTGGTAGCTAAACGCTGGATTGCTAGGAAGAGGGAAGGTAAACGTCCTACAGGGGCACAGATAAGCTTGTCATTATTAAATGGTGCTGAGGCAAGCCCTCAGCGCCCGAATGCCTCTGGGTCGGATGGGGAGATGCCCTCCAAGTGGGTATACCCAGACTTGGAGACAGTAAATGGTACCCTGGATAATGAAAGAGGGCACTCGGAGCAGCCCGAAAAATTACGACTCACGGGTCTATTTTTGGGTAAAATGGTTTGGGGGGGTGAAGAAGCTATAGGTAATACGACTGATCCTCCAGACAGGCTGCACACTCATCGTCAACAGAATGAAGCTGTAAACAATTTTTATTTCTTTTATTTCTTTTTCTTAGTCGGACTTTGAATGACATACACTGCAGATGATGACAGTCATCTGTGCTCAAACATAGTATGTTTTGAAATTGTGGAGTGACGTGTGTAACGTTGAACTCGAGCAGAGACACGCATGGTGTAAATCGAATGTCATTTACCCGATGTCAGTTTGAAAATTGGGGCGACCGTAAGGTCGTACATCGGGTATGGTCTACTGGAGTGAAAGAAAACGAACTCTTTAAGCATTACAAACTTTTCTTTTAAAAAACGAACTCTTTAAGCAATATAAGCTTTTCTTTCAAAGAGAAAAGGAAAAAAAAAAGAAAAAAAAGACAAAACAAAGGTAACGGATCGTTGGAGATATTATAAGAAGGACATAACGAACATGAACGATTGTCGGGGTTATCCAAAAATAAAGGGAGGGGGGGAACACCAATTTTGTGTTTAAAAAAAAGCGTGTTATTTTTATTTATTTGGGGTTTTTTGTTTTGGTTTTGGTTTTTTTTTGTGTATTACATGCTTTTGTTATTTTCTCTACTTTTGCAAACTCATGTTGTACAATTGCTTCGTTTGGGTGGTGTGGGGAGAGAGGAAAGAGATTCACTTAAAATGTTCACTCGTGAACATTTTGAAAAATAAGATGGCGAGGAGTGTAAAATACAGCTTGGCTGACAATATGAGACAAGGTAAAAAATCTCACCATGCCGTTACAAAGTGATGCACCGGAAGAGAGTGACCTGTGAACTGCATGACAGTTATTTCCGCTCGATGACGATCACACATGCCATTCCAAAGACGGCGGAAGTGACACATCCCGATCACCAGATATCGGAAGAAATTGGAGGCGTGTCCATATCTCCGCGTGGGAGTTTGAAGGTAATATAAGGCCGACGAATTGAACAGAAGACAGTGAAAAATTCCGCTGTTCATGAAAGCTTGTTCCTACGTTGCCCCGTGTGCGTTGTCTCGGCCATCGTCTACTTAGTCCAAGCCTCATAGACGAACGATTCTAATTTCTCTCCTGATTGCTCCTACTTCACAAAAGCGTCCGTCGAGAAAATAAATATATATTGTTATATATATTACGTGTTGTCTTTTGTTTGGCCAGAGCGGAACGTAACAACCTTTCTTGGTCTCGAAAGGAACTGTATTAGGAATTAATGGTGGGTTCCACTTCACATCCTCCCATGGATTGGCTGGTCGATGGAGGAGGTTCGCTCACATTGGAATTGGGTGCCAGGTTCGGGTTTCTTGAACAATTCTGAGTTCTTGCTCACCTGGCGGCTTGCACGGAAAGGGTTGCCCCTTTTCGACTCGAATTACAGAGCATGCCTTACAGACATGTCCAACTGTCCTCGCTGCAGCAGTAGCTTAGAAGAAACGGCTGAGCACACCTCCTACTCCTGCAAGCGAGTTTAGAGAGTGGACAGCCCACATTAAACCCAAGTAGCTCATACAGCTCGACACTGGTTACGTCGTGGACAATGTTTTGCCTCAGTTTCAAGGTGAGAAGCATGTGATGTTTCTTGCGATCCTAGCTGTAGCTAGAATGGTGATTTGGACGATGCAAAAGAAGGGATTGTACGACGATGCAAACTTTTCTCATCATGATCTGATTTTGTTCTTTAGGCATCAGCTTAGGGTCAAAATCAGATGTGATAGAAAACTCTTAGATCCCATAACATTCGACAGAAAGTGAGTGCATGCAGTGAGCCTGGTTATACAAAAGGGGGCATTGTTGGAGTCATCCTTCCCTCCTCTTCCTGAGCATGGCGACTACGGACCGGATCCTTCAGGACCCCACCCTGGGTAAGTTGTTTGTTCCCTTTTTCCCTAGTTAGCAGTATTTTGTGAGTCATTGTCCCCATCATCTAGTTATTAGTCTACGATGTCTTCTCCGCCCCTATTCTTTATTGTCCTTTAACCCTTAATCCAGTCCCAATTTTCTGACGATCTTGGAATTCACAATTTCTATTCTCATTCCTGCATAAACTTCCCACATCGTGTACCATATTCACAATTAACGCTATGTGCGAAATGGACATATAATGTTCATTACTATAGAACATATAAATAACATAGGAATCTCGGAATTCGAAAACACGTAACGACTTCTTGTTCAGGTACGAAACCTTTTTATTAACTTTGAGTTAAAGGTTTCGACGTAAGGAGGAGAGACACAATCTTCTATGCTGTCTTATTCATTTGGCCCCCATCTCGAGCGGCTCCCTTAGGGCGCAAGTTCGCCTCGCGTCTGCGAGCCCCAAAAGTCGAACCTCTTCGTTTGGCGTCTAGTACTCAACTCTCTAACTTTCTTCAAATTCTCACACAAATCTCCGCGCGCTTCCGGTGTGTGACGTCACCCGCACCCTGTCACCCCGTTTCGTCTCGGACTATTGTGACATCTCTGAGTGACATGTCCGTTCTGTGCGCGCTCACGCGTTACCACCTGCATCGAGGTTGCACCTAACTAACCCATGTGCCGAGTCGAAAGGTTCTCAGCCTAACTAAACCCAAAGGCATGAACCGAAATCCCTCGGCTATTATATTACATTATCACCTGATTGATTGAAATATCTCATTTTTGTGCAAGGGTTAATTTCAAGCAGAGATTTGGTGATATGGGCTCAGGTTCTTACAAGATGGGAACAGGATCCAAAACTAACATTACAGGCTGTAGTGAATGAATGTAACCGGATTATAAATATGAGATATAATTCGGCAAAAATTGAGGAAAAAGATTGCATATGAACATTACGTTAAAACCAGATGTTGTATATTGACCTCCGACCTGGCCGGGCTGTCAAAATAGGAAATGCACCTGTGTAAATAACAGGTGCATCCAGTCGAGGAATATCAGAATATAACCTTGACTGTGGACGGGTTAAATGAGTGTGATTTGTGACGCCCACAAGAAGAAGGTGGACGTTGAACTATTATATAACTCGGTGCACAGGAAGTTCAACCAGTTGGGAATCAGACGAGTTGGACACAAGATGTGGTAGAGAAAGCCAGCACCCAGCAGTGTGGGCCCCCGGTTGAGCAACCCAGGAGAACGGGAAAGAAACACTGTTATGGCCATAAGAGTGGGGGTCAATATGTTGCAGTTCTGTTCGGTCTCCTACTCCCTCTCACACACAACCCTTTCAATAAAGTGAGAGGTATATTTTCTAAAGAACTGTGTCGCTTGTCTTTATTGTGTCATCATTATGATTCTGCATGCATCTGCATATGAGTATACAACAAAGACAGTTTAGAAAAAAATAAACAGATTACTAAACCAAATCCATGCCATTCATTTGCAGGACTAAATTTCCTAAGTGATTGTCCATTCAAAAGTAAGTTTTGTTATATTTGTGTAAAATCAGGACACAAGTCCACATTGTTGAAACAAGAAAAGAAAGGTCTGACATGACTAAAACATATACGTAAATGTAGTGATATCAAAATGACTTGGTGGTGATTTGCAAAGAAAATTCATCGATATTAAAATGAATAATGACATTCATTGTCAACTTGACACAAGGAGTAATCTTTCAATCATAAGCGAAAACACTTGGGAAAAAAATTGGTATACCAAAATTGACACTCACCAAAAAATTTGGAAAAAATAGTGACAACAAAAGTTTACGTGTTGAATAATACGTCAGACTTGTTTGGTACTGACTAGAGGGCATTGTTCAAACTATGGGACTTACTAAATGATTCTTTCTGTAACAAGGTAAATTCAACCCACTCCAACACAAACAATATGCTTGAAAAATTAAGAATAGAAAAAGAAGGTTTTGGCAAGTGTACCAAAACAAAAGTTAAGTTACAAGTTAGTAAGAATGCGATGCCAGTTTTCAAACTGAAAAGAAGTTTGCTGAATGTGACAATGGATTCGATAAATTAGGAATTAGATAGACTAGAATGAATAAGTGTTATTTCAAAAGTGCAATGCTCCAAATGGGCTGCACCTATGGTTTATATCAAGAAGAAAAACAAGCAAATGTGTGTATGCAAGTTTCAATTAATGTCTGAAAAATTATAGATATTTGTTACTCAGTGCCAAAGATATTTTTGCAAAGCTATACGGCGGCAAAATATTTTCAAAGCTAGACTAGTCCAATGCATACCTACAGGTTATGGTCGATGGAGTAACTTCAAAGTTGCTTACAAATACTCAGGTTTATATATTTTAACCGTTTACCATTCAAAGGTAAACTAACACCGAATGTATTCCAAAAAATAATAGATGGTATGTTGGCTTAACTGGATTTCACTATGGTGTATTTAGATGACGTACTTATAAAAAATTGAAACATTTGAGCAGCACAGGCAACATGTGAAAGAAGAGTTTTAAGAATTAGTTAATTTGGTTTCAAACTCAGCACAGATAAATGCAAATTTTACATGTCAAAAATTAAATACTTGGGGCAAATTATCAACACAAAAAGTCAAAAACCCAATCCAGAAAGATCTTTTGTGATTTGGAATATGCCTGCCCCTAAAAACTGTTGAATTACAAGCCTTCTTGGGCTTAACAAACAGTTACCAAGTGTGTATAAATAATATGCATAATTTGCGTGTCCCACTAAATAAACTATTGAAAAAAGAGAAAATGGAATTGGACTGAGAAATGCTTGGAAGCTTCCCAAAAAATTAAATGACATGCTCACGTCAGAAGTATTCCCTACAAATTTTGACCCAAAGGCCGAGTTAATTCGATACTGGTTCTGTGCTTTGACATGAAGAGAAATTAGTGGCCATAAAGATCATTGCACACACAAACAGAGGATTACAGCTGTAAAAAATTTGTCAGATTGAAAAAGAGGGTTTGTCATTAATATTAATAATTAAGAAATTTCACAAATTTATTCATGGTCGACGATTTTTATTACAGACAGATCATATAACAAATAAATTGTAACACTGGGGGTACTATTTTGCTGAACTAAAATTTTCAGATGAAATATGTACATTCAAAAATGTTTGACTACACTGATGGTCTTTCAAGGCTGATACTGAAATACTGTGAGCTATTAGAAGACATGGTAATTGCAGCTTTGAAGGATGAAAGTGAAATAAGTGTTGGTTAACACAGTAAGTCATATTGGAAAGATTTTTTTTTTTTTTTGGCAGGATGTTGTCATTATGAAAAGGATTGGATGACTTGTTTACATGGTATATGGCCCAAAATAGGGAAAATAAGCATCATATTAACCAGTTGCAATGAAGATGTGTTGAAAACCAGATTAGGTAAGAAGTTCAAATGGAGGTACTCTATGACATATTCGAAGTGCGAATCCCACAAAGCATTACTGCTGAAAAAAGATGTTGGATGTCAAACCCAAAAGATAAAATGTATACTTCCAGTAGAAAATCTCATTGGGAGGTGTTGTGGACTTGTTTATCATAACTTTTTCAAGGAGTAGTTGAACTAGTCCATGACAACATGTTTTCTGCTGTTTAGAGCTGTCAGTGCCAGACATATGGAGACATTTACAAGATTCATCTATGTAATACCAATTCTGCTGTTAACTACTGATTCATATGTTCTAGTCTACAGAAAATTTCAAGGTTCTGGTATACAACATATCCTATGCTATATGATAACATTTTCTAGGCCTGGAACTAAGTAAATGCTGCTTTGTCTACAGAAAATATTCCTCAATTCCAAAACTGTACAGCCTTTATATGAATGATCTCTATTCCGGTTACTACTGCTATAGAAAAAACATTGCTGATTTCATGATGGCAAGTTGCATAATTGTTTTCAATGCCCAGCTAAAAATATAGAATGTAATTTTTTTAATAAAACCTTTAATTGGGCGAACAAAAAGAGAAAATTATTGTTATTAGGATTAGGGAGCTATGTAAAGTAGTGGCAACCACTTGTATCATCTTCCACTATTCCCGTTTTGATACTATTTACCAACCCCTCCGCTCGGGCAGGATATGACATAAGGTCAATTTTTAAGCGGAGTTTAACAGGTTTGAATTCAGAGTTTTCCTTCTCCTAGACTTGTTGCCTAACCAAGGCTGAAGAACCTACTCTGTCCTACTATTTACCCATAGCTGGAGGGAGAATAATTGGATTCATACCTTTCCCAAGGGTATTAGTGCTATGTGAAATGCAATCAGTATCGTCCAGGATTTGAACTCGTATCGCCGTGTTCATTTCCTACGGTGATAACGACTACACCACGGGCACCTCCAAAACTATTCCCGTTTTGATAATGACTATCTCCTCCTCTGCACTAATTGGTTAGGCCCATTCTGTATGGACTATAAATTAGCATGAAGACTTAAACTAAAAGTTAAGCCAGGTGTACATTATATCACATTAGCCATGTATTCTAAACCATCACCAATTACAAATGTATCGTGTAGACAATAGCCTTAATAACATCATATCAAAACACTCGGCTAAAATTGAGAACCTTTGCGGAGAGATACTTTTTGGTTTCGATTTTCAAAAACAGCATACTGCCATCATCCTTTTACATGGCAGAACTGAATCTGGGCTGGAAGTAAATGAGCTGAAAACTGAAGTTTGTACTTTAACTGCATCTAATTTGCTGTTTGCAAGCTTGAAATCCCAATGTAACAAAATCTCATGTAACAAAATCTCATGTATAGTGAGGTGGACCAACAATTTATGGCCCAGTTATCAGATTAAACTCATCTCATTGAAGAGCACAAATTGTTATTGTGAAAGATTAATTTGACCATCTGTGATATTATGTATATGTTTGTAGAACGTTCGGTACAACGAGGAAGACACGAGATAGGTTTTTACTTGTATATTTATTAAGCGATGAATGATATGATACAGGTTTAATGCAAGGGAGGCAACTCTTATACGTTAAAGAGCTCTACCTTGTCACATCTCTCTTGTCAAATAAAGCTTGTTCTTTTTTTTAATTTTATTTTTATTTATTTATATACAATGAAGTCCTTATATTATGCTGGGGGGTTTCTTGTTCTCACAGGCCGGTTTGTTGGTGTTGGTGGTTGCTCTTGTATTTTGTCGGGTTGTGTCTGCTGTTGCATGGGCTGGGAGTGTTGTGTTATTGTATTGGTGTTATCTATTTCTGCGGGGGTCATTGCTCTGTTGGGATGGTGATGTTGGCTCATCCCGACTAGTCCTCTGGGCTGGTAGATTGAAGGTTACTCTTCTTAGTGGACTAAATATCTCTTGTGTCTTCTGTTGCGTCTGAAGAGTTTTCCATCGCTGTGCATTTTGACGATGTAGCTACGCGGTTCAGTACATTTGTCTATCACCGTCGCTGTCTGCCAGTGTCATTTTCCTGAAGGACAGATACTTTGCAACCTATCATCAATTCGGGAAGGTCTTTTGCATTTCTGTTGAAATATTGTTGTTGCTTCCTACTTTTGGTGCTCATCCGTTCACGGATTTGGTTGTCTCTTACTGTGTTTTTATCCAACAAGGTTGGGACCATTGTTCTTATTTTCCTGTTGTATAGGATCTCGGCTGGTGATGGCAATTGATTATCTAGCGGAGTTGTTCTTAGGCATAGGAGAGCCATTTGGTAATCCATTTTTAACTGTTTCGCCTTTTTTAATGTATTTTTTATTGTTTGGACCATTCGTTCATTGAATCCATTTGACTGTGGGTACCTCGGGCTGGATGTGATATGCGTGAATTCCCATTCTATCGCGAAATTATGGAACTCGTTTGATACGAAGTACTTGGCATTATCTGTATATAGACGCTCTGATATACCATGTATAACGAAGATTGCTTTCAAGTATTCGATACAGCTTGTACTCGTGACACTCTTCATTGTCTTTACGAATGGCATTTTGCTGTATTGATCAGCAACGAGTAAAATTTGTTGGCCATTAAATTCAAAGATGTCGGCTGCAATATTCTGAAATGGCCTGGTTAAGTGTTCTTTAATAATCATAGTCTCTTTAGTATTCTTTCTTTGGTGTTCCCTGCATATTTCACATGACCTTACAATCATTTCTATGTCTTTGTTTATTCCTCTCCAATAAACGATATTTCTTGCTTTTAGCTGACATTTTTCTATCCTTTGGTGTGCATCATGAATTCTTTTAAGGACTGTGTTTTGCATATTTTTTGGTATGACTATACATTCACCTTTAGTCACTAATCCATTTTGTACTGATAAACAATCTTTCATTGACCAGTAATTTCTTATAAGTTTAGGTGTATCCTTTACATCCTCCGGCCATCCATTTACTATTGTTTTAGTATTTTCAATTCTTCATCTTCTTCTGTAGCTTCTTGTAGTTCTATTTGTTTCTGTACTGTTATGTCAACAGTATGTATTGTTAGGTCAAGTTCAATTTCTTCACCTTGTGTTGGCTGTGTTCTCGACAAATAATCTGGTGTTCTCATCTCTTTACCTGGTTTGTATAAGATCTGGGCATCATATGGTTGTAATCTTAATAGCATTCTTTGCAGTCTTGGGGGTGCTTGTGCAATGTTTTTATTTTGTATGTTTTCTAGTGGTTTGTGATCTGATTCTATTTGGAATTATTTTCCATATACATATGTATGAAATCTTTCACAACCAAATACCACTGCTGGTAGCTCTCTTTCAATATTTGCATATCGTGATTTAGTGTCAGTCAATCTTTTACTGGCGAACACAACAATTTTGTTACCGTTGATTAACGTTGCACCTAGTCCTGACATGCTTGCATCTACCTAAATCGTTGTTTTTGCATTTGGCTTGAAGTAGGCTAGACTTATATTTTCATGGATATGGTCTTTCAAATTTTGGAAAGCTATATTTAAGGTTTCGTTCCATTGGTATTCAGTGTCCTTCTTGAGTAATGACCTCAGTGGTGCTGTTTTGGAACTGAGTTTTGGTATGAAAGGGCTTAGGTATTGGATCATACCTAAGAACAGTTGTAGTTCTTCTCGGTTGGCGGGTATCGGCTTTGATTTAATTTTGTCACATTTTTCTGGGTCTGGGTGTGAACCATTTTCATCCCAAATAAGACCATAGAATTTTATCTGTTTTTGTCTTATTTTGCATTTTTCTTTATCAAAAACAAGTCCATACTTTCGGGCTGTATCCATTGTCTTTCTCAATCTTCTATCATGCTCTTCAATTGTTTTGCCGTATATGCAAACATCATCAGATATTCCGATGGCTCCGTCACAATCTTCCAGGATTTGATCCATTTTTTGGTGGTATATGTCCTGTGACATCTTTAGACCAAACGGACATCTTAAATATCTGTATCTACCAAACGGAGTATTAAAACATGTGAGCAGACTCGATTCTTCATCTAGATGTATAGCCTCGTAGTATCCATGTTTTTCATCTAGTTTTGTGAAGTGTTTAGCACCTGCCAGTTTATGGGAAATTTCTTCCAGAGTTGGGATTTTGTGGTGTGTTCTTTTGATGCATTTGTTCAGTGGTTTTAGGTCTAGGCATATTCGTAATGCACCATTTTTCTTCCTGCTACATGCAATTGCATTCACCCAGTCTGTTGGTTCATTTACCTTCTTTATCACACCTATGTCTTCCATTTTTTCAAGTTCTCTCTTTAATTCTTCTCTTGTGTGAACAGGGTATTTTCTTGGAGGTTGAATGACTGGTGTTGCATTATCAACGATGTATATTTTTTGTTTCCAATAACTTGAAATCTGTCCGGGTATTCATTTGCCAGGTCTTCTATATTTTTTATTTCTCTTTTTGTATCAACTGTTGTTATACTACAATTGATCTGCACCAATCCCAGCTGTATGGATGGTCTTAAACCCAATATTGCTGTGTCATTTTCACGTATAAAGAATTTTGCCTTTATAGTAGGTGAATTTTTGTGTTTGATTTTCAGTATTATAGAACCATATTGTTCTATTTTGGTACCGTTTACTGCCTATAGAGTGGTTATCTCTCTTTTAACATTGCTCGATATTTCTATGCTGCCATAGTTGTTTTGGGGGTACATTTTTTTAATAAATCCTGTACAGTATTATATTTCCGTTTGCCCCAGAGTCCACTTTCATTTTTATTTTATATTCTCTTTTTTCTGCATCCTCGAAGTCTATATTGGCGAATATCTCTTCTCTGTTGTCACCATTCTCTTTATTTATGGTGTATAGGCATAAATCATCCTCTTTGTTATATTCGTTTTCTACTTTATAAGTGGCATTCACATTTCTCCTAGCGATATTCTGCTTTCTGTGTCTGTTGTGTGGGCTTTGACATCTGTTTCTATGTCTCATTTTATTTGGACTGTATTTACTATTTTGTCGCGTATACATTTTTGTGAGCCAGTAGTTTTCAAAATGATGTAGTCCATGGCATCTTTTACATTCTTTGTTGAAGGCATAACAGTCTTCTTTTCTTTTTCCGTGATTTCTTCCACATAATGTGCACAGTTTGGTCCTTCTCATTTCTATCTCGTGGTATACTCCCGCTTTCATTTCGCTTGCTTCCTTATAGTGGGTATTATTTTTGGTTGTAGCTTCGTATGCTCTTATGTTTTCGATAACTATCTCCAGTGTGAGGTTCGGTTTGCTTATTAAATTTCTCCTTTCGTCTGAACATTTTAGTCCTTTTATAATTTGTTCTAGGAGTCTTTCGTCCTTGTTAGTACCGAACTCACATCTATCTGCTTTCATTTGCAGTCTGACTAAATATTCGTCAATTGTTTCGTCATTCTGTTCGAATGAAGTGAACAAACGTTCAACCCATTTATTTGGGTTTTGAATCATTTGTGTTTCAAAAACTTTGAATACATTTTTTTAATTTTCTTTTTGCTCGGTCGTGAGTTGAGCATTTTTTATAACTTCGCGACCCTTTGGTCCCGTGCTTATTAATATATAGTTATGTTTCAGTTTTTTCTCCACGTTATGAATTACGAAGTAGGATGACATAAAGTTGTGGCGAATAATAAGAATGTAAAGAATACCTTTAGGCGATTTAGGTTTTATTCAACTTAAAGAACGCACGAGTGTAATACAAGATGGCGATTTGAAATATGTCAACAAAGGGGGACAATCCCCTAGAAAGGGGCAGACAACTCTGAAATGAGTATCATTTTACCACAAAAGTCAACCCATTCGCTGAAGGCTTCATGTTTGTTTTCATTCGTTCAGTCTAACATTGGTAATGAAATATTTGAAGTAGCCATTTTTAAAATTTTTTTTTAAATAAAAATTTATCGTGGTGTACTCACTTATTTCATAGATTTATATCCAATATTCCTTCTTCTTGAGGTTGTTGTCTTTTGTTTTGTTTTTTTTCCGCTGCCACCATGTGATATTATGTATATGTTTGTAGAACGTTCGGTATAACGAGGAAGACACGAGATAGGTTCTTACTTGTATATTTATTAAGCGACGAATGATATGATACAGGTTTAATGCAAGGGAGGCAACTCTTATACGTTAATACGTTGTCACACCATCATAAAAAGCATGTATGTCGACTATTATAACATGGTCAACTTATATACAGAAGTGGATGCCTACTATTTACCAAAAATCAAAACCCTCATAAATAAAGTCACAAGTTATTAGGTCTTCTCTGGTTTAACCTAAAGGGTGCTTATTACCAAGTACCCCTTGAGAAAGCATGATGAACCATTGGATGTCTATACTAGTTTGATATCATTTGGGGTAACTAAAGGGGTTACAATCTTCTAATAGGCTACTGATAAATTTGTTGACAAAACCTCACCAATACATTCCATTACCTTGATAATATAATTGTGAGGAGAGACCTTGTGGAACATGATAAATGTATAAAGATGTTCCCGGTAATTGCTCAGCATCAACACATGCTGCAAATAAGATATCTGTGCTTTAATTAGTTTGGCCAGATAAGTCCAGACTACAGCCACTTCTCAACCTGGAAATGCCCACTAAAATAGCAGTACTTAAATGAGTTCTAACCATGTTTGCTTATTATGCAAAGTAGATCCTTCATTTTTCAGACTCTACCCAAGGCAAGACATTTTCCACTGGATACAGCTCATAAAGGCTGCACCACACTGCTCTAAAACCACCAAGCCATACATGACAGAATGCAATACTTCAGGTGTTGCCTTGTTTGCTACTCTAAATCAGTGTGAGTGACCTGTTGCATTCATGTTGTAAACCATGAAACTCATAACCCAGCTAATGAAAAAGATGCTTCTGCAATGATTGAAACTATGAGGAAATGCTCTCATTTTTTCTGGCCAGTACTTTATAATTGTGATAAATCAAAGATCCATGGCTTTTATGATGAATAATTGTAAAAAGGTCCTAAATCTAAAGCAAAATCCAAGGCTGGCAATTAGAACTGGTAAATGACATTTGCTACTACTCTGGGCATTATTATGTGGTCACTAACACCTTGATTCATTGCCTACTATAATGTCATTTTTGCCCCACTCCTCAAGAAACTACATGATAACTTGTGCCACTCAGGAGTTACTCAGCTCTTGCATTATATACATCCTAAAAATATGCCTTTTCCCCAGAGAAAGTAAAGGAAGCATATTGAATATGTACCAAACTGAAACCACGGTTCACTCCCTTATCTCAAAATAAACTGATCAAGGCTAATCAACCTATAGCTTGCCCAGTTGGATGGGGCTGTAAAATACACTGACTGCTTCTAAGATATAACAACTAAACAATCTGATAGTAATGCTGGATCTTTGGGGAATGCAGAGTACTCCTTCATTGCCATCACTCCCTGGTCCACTCTGTCGCAGAGTGGTAGCTCCTAATAGGGTCCTATCTATGGGTAAAATAGAACTAAACTGTGTACTTATGCTAAACTGAATTGTTTGAAATAAAACTGTTTTTTACATTTAAACTGTGTACTTATGCCAAACTGAATTGTTTGAAATAGAACTGTTCACATTTAACAAAACATTAAACAAAAACTATACTAAACTGAATTGTTTAAAATTAAATCCAGTGTTAAATGACCCAAAAAGTATTCACACACTGTAAAACAAAACACCCAACCAACCAACCAACCGGGTTCTTCAATGTGGACTTCAAGGGATCATTACCACCAAGGACACATAACAAATACCTGTTTGTTACAATAAATTTCCATTCAGAATACTATGAGGAAATACTTCATTGAAAGCAATTATTCTGTGTTTAAAATCTCTCTTCTCCCCGTGTGGAACACATAATGACTTCCACTCAGACCGAGGCTTAGATTTCTTAGCTCATGAATTGCTACTGTATGGAATTGGCACAAGCAAAACAACTTATCATCCACAAGGCAATAATCAGATGGAATGTTACAATGGTATAATCTGAAAAAGCATTTGTCTAACCCTGAAATAGTGGAACTTACCCTTAACTTACTGGGAGTTGGTGCTGTCCCTACTCTACACAGCATCAAGGTCAATCCTGTCCACTGCTAAAAATACAACATCCTATCAGAGATTATTCTCATTCTTTCACTGGTCATCAATAGTTATGTCTTTCTCCTCTCGGTTACTATGCTTGGCCAGTTTTTTACATCAGTTAGTGAGACTCTAAAAATGATTCTTTGGTTCAGGAAGTGGAACTACTGTATACAAATCCCACCTATGCACATATCAGATATGATGATGATGCTGATAACCACTATGTGACTACATGACCTAGCACCCTGCCTGTCACAGACGCAGGTAAATAAGTACAAGCTGACAGAAACTTAAGAGTGGCCCTGGAAAGAAATGCCTCTTTCTGCAATTGACAAGAGTGCTGCTTGAAAACGAAACCATGCTGATATACCACCCACACCTTCTAAGGAATCAAGGCTTAAGGAACCCAGATCTGATGAACCACTAATTCATCATTCCCAAAGAGAGACATGCACTGCAATATGGGTACTAAATTTATTTGACTTGGGTGAATGTTAGTCTACTTCTCCTAGTTATCCTCTTTTAACGAAAATCTCTACAGTTCACATGTGGACTCAGTTCTTATGTTGTATAATATTTCATTATGTTAAATAAAACAGGTATTTTATGGTAATTTCTTCATTTTAATTCGTGACTCAACACTTTTGAAACTCCTTTTGATATGATACAAAGCTGGGTCACTGTATTTCTTTTAATGACCATCATATTCTCAAATTTTTTTCTTGTGAGGATTTTTCAGTTTATGAAACCTGAAAAAATCCATGAGTTAGATCTGGTGAATATAAAGATTACTGCACTTGTGTTTTAAAAACCATTGCACAAATTGAGTAGTGTCTGCAGGTGCATCTTTAGGGTAAATTTGCTATTGATTAGTCTTGCTATTTACAAGGTATGTTTACTATTCAGGTTTTGAATTTGGCTATCCAAGTCCATTTCCTAGAACAATAATTGTGATGTCTTATTAAGCAAGTTGTAGTAGTGCTAAACACCTCTGACTTGCTTGAATAGTGGTGCGGTGGGGGGCTCATGTTTACTGGGTCACTTGAATGGATGGGAAAGAAGGGAGGGTTTTAGATATGAATATTTATGAAAACTGACATATAGTAGAGTTAGTCATGACACAAAATGTTGGCAAGAGTATATCTAATTAACTCCTCCATAATGAAAAATTTGTCTCAAAATACACAGTGAGATGGTCATGAACAGTTTATGGTGAGCAAAGATTGTCTATCATATTCTCTTTATACAGGCAGCATGCAAACATTGAAATAAGCAATCAACTTTTTGTACCAACATTTACTTGACATTAATAAATTATGTAAATTTTTCTTTTTTTCTGTTATTTTACTTCATATTTGGTTATTAAAAAATGAAATATGCAAAAAGATATCTTTGTATAAGGTCTACAAACTTAGCAAGTCTCGTCGTTTCAAATTTAGTGGAAAATACAGTATCACTCATAAGTACATGCCTACCAATTCATAAAAAGTTATTCATCTTCTAAACCAAAAAGGTCAGGTCAGAAGGCAGGTTCCCAATGATAAAAGATGTACACAAGGCAAAACTGAACAAAATCCTATGTGTCAGTTTCTTCAGTCACACTATTTTGCCTGCAAGTTATATGCAAGCAAAATGTGGGCTCCCATGAACAAGGAAAAACATGCTGGAAACATCATTGTGTGAATACGTTCAAAGTAAGGTAATTTTGGAGCAGAGCACACAGATAAGAATGGGACTGAGGACTTCTGAATGGAAAATTTCTATTAAGCCAGATACATCACAAGGTTTACAGTCAACCAGTGGACAACATTTATGATAATGGAAAGATGAAATTGTCAAATGATTTGGGTCAATATGGAGAAGTGCAAGATCAAGAATGAAATGGAAGTACATTAAAGGCTCTAATGTGGAAAGCTCCTAACAGCCTAGCCAATAAGGGAAATAACCTTCCCACTATCAATATCTCCATATATCTCTTCTCTTCATTATACAGTTTCCAAAATTGCTTTTTCTAATACCAGCCTTAACTGAGAAATATACAAGATTAGTGTTTAATTTCAATATTCATGTTTTTGGTTACGGAATTTGGTAATAAATTATACATAATATTATCTGTTTTGATTGTATAATGTTTCACTAAAATAATAAAATTTTGTTATCAGGAGAAAATTAACTTTTATAAAAAACTTGTTTTACTTGTTTTACTGGTAATTTAAGTTGTTTATGAAAACAGTAAAAATTAAATTAAGCTCCAAACAGTATGATCTCTACATAATAATATTCATCCATAGACACTGATACAAAGCTGAAGCACAGTAAATTTACTTATTTTGGTTAAGGCTTGTGTAGTACCTGCCATACCTTTTTAAATGAGCTAACACAAAAGAATGTTTCACCGGTGTGTCACAGATTCTCTGAACAACACTTGTCAAAGTTTTGAATTCAGAGACTTTTCTTCTATACTGGTTCTAACAAGGCTAGAAATCTGAGTGTGTCCTAATATTTTGTGATGGATATATGGCTTTCCCAAGGACAATAGTGGAAAGTGAAATGCCTCATCCAGAACTTGAACCTAGTTCATCAGGTTAATTTTCTTTCAATATAACCATTGTGCCATTATATCTCTTCTCTTCATTATATAGTTTTTGAGATTGCTTTTTCCATTACAAGTCAATCATTAACTGAGAAAAACAAGATTAGTGTTTATCCAGAAATTCAGGTAAGATTAAATAAACAACTCTAACCAATGACTAACCACTTAATCCTGCCTGTAAATCCACAACTAGTTGGATAAAGAAAACTTTTAATACAGATGAAATCATAATGCTGTACAGGTAAAATAAAAAGTAAATTATACTGAGTTGCATTAAAAAGATAATGAATTGAAGTGGAGTTCCTTCTGATACCAACACCTGGTTTGTAGAAGTGCTTATGATATAACAGTCATCATTGTAGGAAATGAACTTGGAAACCTTAGTTCAAATCCAACCAAGGCTATTGGTATTTTACATAACACTAATACCCTAGGGAAGTGTAGGAATCCAACAATTCTTCTTTCAGCTATGGGTAAATGAATTGTAAGTTAGACTAAGCTTTTTAACCAGTCTGAAAGCAAAAATTCTGAATTCAAACCAGTTGCACTCAGCTTAAAAATTAACCTTGTGTCACATACTGCTTGTAGGGGAGGGGTTGGGTAAATACACTTGTTTAGGTTAAAATAAATGTTCCTAATAAGGTCTGTACTGCTCACAAAGATGGGATGAAGATTAAGATTATTCTACAGTTGGGTAGTTTTTAGAAGTTTGGAGGAGTGGTGGGGAAATTGGTATTTTATAATGAGAGAACTATAGATAAGGGAAGAACAATCTGTCAAATTTGTTGAGATTAATATGCAGCAACTTGGTGCACTATTTGGTAGTGCAAGGTGAACAGCTTATGGATCCTTGGTTAAATTCAAAAAAATCTTATATAATGTTAATCATGATAAAGAATTACGACTGATCCATTATTTATGAGAGTGTTGCAGCAACCATCATCTTTCAAACAAGAAGATTGAAGCTGTTCTATCCACAAATAATAATGATACAGCAGTGTTTCACAATTGGGTTCTTAGGAAGAGATATTAGGAGTTATGAGAAGGTATAAATTAGGGGTGGTAAAATACACCAAGGTACTTTAAGTGGATGTTCACACATAAAAGATAGTAGGGGTAAATTGGGTTTTTAATTACTAACAAATAAAATAATGTTTGTTCATCAGCATCAATGACTATGAACTAAACCAAAACTTAACATATGAACAACACAGATGATTCATTTATAGTGATGAAAGCTTGTGTCAAACCAGCCACTGTTTTTACATGAGCTGATAACAGAAGAAGCACCGATGTGCTGTAGATTCTTCTGAACAACACTCAGAGTTTTTCCTTCTCGACTGTTTACCCTACCAAGAAAAGACATTATGTTTTATATAGAAGTATATTTTTATTTGTAATTGTAATGATATAATGAATGGGCATATTTCTCTTATTCTACTAAAGAAAGTTACATATCACTGTCTCACAAAAACACACACAGACACACACACACACACACATATATATATATATATATATATATATATATATATATATATATATATATATACATGCATAATAAAAATAATGTGTCCATTGATATTGACAATAACCAATTAGACTAAGCTGAAGTTTAGCAAATGAACAATACATTTGATTTGATTGAGTGGAGAAGACTTGTATATAGGTTTTGGATTAGCTGACAACAGAAGAATAGTGACTTTTTTTAGGCACATCTTAGAAGTGATCCAGATGCTTCTCTCCTGCTATGAGCTATAGTACTACTACTGTTCTTCAAGAATGACTTTGGTATTAAATAACCCACAAAGGTGGCATTAGACAAAGAAATCAAACCAGAGATGTTTCTCCAAATTAAATGTTTTTACAATTCTATAAGGAAGTATTATAAATACGTCTCCTTTGTTGTACCTATCTTATTTTCCACACACACACACACACACACACACACACACACACATATATATATATATATATATATATATATATATATATAGACATGTTTGTATGAAGAGAGAATCAGAAATTATTACTTACAATATGTGGACTATTGACCTCATCTTTATTTCTAATATCACAACGTTTTGGCCGATATGTTCTTCAGCCTTCCTCAGGTGTTTCATGCCAGACATGCCACAATGGATAAGGCATTTGATTGGAAGGTGCATCTGTGTGAAATCATCTGGAGGTTATAGGGTCAATCCCAACAACAGGTAAGACTAACAAGGAATACTTACACTTGATACTTAACTCTTGTACCTGGTCATATTTAACAGAATTGGAACAGTCTACCCTTTGTGGTTCAAATATAGGGTTCAGTTTGAGATTCTGTGTGGACTTCTGAGTTCAACATGAAACACCTGAAGAAGGCTGAAGAACATATTGGTCAAAACGTGATTATATCAATAAAGATGAGGTTAATAGTCCGAATATTCTAAGTAATGATAATTTTGAAGCTTCATCTCAGAAATTTAGATGAAGATTTATAGAGAATTATAATGAGAGTGAAAGAAAAAGTGTGCATGAGACAGATTGATTACAGATGAATATGTAAAAATCCTGCTATTTATGACAGGTACAATACTGGTATACACACACACACACACACACACACACACATATATATATATTGTTTGTACATTGATTCAATGATGACCATTAACTAAGCAAAAGCTTAGTAAATGAACAACACAAGTGATTTGTTCATAGTGGCAAAAACTTGTGTAGAACCAGTCATACTATTTGAGCTGATAACAGTAGAATGATACACCACTGCCCCACGGATCCTCTGAACAACATTCCTCTTGAATTGTGTCTTTCCTTCTCTTATCAAAGTTAGAGGGCACAGTATGCTCTTCTGTTTTACCCATAGCTGCAAGGAGAATAGGTGGATTCATACCTTTCCTGAGGCCATTAAAAACTTCCCTACTTGTAGACTTGATTTACAGTTGCTGACTAACAACCAGGTAGAATTCTGTCTGATAAGTTGGAAGTTGATTCTGTTCTTGGAAATACCATATTTAGCTGCTACACTGTGTACCCAAAGACTTATATGGTTTTCTCCTTTTATTTTTCCACTTCATTGCAAATCCAATCTGACTCATTTATTTATTTGTATTAGTGTTATCTCTAAGTTAAATTGCGCTATGATCCATGACTTTTCATCAGAGTTGAAAAATTGGATGGTACCTATCCACACTGAACACTAGTTAACTGCTCACCCTACAGACACAATGTGGGGACAGATCACATGACCCTCTTTGACCAATGAGAAGGCAGCACATGCAAGACCCTAGAGGCATATGTATATACACTGGTTTTCTCTGTTCACAATCTCGGCCTTTGCCCAGTGTTTGGCCTTCACCCTTAACACATGCTAAGCCAGTTATTCTTCATCATAAATGAGTTAAATGCACCAACAGACCAGCAAATACTTATGGAAGCAGCCAGTAATTTCTGAACACAGCTTTTATCAACTTTAAACCTAGTTCTCAGATATGCTAACCCTGCAATTCCATAGGTATCTTATCAACTACAAATCCATGCAGCTAGGACCCTATTGTTGAATACTGACTTGCAGACCCCCTTTTGACATGTGATATAAATTGTGTGAGTGGTATATCAGGAAATAGACATGTTTCCTAAAGTAAACTGGATGCAAATTCTCCTGCAGAAATGCCACATAAATTGCATAGGTGGCATGCAAGAAGGGTCAGACCCTGGAATCAGAAAAACAACAGGAAGCACACCTGTTTCCTAAAGTAAACAGAATGCAGTTATTTCCTCAGCTGAAGTTGTGTGGGTGGCATGCTAGAAAGGAGGTATGTCCACATACAGCATGTAGGTGGGAAATGTGGCTGTGAGTTTTGCTTGGGCATCTGGAAAATTATATAAACCAGAGAAGATTTTGACCCGAAAGAACGAAGCAGAACGGTAGTGAGGTTTCACCAGAAAAACCTCACCATCACTCCTGTGTGTATGCATTTCGGCCATCTCCGAATCTTTCTTATTCAACCCATTCATATATTTTGGGTAATAAAAAAAGAAGAGATTATATTTTTATACATCGGCATTGTTCTTCTTCTCTGTAAACAACACTATCAGCACCACCACACCCTACCTCTGGCTCCACTCTTTTCACATTACCATGTGAAGCATAAAAGACTTTATTTTGTTATCGAGCACACCCTGCAGTTATCCACATATTCATACAACTAGAAGGAAACCTGCCGCCCACTGCATCTACTCAGCTCCTATCTGCAGCAGGTCCAAGAAAGGAACACTAATCCATCCCATCCAAGCAGCTCAAATGAAACCAGCCATATCTTCAGCTACTGTCCATCCTACAACTTTGACCAGTCCATACCATGCTGACTAAGCTGAAGCCCTGAGCACCAAACTTATCCTTCTTTATCCTGACAAGGTTAGGGTTAGGTATAACCATAACATAAACAGAGCCCTTAGTCAAATGGATCTTCTACCACCTTTTTTTATTACATTCATGAATATACTTCCTCCTTGTTTTTAAACATTTTTGTTTGCTATTCATTTCTTTACTACTTATAAGCTTTTTCTCTTTCCTGCATGGCTGTATGTGTACCATTATAGGAATACTTGATACTATATAACTGTGCAAATTATTTGTATTAAGAATAGTTACTTGAAGCTATAATTGTTTCGTAAGGATTATTATTAGTTATTTGAAACTATATAATTGCTTGCAAATTATTGGTGTTTGATAAGATTACTTGAAACCATATAGCTGTGTGCAAACAAATGCTTATTATCTAGTAGGAATAGTTACTTTAAACCATATAATTGTGTATAAATTGTTATTAGGTTGATATACTTTACTTAATACCATATAACTGTGTAAACAAATAAAAGTTTGATTAAATAAATGTATCAATGTGTTGTATCATCGTGGTGAATGATACACAGAGAAGAATGAGAGCTTAATATATTTTTCAGCACCAGTATCCGGTGCTAACGGAAACATACACAAGTCACAGTACAATAAGTTACAAACAATTAACAAGAGAATTTACAAGAAATAGAGGAGGGTCAAAATGCTGTATAGCTAAACTTAGTAAGGTCAATCCGAATATTAATCAGCCAATTAAATCAACAGTATCTGTTGCACGCTTCACCACTCGGGCAAGTGTAGCACAAGCTAGGTCAGAGCACAGGCCCAGACACACCCGACATTCCCAAAAATGCCTTGGGCCCCATTGGCATTCCTCTAAAAAGGGCCGCTTCAGGCACCAGGCGGTAAACCTAGCCCACACAAGGAGGATTAGGGCCTGGGAGAACAGCCCCCTGAGACTCAAGGAATGTCAAGTCCAGGCTGACTCAACTGACTACCATATCCAGAGACGTGACACACCCGATCAGATCTGTGCTGTTGATACCATGACCGGCCGAACTGGATCCAGCTGATTAAATCAATGGTATTTGTCCTCCGTCCCACCAAGCGGACGAGTGTGGCACAAGGCCTTTTCCCCAAAATGCCTCGGGCTCCGTTGGCATTCTTCTAAAAAGGGGCGCCAGGCAATAAACCTAGCCCCTCCGAAGAGGGGGACGGCCCACTGAGGCTCGAGGTATGTCCAGAAGTCAAGACACACCCGACTAGATCCATGCCATTGACACCACGGCCGGCCAAAGTGTGACCCATCTACTGGATCCTATTTATGGCTATGAGCCAGTCTGTCTGATAGAGTGCTAAAGAGATGTTTAGCCACTCTACAATACAATGAAACGTAGAAAATATAGTTATAATTGCAATAAAGTAAAAGTAAGTAAAGTTGGCGACTGTAGTTGAGGGCGACCCGAAGGCTCCCTTTTCAGTAGCTACTAAACCGAGGTATCGGGGAGGGCGCTACTTTGCTCCACTTTACCCTTGATACGTGCTTTATAATGCTGAGTATTAAGCAAGGAGGTATCAAGTACCATTTTTTAAGTCTTTAGTATTACTCGATCTGGGATTGAACCCCGGTCTCCCGGACCATTGGTGAACACTATACCCACTAGGCCAATAAACGTCTACAAATTAATCAAACTTCGATTTTGAATAACCCAAAAGGAATGGATATACCGTTAAATAACCAAACAACACTAATATGTAATTGTTTGGACTTAAATGTAATTGTTTGGTGAAAAGAGAAAAATGAGCTAATGACTGAAGCTTACTTTTTAACTTACTTTACTGTTATGGATACATTTCTAAATTTTTTTGTACATTGCAGCAGAAATAGCATTATTTTACTGTTCTTTGTTTTTTATTTTTTTAATTGAACTGTTCTATAAAAGCAATTTGCTCTTTTATGTTCAATCAGAAACTGAATAGTTTCAGGGTCTGGAAGAATGATCTCCCAGATTTTAAAATTTTGCCGCGCGGGTGCAAGTAGGGGTGAGCAGAATGTATTTGACCTGCAGCATTTTAGTTCGACGATATAATCTTTAAAACTAAGTGTATGACACTGACAAAACAAGAAAACAAATAATTTTCTTTCTTTTAGCAAATTTGAATTTTTAATTTGATCTAGGTTGGGTTTTTTTTGGGGGGGTTACTTGCGTCACAAACCCGACAGACCATACTGTCGGACCCTGTATTACAATTTGGCTTTATAAATGTTTGCCACTATAACTAAAATACGACATTCAGTTCATCGGTGGAGACATGAATATGAACAAAGACGGAAATGATCAATTTTGTTTTTCACAACTCGCGAAACAAATGGTGAATATCTAGAAGAGTTTTCTATCAAGAACAGGCTTCTATGCCTAAACACTAAATTCGAAAAAAAAAGAGAAAACTATAGACTTACACCTACCCAAGTAACTCAAAAGTTACCAAAAGATTAAGTGTTTATAAAAAAAAGGTGACAAACAGCGCTTAGGACAGTGAAGCATAGTCCTCTTTTGAAAAAGTATCTTCTGATCACAGAATCGTCTCAACAAAGATTCACTTGAGTCTACGCAGAAATAAGAAACACGGGTAAAGCTTCATGGTATGACTGGCCGTCACATCCCGATAGTGATATAATCAATCAATATAAAGTAATTGTAAGAAAAAAATTGATAATCTTCAGGAGACATCGAAAAAACATATGACGAATATGAAAACTTTGTCACTGCCCACATAGAAGCAGCAGCTGAGTGCATATCCGATGGATATCAGTCCACCTCTATTTCTCGTCAATCGTCTCATTTTGTTTACTTATGTCACTTGCCAATCGTCTTTTCATCCCTGCACACTGCCTCTTTTAAGCAGGTGGTCGTCCACGTATGCAAATCAGAGCAAGCAATAACAAAGACGAGCATTGCGCTAGCACCCCAAACGAATCGCGAATGGCTGCCTGGCAATATAGCGAGGACGTTTTGAGCCGGGAGAGTGCAAATATTTCTCGTCACACTGCACACTGATTATATAATCACACAAGTGACAGTGGGCTAGCCGTTTCACTCTCGCAGTGGGAAAATCATTTCCTCCTCTCCGGGTGAGTCGTTAGACGTGCTGGGGTCTGAATCAGACTTCGCGCAGCGAGGGAGTACCTCATTCTCGCTCTTTGATGACGTTCTACTGCTACTTGCACAATTGTTTGATTCCTGTCACCCATGATTCTCAGGTGATGCATCACCATCCACAGATGACTCTAAACTGAGCTGTGGACAGACGTCTTCCACGTGCCGTTAATGATCACTTACTGATTATGCCAGTCATGCGATCTATCCAAAATTTGTAAGTGCTCGTCAATGATTTTTTTCACTCAGATTGTATCCGCTTCTCTGAATCAGGCTGACATCCCTTGTTGTTTAGGCTGAGATACAGCGTTGATTCCCTTCAATCGAATCTGGTGTGAATGTAGTTGCTTGGATAGTGCGAACGCAGCGGACACATTATCCTTCGGTGTTTCGTTATATCAATATACGGCTTTCATAATGGTGCAAGTCGTCTGTGCAGCAATTCTTTTCACTGTTCGATGGCATCTCTCTCTATATTGCCATTTCTAGGCGGTTTGTATGCGTGGCGCAGTCGGAATCGGATGCTCCACTTATTCAAGAATAATTTCTTAATTGCAAGCTACAGAATATCAGCTCGAAGCTTGGCTGGGGCAGTGGGTAGTTAGCACGTTCAAAGAGCACCGACTCCAATTGTCGGATTACGTGTGCAGTATCTTGCGCAAGCAAGGGCCACCAGATCAAAAACCGTGTAGGGCCGAAATTGATCAGCTTCAAAAAGGGGTAACCGTTGCAGTGCGTGATGTCCATGCATAGCCGGTTTCATGTCTCACCCACAAAAAGCTGTAATACTATACTGACATAGCAACAATTGTAACAATATCGTTAGTAGCACACCAAATGTAACACTATGTTGGTACAGCAAACAAATGTAGCAATATCGTCGGTACAGCACCAGATGTAATAATATGGCTGTCACGGTTACCGATACCAGTGCCAAATGTAATACTATCGTTGTCACGGTACTTTTACTTTGGTCTTATCCTGGTAACGGCGCCGTGATTACTTCATGTGTTTCCGGGTAGTTTGTTTATCAATCCCCTGTGTTTGAAAGATCCACGGATAGAGAATGAGACAATTCATCTGGAACTTCTTCTAACGGTCGGGGTGGTTCGTTGGAGCAAGTTGCTTGGATATTGGTAACTCAAAGACAGGAAGAACGCTTCGTCAACGATTAACAACCATTTATTGGAACGTGTTGGTGTAACAGAGATATGTCCACTATATTTATAGAAACTGTCACTTTATTATCCAGATATGTTGTTTAACGTTCAGACTGCATACAGTAGCACGAAAGAGATAGAAAGAGTTTGTAAGGCTCTCTGAACAGAGACACTCTCTCGATCCGCCCGAGGTCTAACCCCAACTGACGACTTCTTCAACTGAACTCCTACTCACTACTTTTTTTTTTTTTTAAATTCGTTAATTTTTATATATCTAAATTCAGGATATCGTTAGTGTTATGTCATCTCACTTATTGTGTAATCTCACACGTGTACCTAATTTCGCCGCGTTTTTCATTTCCTCAATCAAAGTTATGACAAGATATTAATCTATTTTGTTTACATTTGGTTTTCCTCTGTTGAAATGACAGGTCTCCTATCCTGGTCGCTGGTGCACTCGCTTGAACTTTCCAATTTGACTTACATTTCCGCTCAAAGATTTTTACTAACTTAATAGCCAACTGAAAAACTCGTAGCCCGACCAAACTAGATCGTGAAGTAATTAATACTATTAGCCATCACAGTAATTACTTTATAAAATCCTCCATTCTGCCATCGCACCGTATCAGAGTCTACCGGCTTACCCTTCTCATAATTCCGAACGACCGACCTCTCTGCTTCCTCTGATAGAGACGATTCAACCCAAATGAAATACAGCGTCTGTTTAACTATAGGGGTGCCCACTGCGATGGTAAATCTCTGTCTGGTGTGCTGGGCACAGGTTTTCCGCGGCTAAAATACACCTTCACGGACTCGATCTCATTTCCCACAGCATTGAGCCACTCCTGAGGTACTCTGGTCAGTAAGTTCGCCCGATTCTGAGCAGATTTCACCAGTGCTTATATTAGCGAAGTCAGCGTATCTATCCACCGTCTTATGAGCATCTCGTTTGCGGTGTTAGCGTTCAACGGTGTATAATTTTTCCTGCCACTTGAGTGTGAGGTTGATTCCTTTCAGTAGAGCATCCAGCTCGATCACGTTAATGTGCTAGATGTTCTTTATTGGTTGCAGCCAGCATGCGTCTTCAATGATGGTTCCATCGGTGTCAAGCACCATTCCTACTCGTGTCCATCCGCACGTACAACTCTTTCGTGTTCACGAACCACTCCCCTTGGGCAGGATCTTGTTGCTTCACCCAGGCAAGTATTTCCGTTAACATACGTTCCAGAGGAGTATCTCTTATTTCATCGAACTAGTTCTGTAAAGGCGGTGGCTTGACATTTAATGAAGTCTGTTACTCAAGAAAGTGCTCCAACAGACATTGAGGAGACGCCTTTCCGAGTAACAGTTATAGCATCATTCACCATTCTGTTTCCTCAATGCCATCGTAGTCGACCTTGCTCCCATCAGACTTCTAGCTCCAGCACCCTAGCAACGTTCAACAACTTTTCCAGATCCTTGCTAGTCTGTCCACACTTTTCCAAATGCTTGTGCATGGTTCTGCTGGCGTCACATCCTTGTTAACCTGTACATCATCGATATATGCAGACATCGCTCTTTTTATTGTCTCGAGTACGGGCCGCATTGATAGGGGCCCCATATTCAGGCCAAACTCCAAACTGGTTCGATAATAACTGCCTAATAAAGCTGCAGATACGCCTCCTTAGGTCCAGAATAGATACATTCTTACCTTGCTATCTCCATTCTTGCAGTTTCAACGTAGGTTCACAGTTCCTGATAGTCCATCACGGGACGTAAACAGTGCATTATGGCCATCAGTCTCTTGAGCGGATCAAACTCGTCTTTGGGGGAATGCAGAGCACCCTTTCATTGCCATTACTTCCAGTTCCACTCTGACCCAGAGTAATAGCACCTGATAGGGTCCTGATTGTGCTGAATAGAAAAATAGGAATACATGAAAACATTTCACAGTGTACAAACAAATGATAAATATTTAATATAAATATAAGTGTTAGATCGCAATAATTGAAACTATTTAACTCTGTAGAAACAACAGCAATACTTACGTGCAAACAAATTAGTTTTAACTCGTTTGAAAATAGAATTACCTACAAATTATCCACTTACAAATGATATGTGTATAACTGTGTGCAAACAAATGTTAAATTGTTACTGTTACGTAACAAAATTTGAAAATATTCAACTGAATTAAAAAAATGAGCCCAGGCTCGTTTAAAAATGTTATCTAAAATGTGTTTACAAATTATATATATTTTATATATATGTATAAACAGGATTTGGCATTAAATAGCCTACAAAATGCCATAAAACCCAACCAAACCAATCCATCCTTAGCAGGTCAGACACCAGATAATCAGAAATCCTGTTCCCAACATTCTCCGGTGCACGACCCGCTGATCACTTCCAGGCTGCAATCCACACTCTCCTTCGCTCATCGACTTCCGCACAAAATTTGGCTTCTTCGAAGCGTTCCACAGACTGTGTAGCGCTACGACCCCAAATAGACGTTGTAGTACCACGGCACCCAATAGCCATTTATTATGCAACTGCACAACATAGATATTTGTACCATCACGGTTCTAAATGCTCTATGAATGTAGCACTATCCTTAAGTCTCATTCGGACTTGTTGTAACCTCGCATTGAGAAAAAGTGATGCATACACAAAACACCGTCGTGGGTTCGCTAATACAAAAGTTTATTCGCTACTACCTTTTTTAGTAGTCGTTGAAGTGAGACAAACAAATTATGAACTGAGCTTTAGATAGACAGAGAGAAATAAACCGTCACATGACGAGAAAAGCAGACACACGCCTTCATATTATCTTTCTCGTGTTCTGTTGTGATTCTTCAGGTACTCAGGTTGCTTCTTCCCGACCGTCTAACCCGGCGCGCTAGTGTTAGTCTAACCCGGCGCAATTTCACATCTCCACGTTTTTTTAACTTTAACTGCTATCATGATCTGGATTTCGGAAACCTACCATTAACTTTCCTTTTCGTTACCCCCTTATCATCGTGCCTCTTTCTGTCTTTCTTCCTCATATATGTCGTTCCTTTTTCATTGTCTTCTGGTTGACCTCTAAATCTAGCTAGGAAACAACTTGCTACTGAAACAATCGCCCAAAATCCATAATTATATTACAACTGCATCTCTTCAAACGCAACGCCCCTAGAATGTGTGATGCAATGCCAAACAACAGGTCATAGTCAAGAGTTTTCTCTCGCATCGCCAGTACATCACCAAGCAAATCCTGACGGTGTCGCTTCCATAGCAGGGTCTGCATGGTTCCGGTCAGGGTGATCACCTTCACATTCCTACTTCGGTCAAACCCGACTGAACTTTGTGATAGAGTGTGAGTATTTAGGATCACCGAGCATGATGGTCGGTCAACGTAAACTGTAGGTATTAGTGCTACCTATAACAAAGAATACCACATATAACATTGAATACGCACCCCAAACGAATCACGAAAGGCGGCTTAGCAAGTATGACAGCGTAGATGTTCTGAGCCGATTGAGTGCAAATATATCTCGTCACAAGCCGAAAATCAAATGCAGAATTCTCTGGGAGTCAATAACAGATTTGGAAAACAAAATAACATGAAAAAAGCATCCCAACGCACAAGAAGTGAACAAACTCAGAGAAAATTAAATAAAAGATACCAAAAAGAACAACCAGATACATAAAATACATAAAAAAAATCAATAAAATAAAAAATTCAGCAAAAAATAGTATGGAGTAGAAGAATGTTTTGGAGTGTGTTGGAAAATTCTGACACTGGTAACTGACTTTTTCTTCTTGTCCCTCGTTCACTTATCTTCTTTTTGTCTGTTGAAGCTGCAAAGGAAGGAATAACGGAAAGAGACAGAGGTACTTTTAAACTCAATTTTTATTTTCGGGATTTACCACTATTTTGTGGTGTGGATTGTTTTTTCTAAACCAGAAGAAGTAGCCGTGCGTCTTGGCCGAGGCGTAAGAAGAATCGCAAGAAACATTTTGGCAAATTGTGAATTGTTTATATGTAGTATAGAGGTTTAAGGGTCCGCCATGGATGTCTATTGTCAATTATTGTGTTTAGCAGACGCTACTACGAGAAAGAGGCACAACACGCTGCTTGGCCAAGGGACTTACTAGACACGTGTGCTCCGACTGGCAGTTGAGAGAAAAAGGTCGTCGATCTCAGTCGCTTCTGAGGTCGTCAATCTCAGTCGCTTCTGAGGTCGAGGTTCTTTTTGGCGCCAGGAAGTCCATCTTTTCAGTCATGCGCAGATTGCGCCTCCTGTAAGAGGCTTCCTAGGAGATTGTTATTTTTGTATTTATTTCGCGTTTTGGTTATTTTTATTTTTGATACTATTGTTTTTTTAATTTCTTATTCAATCTCCATAAAAGACAATCAGGATTAGCACAGGAGATAATAAATGAAGCAGAAAGAAAAGTTCTTCAAGAGCAAAACTAAAAGCTGTCAGCCAAGAAGAAAAATTTCAGAAATAGAAAGAATATTTCAAAAATCTGTTTTGGCAACCCCCTTGAAATCACAATTAAAAAATTATCCATAGCCAATTAGACACTAAATTCGGACAGTTTACAGAAGAACTTGACGCAGAACTGAAAAGTATCGACGTCGTTTTATGTCAAAATTTTCCATATTTACGAAACAACTCAACCATAGAAAAAACAAAAATATCCACAAATTTGACTAAAAAAGACAAAAATACAACTAAAGATAAAACTTATTAAACCAGTATTACAATACTAGAGCATCTGTGACAAGAGGTGAAGGGGGTCAACTTCATAGATTCCATAGAAAACAACTGAAACATCTTTATGGATATTGAAAAAGTCACTATATATCTAACTAGAAAAAAAAATGAAGCTGAACCGATATCCAAGACCATCAGATAAGCAAGATGGAAACTCGGCCACGTAAGAGAACCAGTAATAAATCTGATTATTATCAGTAGGAAATCTAAGGAACAACATTCCCGCTAGTGGGCCTAGACTGGAACTATATAAATACATCCACTTGGTGATTAGCCCCAAGTTAAACAAAATGAATGGTCTCGTACTCGTGAAAAGCCGACAAAGCTGGATGAGACTGGTAGACAACATCACGAAGGAACTGGCTCTATTTGACGAAGCGGTAATCAAAGACCTTAGTTTTAGAGGTGGGGGGAGTCCAATACCTCAGAAAGCAGTCAGGTTCATTTCCTGAAGCATCCCTGAGAAGGAAATGCAACGAAACTTAGATGCTTCTTGATACTGTTTAGATCTTCGCTTAAAAATGACCTTGTGTCAAACTTGCCGAAATGACAAGGAGGCAATAACCCGTAATACAAGTACAGATAACTCATGCATATGTTGAAATGGGTTATAGTTACTTCACACTTTTTTTGTTGTTTTCCTGTGTGTAAAGTATTCAATTTGTGATTGAACTTACATCACATATTAAAAACTGATAAGTAGCTGCTAGAATAACTATAGTAATAGTAGTTACAATAATACTTAGTTGTTTCAGTAATAATAAGCATTTACTGTGTTAATAAATGCTTAGTTTTTTAAAAAATCACCTTTAATTTTCGTCACGATTATTTTACAGAACTCTCAATCTTTATCTATTCATATCTATTTGTGTAGATTTGTTCATATCTATCAATGTCTAGATCTGTTTATATCTATCTATCTATCTGTCTATCTATCTATCTATCATTGCGAGATAAGGTTGAAACTTGAATACATTTTTTAATAACTATTATTTTTAAAAATCAAGCTATAGTTTAGTCATGGTTGATGTAAGTTTAAGTTAATTTTCATTGTTTCATTAAAATTATATAAATGCAAAAAAAAAAAAAAATCAATTTTAATTTTTATTATTCAAGAAAAATATAATATCCCAAGGAGAAAATAAATACTTTGTACCATCGATAACAAAAAAAAAATGGTTTATGAAATACTTGCTGAGGAATGAAACAAATATCTTTTTATAGTAAATTTCTTCGGTGATGTACATCTTTTTATCGCGCTGATGGTGTGTGGTAACGAGCTTCATCAATTTGTGTTACGAAATATCAAACTAGTTAGCTTTAGATACTAAGTTCGAGCATCAGGGCAAATCTCCCACTGTGAATAGTTATACCTCAAGTTGTGAATATATCACGTGACTATTTTAAAACGTAACAAATAGTACATACACTAACAAATTTAAAGACTGAACGTTTGAGAAAAGGAAAATATGAGTTTTCCTTTTCATAAGACAGAGATCAATATACCGAACTGACTTGGTACTAAGTTTTATCATTTGAACCTATTGAGTTTCCACGTCGGAAGTAACTAGTGGCTTATGCTAGAGGTCAAGCGACAGCAAGTCCTCCAATATTATTCTCAGCATTATAACTGTTTTCAATACGAATTTCACCATGTTCACTGACAAAACGTTTTTATTACTACTACAACTACAACTACAACTACTATCATTCTCTTTCAGCGTAACTTGGGATCAAGTGACAAACACAGCAAGTTTCTTTAAATCTCTTCTCGTTTTTTCGTGCATTACCTGGGTATTACGAGTAGGGAGGGCATCCAATAAGTCCGACACGGGGGAAGTAAAAATGGTTTCGGTTTCAAGAATTAGCATATATCGCATTTAGTAAGGAAAAACAAGAGATTTTCTGTAAAGGTAGCCCTTGCCTCTCTAACTATAGTCATGTGTTTCGTATCTTCGTTTTTACAAATAATTATTATTTTCTATACGTTGAGCTCTCTCTCTCTCTCTCTCTCTCTCTCTCTCTCTCTCTCTCTATCTATCTATCTATCTATCTATCTATCTATCTATCTCTCCAGGAATTATTATAGTGGTTTTTGCTGAAAATCAAGTGACAACAAAATTCAATACTCAAGATGATTTTATCAGTAACTGGATTTAGGTTTAAACTAGAACGATCTTCAGGAGCATAAAAATGTACCGCACTTCTAAATGCAAACCTGCCTGACGATGGCCGAATGAGCTGTCGGGACGCGTTCAGCTTCCATTTGAATTGCATGGAGATTTTATGGGATGTGGGCAAATGATATGTTGTTCCCATTTTATGAAGTGAAAAAGAAAAGGCCAGAGATGTTAAAAAACGACGTTTCACAATAGGGAAAGAGAACAAGTAGAGTATTATGACCACTATAAGGCACGCGGATGTGTGTGTGTGTGTGTGTGTGTGTGTGTGTGTGTGTGTGTGTGTGTGTGTGTGTGTGTGTGTTGTGAAATGCAATAATCATGTGCATAGTTTCTGTTTTCAGTCTTAAATATATTTTTCTTAGTTAAAATTTTGGTTAAAGTGAAAAGGCAAGAAGCTTCAAAGGTCTCATCCTAGAAGCCAAGCTACAAGCCTTATTAGAAGTAAGAAGAAAATAAAACGAAATTGATTTTAATAAACTATATAAGCTACTCGACAAAGACTACAATATTTTTTATTCAATTTATTCCTCGGCACAGGCAATATTTTATTGCCTATTGTTGGAAATAATTAAGGTTTCTAAATGTTGTGGACCAATACACTTTAAATCTGTTTTTCTCTATATAGCTGAGGAATTAAAAAATAAATTTCAATATCATTTAACTTTTTTCTTCGAGTCAATGCATACGCTATATTTTATTACTGTATTAATTTTATTCATTAGATCGTCTTCCACGTTCAGGTAAAATAGCAAAATGAGTGTATAGCTTTTCTTTTGATAATTTCTTTAAAATGTCAATGGATAAATAAATAAATGAATAAATAAATAAATAAAAATACATTTAATTTTATTCTTATTGATACATTTTTGTTTGAAAAATAAAATAATGTACACAAACGAAGTGCATAAATAAATCAGTGATTTGTCTAAATCACCTGAATAAAAATGACTGACACTTCATTTCTTCAGTCGATTTTTATAAAAAAAAAAAAAAAAGAAAAAAGGAGCAGAAAATAAAGAAATCGAAATTCTCCTTTTTTCAAGGGGTGGAACAGACTAAATAGACAGTAGTGAGTTTGATCCACAATTTAGTGACCTTATGCCAAACAAAGTAAAGGTTAATTCAAATTATCATAAGGCGCCTATCAAAACGCGCTGATTACCCTTACTCATCACCTAATATTTGTTAATAAAGTGAGGTTGATAGCCTGAGTGTCCCACGATGGTTCTCAGTGCCAATTTAATTCAAGCTGAGTAAATCAAAATAAAACTAGTAAAACATATATAAATATTAGATAAATTATTTTAAAATAAAACGTTCGTAATCGAAATACTGTTCTGACAAAAGAAAAGAAAAGATGAAACCTTCATAACATTCATATTTTGATTAAATTTTTGGTTATCTTCAAATTTCTGGAGCACACCAAAAGAAAAAAAAGTTATATTTGCGTGTTTTTATTTATATATGGGATTTAAAAACAAAAAACAAATTCTGAAATATCTTTTGCCTACCTTTCGAAAATCAATCTGTATGCAATATGAATACGAAGAACTAGAAAAATAAATAATCTTGCAATACTTGCATTGAGGAATTAAAAAAACCTACATAATTGAATAAAATACAATGAAATAATGGTATATCTAAAGTTATAACACTTTTTATTTTAAAAAAATTATGTTTGTTTAGGGGATTTTCGTGTTTTTATGCAAGTAAAAATAATGGTCGTTAAATCTTGTCATATCACTTTTCCCCCCAAAAAGGAGCTTATACTTTCTTTTTTAATTGCTTTTATATTTTAAAAGATACATCTTTTTCGTTATCTCTAGAAATGGATGGACCTTACAAAAATAAATAAAGATTTAGTTTTTACCAGATATACGAATTCTTACATAGAAATATGAAACAAAATGTGATAATAATAGGTAAAGTAAACAGATAAATAAATCGTTAACTTAATGAAACCGATAAGGTTTTCTAACATATTGTAATGAAAATAGACAATTATGTTTATACCAGGTTTTATCAAATTTAAAAGCTTAGAACGAATCAAATTTCTTAAATTAAACTAATAACAGGTAAAACTAATATTTTCTAAATAAATATAATCTTAAAATAATGCATTTATTTCAGACAAATAAGGCTGATTGGTTCCTTTTATACATCTTGTAGAAAGATGCCAACTTCGAACTGGGCCAACACACTGATGGTAATAGATCTGAATTGAGAGTTTACAAAATAAAAACCTCATCTAAGCATTGTTTATCAACTTTATCTTACAGAAAAATTAATGATTTACAAATTCTTATGTTGATATAGAACTGTCGACAAGAATTTCCCCAAGAATTTTCAAGAATATATTTTCCTTCTCTAAAAATACAAGCGAGAAAAATGGCGGAGCTGAAAAAGAAATTGTGTTTGTTGTTGCAATCGGACCCTCCATAACTGACATATATCAACGTGTCAGACGATGAATTTTCTCCAGATACTCGGCATACGATTATTTTTTCATTCGGCATCAATAAAATAGCAATCCATCGAAACGATTTTGTAAATTTCAACTTTGAATGAAGCCCACTGTGATTTCGATTAATCGACAACACGTCGTATTTTTTAAAATAGCAAGAGACAGAAAGTAGTTGGAAGAGTAATTTCTTTTGAATGTTACAGCCTAATGTCTTGAGATTAGTGTGGAATTGTTGAGGAATATGTTTCTATCAGAGATGACACCTTAATAAGTGATGAACATGTGAAGAAGAAACACATCTGATGTTGAACAGCTGCCATTTTGATGCGTCGGTGTCAGTTGTGTTGTGTGTTTACAACTACGTCCGCGCGTTGTCTATAAATATAGAGAAGCCACTCTGGCTGCCACCACTAGAAACTATCAGCTTGTCGAGCAGACTACTCGCTTCTGCGTGCTTGTCGCAGGTACAGTTTGATTCACTACGCTTAATATTATTACCACTACTACGATGGCCGACACCGAAGCAGCTGCAGCTCCTGCCCCAGCAGCCCCTGCCAAAGAGAAGAAGACAAAAACTGCCAAACCAAAGAAGGCCGCTTCTCATCCACCTTACCACCAGATGATCACAGAAGCTATCACAGCTCTGAAAGAAAAAGGAGGATCTTCTCGCCAAGCTATCCTCAAATACATCATTAAAACCCACAAAATCAACGCTGACAATGTGTCTGGCACCCAACTGAAACTTGCCCTCAAGCGAGGTGTAGCCAATGGTCAATTGAAACAATCTAAAGGAACTGGAGCTTCTGGTTCTTTCAAACTTGGAGAAAAGAAGAAGGCTGAAAAGAAACCGAAGGCTAAGAAACCAGTCGCCAAGAAAGCCAAGGTTAAAAAGCCAAAGAGTCCCAAGAAGCCCACTAAACCAAAGAAGCCCGCTGCTAAGAAAGCTAAGAAACCCAAAGTAGCAAAACCCGCTAAGAAATCCGCCAAGTCTCCGAAAAAAGTCAAGAAACCCGCTGCGAAAAAGGCTGCAAAAGCCAAGCCAAAGGCAGCAAAAAAATCGAAAAAGTAACAAATAAAAGGACATTATTTATTTAATCAAAAACTACTTGTAAATATTTGTACAGGGTCATTCATAGGACTTTTTGCTTGAAACTTCAACATTTCACTTTTTATGAACTTCGATTTAAAACATTGTGGCATAGTTTTCATAACTCGAAAATCTCAAATTATTTCATCGGACTCTGGGGGTGAGACCTTAAAATCGAAGATCCCTGTCAGTAACATTTGTAAATATATCATTTCCCATAAAAATAAATCTTTAGAGATTTCCACATTTCATGTTTGTTTTGTTTTTTGTGTGTGAAATGATATTTTGTACATTCGAATTTTGTCCCATTTCTAATGGAGGCGGTTTTTTTTTTTTTGTTTTTTGGTTTTTTTTTCGTTTGTTTTTCAAGTGAGACAAATCTGGCTTACATTCAAAGAGCACCTGAGGAAGCCAAAGTTTGCCGTAAGACTAGAGGTATAAACAGGTAGGTATTTATAAAGAAAATGAGTCGTTAATCGATCGATTACGAAATTTTGCTCTTTCTCATAAGGGTAGGGGTGTTTTTATTTTTATCGTTTGGTGTAATCTTGACTAACAATAGGAATATTCTGTCAATTGGGTTACAGATCCTGCAGGATCTGTAATCCAATTGACTGGAAACTTTTCTCGCCACATCACCTAAGTTAAGCTACCAACTGTTCAATGCTTAGTGAACACCATACAACTTAGCTTGTGGGATTAATTCAAGCTTCCTAAATAAAAGGTGATGCATCCGTTAATAATATAGAAATAAAGCAATCTTTGAAAAATATTTCTTTACTCTTTAAAAATGACAACTATCCAACATTAGAAATCAAAAATAATTTTTTACCTAGTGTCTCTGAAAAATCGATATTTTTCAATTGTTCCAAACGGCGACTAAGTGCTGGTCATAGACATCCTGAGCATCTCGATTTTTGAAGATAAAAAATGATTTAGACGTAATTTGAAATAAATCATATGGCAATGTCCGTAATAAATCATATGGCAATGTCCGTAATATGTAATTGATGTACAATTATAAATAATGTATATTCCTGTTATTTAATGGGTGATGGAAAAAAAAGCTCACGGCTGAATTTCTGGAAATCTTTTACCCCGGTCACTTTTTTTGTTTGTTTGTTTTTGCCTAAAAAGAGTTGCCGCAGACCTGAGGCGACACTAAAATGCAATTATAAAAACGTCACTATAGGAGGCTTTTTTCCATTGCACTATATTTGAAAAATGAGCTTGTCTATTTTATTTTGGTAGGAAGCTAGTAAAACTGTTTACTTCTGTGTTATCTATTTATTTAAAAAAAACGGAATATATCTTGAATCTGTTTGTTTTCTAATTTAATGTATGCCAATTTTAATTATTTTATTTTATATACATCATGATCACAATTTATTTTGAATTAGTCATTTTTGTCTTAAAGCGTAGCTGAAAGGTTCAATTACCGATTTTTTAAACAAGAACACTTTATACAGTTATACAGGTGGATATATTGCTGCTTTGAGTAGTTCATACAAGTGTCAAAGCTTTTAAAAAGGCAGAAGAAAAACCAAACAATCGGATTTTTAAAAATCCGCTAATTATTCAAGTCAACCTTTTCTAAATTCTAAGTATCATGAAAATATTTTAAACATCCAGTTACTGGAACTTAGTGACTAGGATAGATTTAGGTATCCCCTATGCCATTGCTAGTTCAATATACAATAATCGGTATCAGTCATCCCGATAAGAATAGTTTTCGCTCAGGTTCGGCTGAGAATATGGTTTTTTACAAATATTAAAAATACATTTTTATATATTTGTAAGAAACCATATTCTCTTTGTAAGTAATCTTACACAAAGAAGAATATCGTTTCTTTGATTACCGTGTTTTTAAAACTACAAGTTAGTAAATAGTCTTTATTATTATTATTATTATTATTATTATTATTATTATTTTACTTGCCAATTTATTTGATTATTGTTTAATTGCTTTTTATTTTTAAAAAAATTACTTTTTAAAGTCAATAAAAAGTGAAAACAATACTTGCGAGATTTGAGCAAAAAACTACATTCTAAACAGGACAACAGATAATTCATAAAAAATTAAAAAATAAACGTTATAACAATTGAAATACCTTAATTGAATTTCATATTTTTGAGATTTCCTAAAAATAAAGGAATGGTTCTATTTAATTTTTTTTTTAAATTAGGAAAATAATCTGAACTTAAGTTTGTTATATGTGCTGGGCGGAGACAAACAAAAGGAGTAAATAAATAAACGACAACCAAGAGGAGTAAAATAAATGTTATAGAAGAAAGTTTGCTTGTGTTGTGGTTGTACTTGTCTGGACGTACAGTTGGTGTTCAGCTTTGCATATACGTGACGTGAACTGGAAGTAGTTGAATAATGTGGCTGGTTTCCTTCTTACTCAATGGATGGCGCATACTGCCATCTTGCGCTTGTTGCAGATCAGAGCTGAGTAGTTTCAGTGGATAGCTGGAATCCTCTTAGGAGTATGAATTTACAGGTAACCGCCGAGAGGTCGATGTTCGTCACTGGTGTGGTGAATAACGACGTAAGTTCTCTTGCGCGGCACGTGAGAACATGAGTAGTTTGATGCCAGCGACGAGATGGCACTATTAACAGTGACCTAGATGTATGGATTTGCTGTCGGTACGACGTCTATAGAGTTGCAGTGCTTGCAAGCTTGTGCAGTCAGGGTTTGTGAGTTGATAATAGCCGAGTCCAGGAATTGCTGATTGCTTTCATCCTTGCGAGTCCTGCCGCATACGGGACAAGCAAAAGAACTTTTTTTCATGTTGATATTAATCACGTGCATTCTTATATGCCTTCTCAAGCCTGTAGTAGACCCACATAAATCATCACAGAAATGACACGAATTACTTGTAGGCTGCTGAGGAAGGACATGTTAAATATCAGCCAGTGATTGTTTACTGTGATGAAATCTCATTTATCTTGCAAATCCAACCGAGGGCAAACAGACCCTCCCGCAGATGTTAAAATATGTTCCGGCTGAAAAGTATCAGTATGAAGTTCTTTTTCCGAAGTGTTCGTTTCAAGGTAGAGTTCTTCGAATACTTTACTACGATCGTAGATCAATTTTTCAAACTGATTGATTTTTGTCATCTGTCTTCAATATCTGCCCTAAGCACTTTCAGGTTGATTTTGACGACATCCTTAAAACGCTTCTTTGGGTTATGTCTCCGTTAAACAAATGCGTGGGTAACTTAACATCCTCCATCCTAATAAGGTATACAGCATTGTATACCGTGATCTCCACCACTGGAGATCGAACCAGCGACCACAGATTGCAGAGCCAAAACTCTACCACTGAGCTAACAACCCATATCGCACACAAGTGACACCAAATTAGGTAGTCATGGTAATTGTGTGGCCGATTAACCTGAATATATCTTGCAAGTTACAGCCGTACTGATGAGACCTAATAAGATCGAAACAGCTGTCCAGTGTTTCCGTATGTTATGCGTAGGTGTTCGCTGGATTTTCTGGTCATGGTAATTCAATTCACAATATAATTCCTCTACTTAAAAAAGAAAATGTACAAGTATTCATTTATTACATATTTAAAGGCGCAACCCATTACTAAACAGCGTTACAGCTTCACAAATTGGGTGACGAAATTCTGAATGTGTATTATCGGTTCTAGTTTAATACACCTGATACCTAACGAGCCCTAAACAAAATAGTTCAGGCTTTTAATCAGAATGTGATAGAGTAAGCCAATACTAAATATGAGCTCTAAATTTTTCATACCAGAAAATAAAAAGAATCAGAGAGTATTGAGGCATTTATAATCACCCTTAGGTCGTTGATTTAAATCATTCGATTTTTGTGAAAATTGTATATACTCTATTCTTTGGGATCAAATTAAATTCGGGATACCGAACCTCCAGACATTAGCAGAGCTATTAAAAATGAGGCAACTGGATGAACAGAAATGTATATTGCAAGCTATCGGAAAATACTGTACTGCCAGCCCGAACAAGATGGTGAACAAAATTAATGTCAGGGACTGGAAGAAATAGACTAAAGCATGCCCTCGATGCACATCACATGGGCCAAACTGAGAGTGAACCAGCATCTTGGGTACGTGTGGATTGGCTCTTGTGGTCTAGAAGAATGGTAAACTGGATTTGCGTAGACCCGAGGCCATTCTAGAGAGAGCATTTTCAGCTACCAGGCCTTCTAGAGAGAGCATTTTCAGCTACCTGGATTTATTACATGAACTAACTAAAGTGTTCTCAACCCTGGATCTGAAAGTGTTTTGGGGGCAAAAGAAAGTTTTTTTGGGTATGTGTATATTGTATTCTGAGGTTTGTGTCTGACTCCTTTTTTCTTCTTATCCCCATTCACTAGTTATCTTCTTTTCGTTGGTTGAAAGTGAATTAAGGACGGGAAAGACAAACAGGGATACTCCTAAACTCAATTTTTATTCCACAGATATATTTCGTGGTCGAGAACGTCCCTCCCGAACCAGGAAAAAGGTATCTACTCCGTAGAATGTGTGAAGAGATCTGACCGAGAGTTTGTTTTTTTTTCTTTTTTTTTTTTTTGCACCATCTTTTTTTTTTTTTTTTTTGCTCATCTTCTCCAGGCACGCATGAATCGCGCTTCCAGTCAGTGGCCTTCTGGGAAATTGTTATTTTTGTATTTGATTATTTTAGTTCGTGTTTATTTTGTTTTTATTTTTATATTATTGGTTTTTTGAATTTCTTATTCAATTATTACATGTTCTCAATCCTAGTTATCCATTGTGATCAAGTGAGAAGATCTTGCGTACAGCACTACTACAGGAAATCCAACTCCTGGCTTATATGTCGAGTACTACTGATTCAAAAACATTGTATGCACAGATAGAAAAGGAGGTATAGCCATTGTATATGCCCGTGGAAGTTTCCACCAATATACATTTGGCCGACGAGACCGGATCATAGACCCTTGAAGTCGATCATAAAGAAAGACTTGATTAATTTCCCTAAACGTCTGCAGTGTATGTTGATGCGGCTAGAGGAATATGCAGTCACATTTTTGTACCATTCAAGCCAGAGAATGTACTTAGCAGATACTCTATCCAGGGCATACATTCACGAAGTCGCTGTTGGCGACATTCGAAAAATTATATTCCCGTAACAGAAAGGAAACTTCTTGGACTTCAGGCAGCTAAAAGAAACCATGCAATAATTATAACGTGTAATATCTGAAGAGTGAGCTGACAACAAGATATATTTAGACCTAGACGTTAGACCCTATTTCAGTTTTCGTTATGAAATGACTGTGCAAGATGAACTAATCTCTAGAGGCGGCTTTGTAGTAGTTCCTACTAGACAGCGAGCCAGACTAAAAAAAAAAATTTAAAAAAAGATTGCATTTCTCCCATATAGGGGTCGAAGGGTGCTGTCGAAATGCAAGATAATATCTGTAATTGCCTAACACGAATAACGACATAAGGGTTTACATCGCAAGATGTCCTACACATTGTAAATACGAAGGGGCAATTCCTGCAGAACCTTTTATTGACCCATGAAGTCCCAGAGAAGCCTTGGGCAAAAATTGGGGCGGATCTTTTAAATTTTAATTGGAGAAACTAACTGTGTGCCGTAGATTGCATGAGTAATTTCTGGGAGATGATTGATCTGCCCAGTACATATGCCCTGAGAGTTGCTTGTGTTAATTTCTTTAAGTGATGCAGTGATTTTTGTTGGTTCAGTTTTTCGAATAATTTAATGAAAGAACTGAATATGAATACTGCTACACGAAGACTTTATCACGGAGCGCTCAAATGTATGCAGATTTATTCACTTAAAGATTTCTCGATAGACTAAGTAAAAAATATAAGAACAGCCTTTTGCAAAGGTAGACAACTCCAAGATATTTTGAAATGAGTTATGGTTACTTTTAATTAGCATTTTTAAGCCGTTCTTTTAATAGCTATTCAATTTATGACCAAATTTGGCACAATGCTGCATCAGCATAGTAATCAATGAGAAGTAAACTCACTAACAATAGCTTGAAAGATGAGCAAGTAGCACAATATTCTAGGATTAATTCGTTGGTATATTAGAAAATGCATATAATTTTTGTAAATATTTTTTGGCATTTACGTTGTTGGTTGAAGCTGTAAATGAATTAAGGACGGAAAAGACAAAGACTGTGATACTTTTAAACTCAATTTCTATTCCACAGGTCTACAACAATTTCTTAGTGGGGAACGATCTTCCCTAGCCAGGAAAAAGGTATCTACTCCGCAGAACGTGTGAAGAGATCGGACAAAGAGTACATTTATTTCAAAGCATAAACCTTTACGTCGCTGCTCTCAAATAAATGCACTTACAACACAAAGATATCATTTTTTATGGAACCAAGATTAATTCGATCTTTCTTCAAAGGTGTACAGAGGCACTTTTTGTTATAATTTGTATTTTACGCAAATGCGCATGTGTGTTTATGCACGTATGTAGATTTGGTTTAATTGGTTTGATTATGTTTTATAGCATATCAACCATTTGTAGAGTTTGTCCCTTGTTACACTCCTCTAATTGTCGGCACTATGTCAATAAAGGATTACTGCTACTATAGGCAACACGTAGGTCCATTTCTGTTTCTTCATCAATACTATCTACAAAGCACTACAATGTGTCAGAAGTTTGTGTTAAGAACGGAAAAATTGTGGAAACCAAGCTTAAAAGAAAAGCAAAAATTGTTTCACCAAAATATCTTAGAAAAAAAGTTTAATGTGGAAATTCTTCCATTGCTAATGTTGGACAAACCTACAAAGGACATTTGATCTAACCCACACAATCAAGCCGATATCACCCTCAATAAAAAAAAGTGAAGTTAAGAAGGAAAACGTCACAAAAAAGAGAAAAATCAAGGAATATATGAATTACTAAACACATGCGCGCGCACACACACACACACACACACACACACACACACTCACCAAGTGGACTGTTATATGGAACTTTCTAAATTATTCCATTGTCAATAGACTGTCTAGAGAAGTAGACACTGCATACCAGACTTCAGTTTTCTTAGCAATCATCGGAGGAGAGAACTACATTCATGACGGGTTCGACAGTGTAGAAGACAAAATGAAACTCGACATAATAATAAAAAAATTGTGGTCTTTTTCGTAGGTCAAACACACGAAGTCTACGAATCTTACAAATTCCATCTTCAGAAGCAATATTATCAGAAAGCATAGAGCTTGACAACTAGTAAAAAAACTGCAAGTTTGGATAGCAGCCAGATAGAATTATTCGGGACCAAGTCGTTGTTGGAGTTAGAGACGATTCTTTCATGAAAAAATTGCTATCAGATTAGCAATTTACAAGTGTCTACAAATAGCTAAAGGCCAGGAAACGTCCAAACAACAGATACAAACTATTTCTTCTGGTGTTGATGCTGCGAACTCTCATATCAACTGGGGTTACAAAGAATAGGAAATACAGAAATAATTGGTCGGCTAAAGTCAAAGTCTTTATCAAGCTCTCCACTAAAAAATTAAATTCTCGGTTAGATACAGTTGCCGACGTGATTGCAATCCTGGACCGGTATTTTTAAAAAATCCGCATTCATCCAACCAACAAAAAAGAGTCTATACGGACATAGTCATTATGAAACAAAGGAAGTGTGGAGGCCACACTGGCTACTGAAAAGGCTAGTTCACAAGACCTGTACGTTGTAGGGAATCTTAAAGAGCCATTACTGGGAGGACGAGCAATTAAAGCCCAAAGTCTGCTGAAAGTCGTCAATAGTCAAAATCGAAGAGTACCAGTACAATAAGGAATTTCCAAAACAGTTCCTAGGCCTTGTGAAACTGGAACACGGAAAGCCAGACATTTGGCTCAAAACTAAACAAAAACTTAAACAAACGTCATTGAGTAAAAGAGCGTTCCTCTTTTGAAAAAGAACAGCTAATTTGGATAAAGATACTATTATGTTCGTCTAATAGTTCTTTTAAGGTTAACAACTACAAACAGATAAAAACAGAGAATAATCAACAATATAAATGTCCTTCCTAGATATAGAGTGAGTTCAAGAGACTTACCAGTCTAAAGAAGAAGGAAAATGATATCTGGTATGTTCTGTTAATTTTCCTCTTGGAGATGAAAATTTGCACGTCTTAACCTGAGATCTGGTCCCTTTATGTCTATCCAAAAATGAGTGCTAAAAAGTCTTCGGTGTGACACGTGCTTGATTCGTTCAGTCTGAGACTTAACTCTCTATATAGTAGCAGACGAATTTTAATGACCCCCACGGGTATTCCCTCACTCCCAAGATATGGAGCAAATGAGAGGAGAAATACATATGAATACACCTAGGATAATTGAGCAACGCCTGTAAATTGAGGTTGAAAAAATGTCAATATAAAAGACGTCTGTGATATCGAACACAATGACCAGATCTTGTCACTGTCTGTTTTGGGATATTAGCAACAATATTTGAAGGGCTACATTTAGTCATGTAATATCCAAAAAAGCAAGTTTCAACTAATCCAAAGGAATCATCCGAGCACTTCTTAACAGATATTTCTTGTAAGGATCTCAAATGGTCGTTGTAGGGTATGTGCCCTAGCAAAGTCACGTAACAAAACATGTGTATATGTTTCAGGTAGTTTCAAAACATGTTGGTTTCTTACACAATACAGGAAGGTTGTTAACTAAGTCTGCCATTTTGGCTGAGAGGCGATCAACAAAAGAACTAATGTCCAGAGAATAACGATCAATGTATGTCAATATATATGTATATCACTCATGAGGAGGTAAAGGGTCAATGATATCAATGTGCACATGCATGTTCAAATCGTTCATCTAGAGACAAGAAAGGATCAACATGTGTCCGCATGTGTCTTCCAACTTTAACTTTTTAGTCAAATATCCGACTTAATACGAGGCCCAACATGTCTCCGTGATTAGTTTCATGAAAGCGTTAGCATCAGGATGGGATAGGCTATGGAGTGGGTCGAAATGACTCAGAAATAAAAGAGTGTATTCTATCAGTATTGATATCACACACAGGGTCAAGGTTGCTTAATTAAGTGAATGGCACAATGGTTAGAGTGTTCGCCAATGGCCCGGGAAACTCGAGTTCAATCCCAGGTCGAGGCATACCAAAGACTCAAAAAATGGCACATGATGCTACCTTGCTTAACACTCAACATTATAAGGTAAGGATCAAGGGTAAAGTGGAGCAATCCAGGGAAAGGAGTAGCGCCATCCCCTACACCGTGGTGTAGTAGCAATCGAAAAGGGAGCCTTCGGGTTAACCTCGACTGCGGTCCCCAACAACAACACCAAGGTTGTCTCTGCGTAGCTTCTGAAGTTGCTGGTCTTTGAGCTGCTCCTCCAAAAATTCTGTTGTTTCTGTGCACGGATCTAACAAAATGGCATTAATGGTCCAGAACATTGTATCTTCAGGTATGTTCTCTACTCCTTTCAGATATCTGATATTAGAAGTGAACTCTAGTAAATAACCCAGATATTTTACTTCTCTTGGAGAATATTTCTCAATTGGAATGCGCCAACAAGTGCTTGCGGTCTGTAAAGATGTAAAAACGCCTTTCAGAAAATGCTTGAAATGACGAATAGCTGCGTAAGCGGCATATAGTTCTCTTCCAAATGTACTGTATCTACCCTTGATATTTGTAAGCTTTTTGGTAAAAAACAAAATAAGTTTCGAAGAACCGAAACTTTTGTTGTCAAACTGCTTTAACTCCAACAGCGTGGGTGTCAACTGTTAAAAATATATCTACATTAGGAAGGACATGTGACATTTCGGTTGATTTTACTAGAGCTGTTTTAATATTATTAAATACAGACAGTGAATCACCTGACCCTACAATATCACATTTCCTTACATTTGTTAGAAGGTTACTCAATTTGGTATAAAAATTAACCACACCAAAAATTGTCGCAAAATCTTCATATTTGTGGGCGCTGGAAATTGTAGAATAGCTTCAATCTTAGAGACGTGTAAGTGCCAGCTACACCTATTAGGTGACCTAAAATGTAACTTCTGCTTTTCCAAATTCGCATTTAATTGGATTAATTACAATCCCATATTTTTCGAACCATTCATAAGTTATCTTTTGGGGGTTCATGTGTTCTTCCACAGAATAACTTGCCACCAGAACGTTGACTATATAGATGCTTAAAAAATCCAAACCATGTAAAATATGGTCCATAAATCTTTGGAAGGTTTGACTAGCATTACGAAGACTGAAAGGTAGTCGTTGAAATTCAAAAAGACCAAAAGGGGTGGTTATCACAATTTTAGAGATATTGTAGTAGTGTGACTGTGTTTTTTTTGGGGGGGGGTGTATTTAGTGTTTAATTTAGAATAAGGCATAATATAGGCACATGGAAAAAGTAGTAATTGAAGGAAGCCAATGGGTGAAGGAAGGGTATGCAACAAATGAGTAAAAGACATGAAACAAATAAAGGTTGTAAAACGGCGCGGAAAAAAGTAACATTTAAAACAAGGCGACGAACAAAAACAAAAAAGAATTTATATTCTACAACAATAAAACTTACATTGATACATAAAAGATATTTCTAATTCTACTAACAAAATAATAGTGTGTTTATATGCGTGAGTATGTGTGTGTGTGTGTGTGTGTGTCTAACACAACTAAGCTACAAAAGGATTACATATTTAAAATGTCCTTCTTTTTATGATTAGAAACAGGCAGTTTCTCTGAGACTGGAAAGCGTCTCATAGTCAATGTATATTTTGAATGTCTGCGAGGCCCATCCATGTTGCTGCTTTTCACTCCTGTTTATTGACACTGGAGGGAATGTGTTGCCACTGCGAAGAAATTGGGTAAAAACGAGGAGGGGTGTTTGAAAACGACGTATTTATAGAAAATACGCGTCTTGGTCCTACTCCAAACGCAGGACCAAAATTTACGCGCGGACGTAGTTGTAAGCAGGTCACGTGGTTCTCCTGGCCAATGGTTTCCCGAGACTGAATATGTGAGCGTCCGCCATCTTTGTGGGAACAAGTGGCATACCGCCCAAAATAATTTATAGGAGTGTAAAGTCATATAATATTATCAACAGATAATTTATAATATGCCCTAATTTTAGAAAAAATCGATTTACCCTGAATAATGGCGGTGACATCATGGACATGCAGAATTGTGTATCTATTGGGTCAAGTGATATCATTAGGCGCTCGATAATTACCACAAGCGCGCCATGAAACTAAATGCAAGAGTGAAACCCAGTTACTGCAAGAGGGACGAATGATATCGGCTTCAACTCCTCTTTCACATATTTGAATTTTTCAGGTATCAAACGCCCGAGTTTTGCCTGTACAGGGGGACTGGTAGTAACAAGGAGGTGAGTCATACTGTGATTGTGACATTCTTTTTAAAAATTGGGTTCCACAATATTTGGGAATCTCTAATAAGTCCTGTGAAATGTTAGTTACGCGAAGCATTTGCTACAGTAAAGCAATGAGCAACAATGTTGTGAGCCACTCTTGTACTGATTAAATTTGTAAGGAGGTCTCTCAGACACCTTTTAACATCTATAAGCAGACCATAATGCTCGAGGAAATCAGCACCTAAAATTGGCTTATCTACAACGGCGATAATATAAAAAAAAACACCATAAATTCCAGAGCCTAAGTCAACTATCAATTGTTTCTGGTTATACTTTTTGATAACATTCTTGTTACCTGCTTGCAGTAATTTAGTAATTCCTTTAAGTCTATTTGAATTAGTAACAGATAATAGTGATATTTGTACGCCACAATTAAAATTTTGTCATCGATGTGTAAGAGGCGCTTTTTTTTTAAACCGTTAACCTTGCCAGTCGCAGAATGTTGCCAGCTTAGCAGTTTTCCAGTTTTTTTAAAATCGCAAGTGTGAGTGGGAGGAGTTACAAGCATTACCAAATTTTCAATAGAAGTAGCATCACTTTTCTCTGTCGACTGGTTATTGTGGTCAATGAATTCAAAATAATTACGTCCACCATCTTTCACAAGGGTGTAAAATTTTTCGGATATTTTAGAGTTATTAGTTGTCTAAATTTCTGAGACGAAGCTTGATGATTTTTATCATTAAAAAGGTTAGATGAGGAAAAAAAAATCTGAATATGAGCACAGGTAAAAAATCATACATAATAGTAGTAAGAACATTAAGTTTATAAGTCCCCAAATTCACTCTGATCTGTCCAGCAGAACACATAGTGTAACGGTTATAAGCTTTCACCAACATCGGTTGTCATGTTTTGGAGACTTTAAAATGTGACGAATTATACCGCCACCATTATAAGACCTGGTCAATTCGCTTCCTTAAGAATTGTAAAGGTTTTGTATACTCCAGTTTTTCATCTGATAAGAGATGGACTATCTTATTTTGGTCTGACTCCACAGTACGACTTACTATTTCACTTTTTAGTACTTCAAAAAGGTTCCCAGGTTGTAGATTTTTTATAATCTCCAAGACATTTCTTGCAATATCAGGTGGAAGTAAGGAAACTGCGTGGGTATTTTTTAAAAATCCCTTTTGCTTCAAACTCGTATTACAACTGTGCTAAATAAAAGTCTAGGTTGGACAGTGCAAAAATACTTGTAAGATCCATGCTATATATATATATATATATATATATATATATATATATATATATATATATATATATATAAAGCTGACGACTGTAGTCGAGAGCAACCCGAAGGCCTCCTTTTTGATAGCTACTACACCCAGGTGTCGGGGAGGGCGCTACTCATTTCTCTGGATTGCTCCACTTTACCCTTGATATGTACCATATAATGCTGAGTGTTAAGCAAGGAGGTATCAAATACCATTTTTTGATTCTTTGATATAACTCGACCTAGTATTGAACCCCGGCCTCCCAGGCCATTGGCAAACACTCTACCCACTAGTCCAATATATATAAGTATAATGACGATCTCCTACATTTACCCGCACTCGAAAAAAGTGTTATGTTTTTACCATAACAAAAAAATACTGTTATCGAAAAATAACACACTCGTCGAGTATTGGCAATAAACTAGGGAATTTATTTTCGTGGAAAATAAGTACAGCTAATGGTTAAAATTAAATAGTCATTGAGAGCCTAGAAAAGTCCTGCGTTCCACGTTCCTGGTGTCACGGCGGAAGTCTCCTTTTCTGTTTCCCAGCATGTACCTATTAGCTGGGGGAGAACTGTCCTTTGAATCGTCAAGGGGAGATAACTTTGACCCTTTTTATGGTGGTCCTAATATAAAGGATCTGTGCTAAACTTATGTGAAAGTAATTAGTAGTTGGCTGCCGATATCTAGTATCTTCCGTTAATCTTCCACTTAGAGATGAAAATTTCCACAGCATAACCTAGGATCAGGTCCAAAAATGAGCACCAAAAAGTCTTTGGTTCGACACATGCTTGATTTGTCCAATCAGAGAAAAGCTTTTCCTCTCTTAACTATTTATATAGGAGCAGACAAATTTTAATGACCCAAGAACACCCAAAAGAAAAAAAAATTCCTAAGGTACAAGAGGGTAGAATACATGTGTAGGGTGGGCATAGATATCCTTGGGAGAAGAATCAGACTCCAGACGCAACAACTCAAAGGCTTAAGGATCCTCCTCAACTTCAAAGAAGTCGACCGAAAGTATGCGGAGGATCCTAAGAACTTTCCAGGAGCTTTGTTGTTGTCGATTATTAGAACTGGCTGAGAGTCTGAGGGGATCATGAATATGGTTGGAAAAGCCACTCTGGGTCTTGGCCTGCTCACCCTCAATAAATAGGAAGGAGACATAAAGTTTGCCTCTGGGACGGTCCATATTTTTTGCACCGGTATAATGCATGGAAGTTAACATTGCAGTGGTATATCGAGGGTCTCGTTGATGACAGCACCATTAATAAAGAGATGAGCGTTGAATCCACGAGCCAAACTGTCTGAGTCCTGAATCTCGTCATGTTTAGTACAGTAATGACGCTAATGAATATAAAGTTAGAAAATTTAAATGCCCACGAACTGATACCTGACTCAAAGAGGAGTCAATTTCTTTCTCACTTTTTGCTCTGCGAGGTGAATAAATGCTGTTTACAGGAGATCCACTCTGATTCCAATTTTAGTGAGGGCATCCTGTCAAAGGTATACCAAATTCGACTGTCGTACCAGAGGGGTCAACTTGTCTATATATATATATATATATATATATATATATATATATGTATATATATTTATATAAATATATGTATATATATGTATATATATATACATGTATATATATATTAGGGTAGGTTGATTTTTCATTTTTTTTTTAAATATCAAAAAGAATAATGCACTGAAAGTTGTGTATATACCTATTAAATACTCAAACCAAAAATTAGATCTGAATCTTCAACGGTTTTTTGCTAATTTGGCATGAAAGATTTTGAATAAACACGTACTGAAAAGTCCTCGATTTTACCAGATTTGGCCTAAATATTGATGTAAAAACCAATCAATTTCAGTATTTAAATTAGAAATCTTATTTTATTTTATGGAAATATAATAAATAAATTATAACAAAACTTCAAATTGAAAATTGAACCCCTACCCCACCCTGCTTTACCTGTGTCGAATTTGAAATGTTATTATTCAAGCAGTAATATTCGAATATATTGAAAAAAAAAAATTTGTTTTCCTGATATGAATTGAAATACAACAAACAAACAAATATGGAAAAACAAATAATTGTTTAATAATTTTTAATATATGGAATAAAATAGTTCCATATATGAGCCCTTAGATGAAATCGCTGGTCTCAATTGTCGGAACAAAACTTTTACAAGTATGTGCAGGTGCCTTGCTTCAAAGCCATACACGGATTGAGAAGCCTTCGTTACTAACTTAACTGCCCATTCCACACCTTGGGAATGTGAAGGGAAATCTGGCAAGTTAATCTTTTCACTAGTTAACAATGAATTCTGTAATTCATTGTCAGAAAAGTCTAGTGTGAGTGGTGGCTCACAGACTCCATTTACTGACAAATCAATTAAATCAGTCCAGTGCACAGCTTTAAAGTTGATCATTGGGATCTTTTTAAATCTTTTCTTGATTGGCTTCCCTCTTCTGAAAGAATATAAAAAATAATTTGAGTTTAATTTTTAAATGTATTTTGTTCTGCTTTAATAATATTTGGTGAAATCAGATGTAATCTTTAAAATGTTTCAATAAATTGGCACAAGTACTTCAACCAGTTTTGTATGAATAAATATTGACGTTAAGTCAATATTTATTCATACAAAACTGGTTGAAGTACTTGGCCAAAATTCTTTTTATACCCTCTTCTCTCACTTCAGGTTCATCAAATTTCACCGTTGAAAATAAAACATTCTCCGGAAGTAATGCAAAGGCATTATACTGGAGGTTTTTTTAATGTAATCCTCTGAACCTCACTTGGTTGCTTTTGTATCCTGTCAATCCTATTGTAAATACAAATTTGCTGGTGATGGAACTTGTTACTTTTTTTTATATCAAACCAGCAAATAGCTTAAACATTCACAATAAAATTTATCAAACTATATAGTTTGGTTGAAAGATTCTGTGGATATGCCCCACGAGTCCATAGGCACATGAGCCTGATGGCCAAAGTTAACCACCTTGCCTGGTTTAATGGACCAATTTTCCACGATGCAAATCTAGGGTCCACCTTACCTCTAGAAATACCAACTGTATATTCATAGAGTAGTCTTTGGTCACTACTAAGGCTATCCATATCTTTCATTCTAAAATGAAACTCCAGGGGATTCTCAACAGCTAAAAAAGATTTGGGGGGTAAATTATGGCAATCATTTGCACAAAATTTACCCAATGGACCATTAAATGTAGTGGGGCTTTTTGTGGTGCCATCTAAATGTTTGAATAGAGCTCTAAATGGAAGCTCATTTTGATGTAAGGAGCAACCAATAGTGTGAAGATTTATTTTTATTTTTTTTTCTAAAAGTGTAGCAAGTCCATATTCACAGCCTGTATTTGCATTCGTGTTGTCAACAAGGACAACCTTAATAGTTGTCAAACCTTTAAATTTCTCCAAAACATCAGTCATTTGCTCCGTAAAAACGGTACCAGTTGCACCAGAATCAGGAAGAACCCTGTTAGTCAAATTAATACTCTCATTTGGTGTCTCTTTTGTGATTGTCAAGTGGCATTCAGGTCCTTTGGCTTTTTTCAGAATTTTACTTCCATTTTCCTCCACTGATTCATTGTAGTGTAGTGTGTCTTTGTCTGTCCTCCCATGAACTCCTATACAAAGAAGATTCTCCACATTTTCATTATGCTTTTCATAGGCATTTGTTTTCACTTAAGCCTTTGCTCTATTTTACATTTATCCATATAGATATTCTTTATATCTACATTAGGGATAAGAAGACCCATAGTCCTCAAATCCAAGAGCAAGGCATGGGCAAGCCTGGCTCCAAGATTAGAAAATATAATACCCCTGACTAACTCAAGAGCATACCTTGGAATTTTTGTGAGGTTATAAGGCACTTGGAGAGGACTATCTAGCTGTTTATAATCCTCTGTTTCATCACTTCGAGAAGATGAGTAAGAATGGGAAGAATCACCCTGAACATATGATGTTGAAGCTATTGGTGGGGATATCTTCCTACTTTTTTGTTGGCTTTTTTGTCAGAGGACAAGTGCAGATGATGTGCTTAGTCTGGCATTTTTCTTTGGTGCATGTGAAATTAATATTGTCACAACTTAAAATGGGCAGGTTGCACGAACATGATGATATATCAAACAATGTATCCAACTTTTTCTTTCAGAATTTTGTTTGGGCAGCAGGTAGATGTTTCCTATTTATTTGCTTTGCCTTCTGAAAGCATAGAATTTTCACCTTGTTGACAACACTAATTTCCTTTAACAAAAGCAAACGAGGGTTGACAGCCTTCCAAATATCTATCACGTCCTTTGCTATTAATTTAAAAATACCAAAACAAGTAAGGTGGGGATAAGTGTTCATTAAAAAATAGTTGTATTGAATTATTTGTCCACAAGTTGATGGCTCCGTTTTATCCAATGGTGATGGTAAACCTGAAAATTTAATTGCACCTTTACTTCAAGTGGAAACTCCAGTGTTTTTTCCAGCCATTTTTTAATTAAAATATCTTTAAAAAGAATATATATATATATATATATATAATATATATATATATATATATATAGAGAGAGAGAGAGAGAGAGAGAAGAGAGAGAGAGATTGTCAGAAAATACACGAAGATGTTTTTAAAAAATTGTAAATAAATTTTGAAATTTATCTAAAAGAGTAATAATTTTTACTTAATAAATAACAGCACTGTAGAGTTTAGTTCCAAAATTAACTCGTAAACCGACTTCTCACTTAAAAAAACACTAAATTTTAAAATAGAAATAAATTACAATAATTATAAAAGGTTTGAATATTTTAATAGTATGTCTACTTTGCGAAATATATATATATTTACGTAATTAACGTAAATATATATATTTTGCAAAGGGTAAAAAAATAAGGGTAAAAACATAAACAAACCGAAGTACTAAGGAGAGATAATTACCACCGGTGAAAGCCGAAAAAATATCAAGTAAATAAAACGAGGTTTACTAAGTCGTTATTTGTATTTTAAACTATATATTTCAATGTATTTTATTTTTGTTTTTGGTCATTTAATTTAACATAATATGAAAATGGATAATAACATAAAAATATCAATTATTTAATAAATTTCATTATCTTAATTTTCTTATAGTCTCAGTTTTAATTTCATGGATACAGGTTTCCACCGCCACCGATATCACCACAAAAATCACAAAAAATTATGTCTTTAAATGCGATTTCGCAAAAAAATACAAAATTTTGGAAGAAAATATTTCGTGGGATAATTTCTGATGTTATTTCGCAACTTTCACCGCATTATTCTTTTTACAGTTCCAAAATCGACCTGCCCTAATATATATATACATGCATATAGATACAAAATTAACTTAATCGCGAGTCGGAATTCTCCAACTAAAGTTTCACCTCAACAGATCATCAGGAGTCTCGAACCGGTGCAAGACTCCTGGTGATCCGTTGTAATTGGCTCCACTCGTGTTGAGAACTCTTGTAATTGTAGCATTGCAGCGTTTTACGGTGGGTTTTATTTTTTCTTTTGACCCAGGTGACTGCATATCTCTTGATTTTTTTTCAACTGGCGTCACGGACTTGGCATTTATTTTTATTTTTGTCCGATGATATTTTTTTATTTTTTCCCCCGCGCGGTGCTTCGAGTTTTTTTTATCTCTTGTTCCTAGCGGTTTTTTTTCTTTTTTCCTGGTAACCGGGAATGCTGATAGATAGTAGATTAGTAAACATGTATATATATAATATATATGTATATATATATGTATATATGTATACATATAACATATATATATATATACATATATATATATGTATATACGTATATATATATATATATATATATATGAAAGTTTCATTAAACATAATAGATATTTTATGCCTACATATTTTCTTCTGGATCCGTTCGAATTCCCGTATTACTTTTATCGTATTCGGGGGAATTGATTTATGTATTGTCCATAGTGGTATGTATCCCAAGTACTTTCTGCCCGACTTTGGGCCATAATCAGGGGAGGATCTATTACAAAAGTGATGTAACTTTTGTTTTAGCATATTACTACTGTGTAAGGGCCGTCTTTGCCGTTGAAGATAATGGCGTTTGCTTTTAAATGGAATTCTATAATTATTGCCAGTAGCTAAAGACATTTAAGTACATCAGCACTGGTTTGAAAATTATTTCTATTAAGTGTTGGTTGCATGTTTCTAATATGTAGAGCTTCGAGAATCTAAAGTTTTTGTTTTTTATTTTGATGTTCTAATATTGTTTGTGTTGTCGGTGAAAATTTTCCGTAGTTGTGTTGTTGGGCATAAATGTTTTTTAAATGCTGAGCTATTGAACTTGTATTTATATATATATATATATATATATATATGTATTAATATATACATATAAATATACATATATATATATAATATATATTATATATGTATATATATATTTATATATATATGTATATATATATTTATATATATGTATTTATATATATACATATGCATTAATATATACATATATATATACATATATGTATATATATATATGTACATATATAAATATATACATATATATATATATATATACATATATATATATACATAAATAATATATATAAATGCATATATATATATGAATATATATATACATATATATATATAACATATATTTATGTATGAATACATATATAAATATATACATAAATACATAAATATATAAATACATATATATATATGTATATATAAATACATATATATACACATGTATATATGTATACATATATATATGTATATATAAATACATATATATATATATATATATATATATATATATACATATATATTTACTTATACATATGTATTTATATATACATGCATATATATATATGTATATATGTATTTATATACATATATGTATTT
>OY757927.1:40136342-40138842 GCA_963585895.1 Sepioteuthis lessoniana
ATATATATATATGTATATATATATGTATATATATAGGTATACGTATTTATACATATATAAGTATTTATATATGTATATATAGATAAGTATTTATATATACATATGTATCTGTATTTATATATACATATATATATATGTATTTATATATAATCATATATACTTACATATATATATATATATTTATATATATATATATATGTAATTATATAAATATTTATTTATTTATATATATATATGCATTTATATATATGAATATATATATATACATATATTCATATATATATGTATTGATATACATATATGTATATATATGTATATATATATACTTATACACATATATATGCATATATATATACATGTATATACATAAATATATATGCATACATATACAATTATATTTATGCATATATATATACATATCTATAAATACATATTTATATAAATACATATATATATAAATACATATATATATACATGTATATATAAATACATATATATATATATTAATACACACATATATATATATATACATTTATATATAAACCTATATATATATATATATGTATTTATATATATATGTATATATGTATATAATATATATATATATAAATACACACATATATATATATACATATATATATACATATATATATACATATATATATGTATTTATATATATATAAATATGTATATAAGTATTTATAAATATAAATATTTATATATATATGTATTTATATATATATACACATTTATTTATATATAGATATACATATTAATATATATATATGTATATATATATCCATCTATATATATATATATGTATTTATATATATGTGTATAATTATATATACATTTATATGTATATATATACATATATGTAGAAATACATATATATATATGTTTATATATATGTATATATATATAAATATATACATATATATATCCATATATATATAAATACATATATCTATATATAAATATATGTATATATATATATATAAATATATGTATATATATATATGTGTATACATATATATTAATTTATATATACGTATATATATGTATTTATATATACATGTATATATATATATATGTATTTCTAAATATATATGCTTTCATATATATATGTATTTATATATATAAATGTATTCATATATAGATATATGTATTTATATATATATGTATATAAATGTTCATGCATATATATATATGTATTTACTTATATGTATATAGGTATTAATATATATATATATATGTATATATATTTATAAATATACATACACATATTCACATACATATATACATATGTATACATATAAATATATATGAACATATATATATGTATTTATATATATGTATATATATGTATATATATAGGTCTATGTACATATATACATATATACATATGTGTATATGTATATATATATAAGTATATATATATATGTGTGTGTGTCTATTTATATATACATATGTATGTGTGTTTATATATACATATATATATCTATTGATATATATTCATATGTATTTACATATATATATACATATATATATGTAATTATATATATATATGTATTTATATATATATATTTATATATACATATGTATATATATATGCATGTATATATATGTATACGTATGTATATATTCATATGTATATATATGTTTTTATATACATCTATGTATATATATATACATACTTATATACACATATATTATACATATATATATACATGTATATACATACATATATATGCATATATATACATATATATTAATACATATATATATATCCACACACACACACACATATATATATATATATATATATATATATATATATATATATGTATACATATCATCATCATCATCATCAAGACGTGCGGCTAGCACGGATATCCCTGACCCTCTCTCTCCGCATTCATCGGTGTCACATCCCGTATCATCACATAGCTGCTGTATGAATGTTCTAGCTGTTTGTCCTTCTTTTGATTGCCATATGCGGTCGTCCCCAGAAGCACATCACTTAATATCTCGTCATTGCTTCTCCAGTAGTATCTGGCATGTCTTGTTCGTCTAACTTGTATAGTTTTCGTGATAGGTGGTATGTGGCCGTACGGTTGGCGCTGTGTGGGGTTTTGCTGCCAGGACCTGTTCAATATTGCTCACAACATTCTTGTATAATTGCCGTCGAGCTTCTTCTCCAACCGTTTAATCAGCGTCCAAGTAGTGCATCCATACAGCAGTATCGACACGACCGCAGCCTGGAAGAAACTGTGTTTCATGTTATCGGTCAGGTTTGAATTCCATATGATCGAAAGCCTATCGATAGCTGTCCATTCCTTCGTTAGCCGTGTGTCGATGTCTTTTTCGGTTGATGAGACGCTGCTTCCTAAGTAGGTGAATTTGTCAACCAGTTTCAGGGAGGTTCCGTCTAGTGTGGAGATGTCGCCTTTCTGATTAATGCACATAAATTCAGTTTTCTATGCATTGATATGGAGTC
>OY757927.1:40148842-40151342 GCA_963585895.1 Sepioteuthis lessoniana
AAATGTAATACGGGAATTCACGGATCCAGAGGAAAATATGTAGACATAAAAAATCAATTATGTTTAAAGAAATTTGTATTAACGAAGAAATGCTGACAAAATGTAAACATAATATATATATATATATATATATATATATATATATATATATATATATATATATACGCATACGCATTGTATATATATATATGTTTGTATAAATATATATATATGTGTGTGTGTGTATATACATATATATATATGTGTGTGTGTATATATATTTATATGTGTATATATATATATAGGTATATATATATATATACCTATATATATAAACATATAAATATATACACACACACGTATATATATATACACATATATATATAAGTATATAAGTATATATATACACACACACATATATATATATATACAAACATATATATATATACATATATATATATATACACATATATATACATATATATATACACATATATATATATATATATACACACATGCATATATATATATACACAAACATATATATATATATATACAAAAATATATATATACATATATATATATACAAATATATATATATATACACACATATATAAACACACATATATATGCATATATATATACACATATATATATATATACAGATACATAGAGATATGTATATATACACACATATATATACATATATATATACATATATATATACACTTATATATACACACACACACATATATATATACTCCCCTACCCCCGTAGGGTTGAGTTCTCTGGCGAAGAAGTAATCGTGTTGCCATTAGCGTTCATTGCAAGCCTCTTCGTATTTAAATTGAGGTCTCGGCAGCCGTTGAACGGATGTATGTAAACAATAGTAACTGTGATTCATAACTGCTTAAAATTTACTTCACAGCTAATGGCTGCTCCTGGCTGAATGGTTAGAGGCTTCGGCTTGGCGTTTGAGTCAAACTGGGTTTCGATCCCATCTATGGGGAGCTACTGTCTAGCCACACTGATGAGTTCTGATAGTACGAACAGGACTTCTTCAGATCCAATGGATAAATAAAACAGAATAGACACGTGGGGTTGAGAGGGAGGGAGGGAGGAGAGATTAAGGAGTTACCTCCTCGTTTTATTGAATTTCCGTTTTTTTACCTATTTATTTTATTTTCAAAATTCTTCCGTCAGTTATAATTACGGTAATTTAACTTTTTTATTTATTTATTTAATTTATTTTCTTTTCATGTTAAGTTCGATAATTAACTTTTAAGAGAAATATTAATGCTTATATTAATTTCGATACCATTTATTTAGCTACCTATTTTTTTCCTTGTGTGTATATTGGATACGTTTTTTGTATGGTTTCACTATTTATTTCTATGTTTTTAAAAAATTTCTTTAGTCTATAGTTTAAATTTAGTCTTATGTCTACATCTAGCTATTAATTTACTTCTCTTATTTAATAACTTATCAGGCAATTTATGTGTCAAAATATGTATTTTCTCTTCTAAGCACAAATTGCATCTACCGTCAAAACTATTTGGAGTATTTGATTTTTTCAAAATAGACCATTCTATCTCATGGGTTAACCCTTTGTTTTTTAAACACCAGAATTGTTTCGATAGTGCCGTATGGTTTTTTAGGTGTTCGTGGGAGAAGGTAAATTTATGGTTTGAATACCACTCCTTCCATTTAGTGGATGCTAACCCGATATAAGTCTTTTTATCTGTAATATTCTCTTTAGGGTAAATTATAGCTTGATATATTACATTATTTAAATTACATAGTCCATTCATAGGACGATTGTCTCGGAATTTACAATTACATTCCTTTTTTTATACCGTTATTATTATTATTATTATTATTATTATTATTATATCTATTATTTATTTGATCCTGAAAATCTTTAGTTATATTTTTATTTTTTATGGCTATTAATTATTTGAAAAATATTTTTCGTGCAAGAGTAACTTATTTTTAACGTTTTTCTATTAAATATTTTAAATAGTTTATTTCCGTGTTTGAAATGTTTATCTACTAGTTTCAAAAAATATTTTCCTATATATATATTAGTTAGCCTATAGAACGGGGGGTTGAGCCATATTATTTTCCTTTTTCTATTTTTACGTATATTTTCCTTATTTATTTCTTTATCATTATCATTAGGCACCTTCTCTTCTTTATAGGTAAAGTTTTCTTTATACCTCCTTTTTAGTGCATCAATATACATTTTACTACCTTTTCGGAATATTTCTTCATTAGCAGATAGATTTCTTATTCTTAGATTTACAGCTTTTGGAACTTGTTTAATTATAGCTTTAGGGTGGTTTGAATTGATGTTAATATATGAAGGGGACTGATCCATTTTTATAAAAGGTTTATCGGTGTTTTTAGAAAGGTCTAGGGTCACATCCAGGAAATTATTGTTTGATGATATTCATATTTTAAAACCTAAGAGTTTAAAAGCTCTTATAATTTTTTTTTTGTATACTAGAGCTATTTAGGC
>OY757927.1:40161342-40170914 GCA_963585895.1 Sepioteuthis lessoniana
GCCGCAAAACAGAAGACTATAAAAGATCTTGAGGAGTGGCTAAGGAAGATCGACAAATCTAGATTGCCTGGTCAATTTAAGGCATGGTTATTCCAGCATGCAGTTTTGCCCCGGATATTGTGGCCATTGCTCGTCTATGATATTCCGATTACCACCGTGGAATCGTTAGAAAGAGCAATTAGTAATCGGTTGAGAAGGTGACTGGGCTTGCCGAGATGCTTAAGTGGTGCGGCTCTCTACGGGAACAGCAACGCGTTGCGCCTCCCCTGCAGCAGTCTCGTGGAAGAATTCAAAATCATGAAGACAAGAGACTGCTGCATATGCAGAGTCTGAGGATTCAAAGGTGGCGGCAGCAGGAATTCAGATAAGATCTGGCAGGAAGTGGAGTGCGAAGAGAGAGTTGCAAGTGGCGGAGGAGAGGCTTAGGCATAAAGCTATCTTAGGGTCGATAGCTAAAGGCAGAGCGGGATTGGGGTTTTTCCTCTCTACGCATACCAACAGTGCCAAAGGCAAAGAAAGACGCCAACTCATCCAAGAAGAAGTCCGTGAGGGCGTTACTGTAAAATGGTCGGTCTGAGTCAGCAAGGAGCCTGGACAAGGTGGGCGGATGTAGAGAAAAAAAGGATTACATGGTCAGATTGCTGGCGGCCGGATTTTAGCGAGATTCGATTTCTCATTAAATCGGTGTATGATGTGTTACCGAGCCCAACGAACCTGCACATATGGGGGAAGAGAGAGACCCCCAATTGTCAACTATGTGCTAGGAAAGTATCTTTACAACATATCCTTAGTAGTTGCCCAAAAGCTTTGGGTGATGGACGGTACCGTTAGCGTCACGATCAAGCACTCAAGGTAATTGCGAATGACGTGACTAAAGCTATGAGGGCTAGTAATCATCAACCAGGAAAGAAATTGAAGCAGATCAACTTCGTAAAAGCAGGAGAGAAGATACAGAGAAAGAGGAGAGAGAAAACGAACCTGTTATCTTCCGCGGACGATTGGCAGTTGATAGTGGATCTGGAGACTCAGCTGAAGTTCCCCAGACACATAGCTGTAACATCGCTAAGACCGGACCTGATATTGCACTCTGATAACACAAAGCAGTGCATTATTTGGGAACTGACTGTGTCATGGGAGGAATATATTACTCTCGCTAATGAGAGGAAGAGGTCTAAATACCAAGAACTGGTCGAACAATGTCAACAAAAGTCATGGAAGATACATTATGACCCCGTACAAGCTGGTTGTAGGGGCTTTGCTAGACAGTCTTTGGGCAGAGCCCTAGCAAAAATTGGTATAGTCGGGCAGCTAGAGTGAAGGCGCTGAAGGATATTACCAACACAGTTCTGAAGGCGTCAAAGTGGATTTGGCTTAAGAGATCAGAGCCATGGAAGAAATAAAGAGGACGATGGAGGAGCTTAAGAATTAAGATTAGGAGACATATTACACATTATAAGAGTATATTAAGTTAATACTAAGTTAGGGTAGTCGGAATGTCAGGGGGAGGGGTTGAGAACCATTGGCGTTTGCGAGGGGGGATGGATATTTAATTATCAGTTGTTTTTTCTTCCTCTTATACTGGTTACGTTCCGCTACTAATTTAAGGTTTTAATAAGTTTATTTGCCAGCGCCCACTCGTAGTTTTAGTTAATTGATTGAAACCTAATTGCAAATAGTTTATGGGAGGAAGGGGGAGTAGGAGATAGGTTCGTAATAGTAATAAGTTAGAATGTAAGGAGTTGAATAGAGTAGCGTTTTTTTTAGAAATATGCATTAGAGTGGTAATATGAGTATAGATTATTGACAAACGGGGAGGGAGATCTAGGCAAATAAACATGAGTTAATCTGTAGCAAATGATTTCGTGAGCCAAATAAATGGGAGTTTTTCCTTTCTTTTATTTTTTTTTTTGGCTTCGAATAAGGGTATAAGGTAAGAGTTAAAGACTGACTGAATAGTTAGTGTAGGGGCTTATTTCATGTTAGTTTGGAAGTATTAGTACAGGATATATTTGTCGGGGGGTGTAAATCATGGACGTGGACGTGTATTAAAAATACCATCATACCTCGGTACCGAATCCGGAAGTAGTCAGCCGAAACCAGATGAGGTAAAGATGGTATTATATAGTAGAGGGGTGTGAAATGCCCTGTTTTTCATTGGCTGTTAATGAAAGACAGATGTCTATAAGAACGGCTGAAGTCCGGCCTTATTATTTTTTCTTTTTAGCTTTGGCTTTTCAGCGTCTTATAGATCGCGTTACTCTACGACTTGCGCTTTTTGAAGTAAGTTCTTGTTAAAAGTATTTGTTAACATTCTTTGTTGAAATTTTTTGTTGATACTGTTATTGTTATAGTGCCCCTCCTCAACTTTGAGGTGGGACAAGCTTTTTGTTTTCTTAACCAAACTTGCGATTAATAATCATCGAACTTTTTTATCACCATTCAACTCCAGCTTTACAAGTCATTACATTAGTCTTTTAATTTCATTTTGGCCCCTCCTCCTAGTTGCTTAAAGCAACTATGGAGGAGTCAACATCACAAAATGACCTCTTTTTATCAGACAAGGAACCCCTCCCTCAAGATAAATCGGCTGGAGTCAGTACACAATGGCTGGCCCTAAAATCACCCAGCATCCAACCGGGACAAAAAACCCAAGAACCTGAAATAATACCCAGCTTCTGGTCAATCCAAAAAAAAAAAAATCAGCCAAAGAATATGAAAAGGACAGGGTAGGAAAATACGCCCCATATTTTAAGGAAAATGAGATTTTACCGATTCCCGAATTAACAGAGGCATGGGAGCCGAAAATCCTGTCCTTTGTTGTGACAGATCTAAAAACACGGAGGCTGGCCGGCATTAAAAAGGAGGCTTTCTGTCGGCGAAGCTTTGCCACATGGGATATCCTGCTCCCTTCGGAAGACCTCGCGAAAAAGCTTGCATCAGGCAACATAACAACAAAACATCATAAGCTCCAGCCAGAATACCGGGGCCAGAGGCTCATTAGGGTCACCGTGTGTGGCGTCCCGATTCAGTTAAATGAGGACGTCCTTGCCGCATACCTTAGCAAGTATGGTGAAGTGGACGAGGTCACACTTGCGAGGTCTCCCGCCGGGACAGCACACGGTGACTACGTCATCAATATGTGCCTCAACCGGGAGGGGTTCCAGGCCATACCGCATATCATAAAATATCAAGACCGAAATATGATGGTGATAGTCGAGGGCAGGAGGCTCCTCTGCTGGTCATGCAAGCAGCTGGGGCACTTCTCCAGATCCTGTCCTCAAACAACCAAAATGTCAACTGCAACGTCAGCCACAGCAACAACAGTAACAGCTACAGCAACGACAACAACAGACCCTGGTAAAAAGAACAGAACATGGGGACGACCCCAATAAAGAAGAGGGGTGGACCCAAGTAGTTCGAAAAGGGAAAAAACCTCAATCCCCTCAAAATAAAATACCAACAGAAGCAACAATCACAGATACAACAGATAAACCAACTACAAGAGAAACAACAACAGAAAATAAACAAACAACACCACCACCAGACAAAAAGAAAAAGAAAAAAGAAGGGAAAAAACACCATCAACCCCAGATAGCGGGGATGGCCCCCACTTAAAAGAAAAAGAAAAAAACTATGCAAAGAAAACCCAATCAAACCCAGTGTCACAATCTCAACTCCAGACTCAATCTTAGACACCAGTCAAACAGCCTTCATCGCCTCTCAAAAACATTCCTTCCCCACAAAAATTAAAAAACAAGTACCATCCCCAACAAAACAAACTTCACCCGCACCAAATCAATCACCTAAACCTGACTTCTCCCTTACATTACCTTCCCTTTCCTCCCTCTCACCCCCTAGGCTATTCTCCCGGTCCCACTCTGAGACGAGAGTTGAAAAACACCCACGGAGGTGAAAGCTCGAGCCAGAGCAAAATCTACAACACCAGACGACCGACAAGGCCTTCCAGGACTATCACTGTGCTCTACAGGGTCTGAGGAGCTCCCATCAGACTCTCAGCTCTGTAGAGCATTAAAAACCCTCAGAGATTTAAAAACTATCAATAACAAAAACATAGAAAACCCGTACCTATTCAATGACGTTCTCATGGTGACCACGTTTGTCCGCTTGAGGGATAACTGCACAGGGAAGCTGTTGCGCTTCCTTGCCGAAGCCACTCAAGCGGAAATAACGTTGGCAGAATTGGAAAACCAGACAATAAAAAAATGTTGAATAAATGTGCAGGCAGGGTCCCAGTTTCTGTTCACCCCTCCTTCTATAGGTCCCTAAAGTTGCAGTACCCCTTGGATGTCGGGGGGAATCTCCAGGGACGACGAGTTACTACGGAACTCGGTACCAGCTCTCTGCGACGAGCCATCGGCATCCTCACTCCCGAGGATTTCCGGCCCGTGGTCAGCAATGAGTAAGGTAAGTGGGCCCGATGTCTCTAAACCTTGCCACGTTAAATGTGAGAGGACTGAGGGATCCAAGCAAGTGTACGCGCTTGCTTGGTGAACTCAATAACCCCGGTGTAGATGTCGCTGCGGTGCAAGAGACCAACCTCGCTTGCGGTACCGACTGTCGGGTGCTGGAAAGCAATTTTAACGTTTTCTCAGTATACGGCAGGCGCGCCAGCGCTGGGGTCTCCTTGCTAGTTGGACGCAGCCTTGATGCTGATGTTGACGTTGTTTTTTCAGGTGACGGGGGCCGACTGGTTGTGGTCGATGTTGCCGTTAAAAGTCTCAAGTTCCGTCTGGTTGCGGTTTATGCGCCCAATAGCGCTGCAGAGAGGGTTTCCTTTTTTCGTAGGTTGGCGCCGTTCCTGGACGATACGAAGCGGCTAGTCTTAATGGGTGATTGGAATGCAATCCTTGATCCCAAGATAGATAAGGTCGGGCGGGGAGATAGTAGGTTGGGAAGGTGTGAAAGCAGTCTTGTCGGCCTTATGACTCGTCATAAATTGGTCGACAGGTTTCGTCTGGATCACCCAGGGCGGGAGATGTGGACGCGGCTAGATAGCTCGCCCTCTGTCAAAGTAGGTTCCTACTTGGACAGAGTGTTAGTTAGACGAGCTGATATTGATTTCGTTAGTTGTCCCACGTTCCACGGGATAGCGTGATCTGACCATAAACTTGTGAGGGTCAGTCTGCGGTTAGCTAATAGGCCTAGTCTAGCCGGCTACTGGAAGTTCAATACCTCCTTACTGGAGATACGGGACTTCCGGGAGCGTTAGTGGGGGCGGTTACCGAGAATAGGTTTCTCTCAAACATAGGATTAGAGATTTCGCCACCAGGTACGGTTAACAGCTCAACTTAGATAGGACAAAGGAGGCGAAATCTATAGAAGATAGACTTTCCCGGGCAGTGGCTGGGGAGGGACTCCCTAACCGTAGAGCTAGATAGGGGGAACCTTGACGGTGACCGTAGCGAATGCTACAAGGGATACGTAGATAGATCTAGGTTTAAGAGAGTTCTCAACAAAGCCGTGAAATCGAACACAACTGCGCGTGAAGAAGAAGTGCGAAGGTTTCCCGATCGGTATACCGATTCTGTCAAGACTCCGGATGGGCGACTGCGGCGATCGAGTATATATATATATGTATATATGTATAAGTATAGGTATATATGTATATATGTATTTATATATATGTATATATATATATATATATATATATTTATATATACATATATATGTATATATATTTTCACATTTCAATCATACATCCTAGATGCATCAAGATAGGTCTTCAATGATGCCCTGTCTTCATCGCCGATTTCGGGTGTTTTTGCATCATATCGGTTCCGACAGTAACCCTATCATGAATCTGGAACAGGTAACCCGCCTTCTTAATCGTGACGTGCTACGCTTGTGCCTCTACCAAAGCAAAAACTTTATTTACTTGAAAAAATACAAGGCCTTCAGTTTTTTTTTTGTGGGGGAGGGAAGGGAGTGGTCTTACATTGGCTGTGTAATCTAAGCGAACCTAGCTAGCCACATTCGCCGACCCATTCAACAATACAATGTATAATCACTCGTCCATCGCCATGCGCGCAGCAACCACCAAAATACCACATTTGTTCTATGAAAAAGACCTAATTAAAACCCCGAAATATATGTACGATTTTATTTGCAATTTGTGATTTATTTATAATGAATGTATATGATGGGGATGGGAGAAAAAAAACCGAAATATATACAAGGCGAAAACCAAGGAAAAATCCCCCGTTTGAGTGCCCTCCCATCCCTCCGTCTACGAAGAAATGGAAGCCAACTGTTTTCCGGTGTCCGAAAACACCGAAAACAAGCCGGACCTACACTAAGTTGGACGGGGGCCCTAGTCTAACGGGGTAAAGAAATACGGTGTGGGTAGTTTATATTGCAGGGAATTTGAATTATATACATATGAACTTTCAAGATCTACAATAAAGGGGGCTGGGATACGGGTTAAGGTACAAAAATAATGGGGATGGGGAAGATCTTGAGAACTAACGACTAGATGACGGGGACAATGACTCACAACATACTGCTAACTAGGTTTCAACGGAAAAAAACAATGACTACTTACCGGGGAAGGGGTCCCTAAGGACCTGTATCGTAGACGCCATGGGCCGGCAGAGGAGGGAAAGATGACTCCAACATTGCCCCCTTTCTTACGACCAGGCTCGCTGCATTCACCCAACTTTTGCTGAATGTTATGCGATCCAAGCGTTTTCTATCGCAACTGATTTTGACCCTCACCTGATGCCGAAAATACAAAACCAGATCTCGATGAGAAAAGTTTGCATCGTCATACAATCCCTTGTTTCGCGTCTTCCAGATCACCATTCGAGCTACAGCTAGGATCGAAAGAAACACCACACGCTTCTCACCCGGAAAAAGAGGAAGAACGTTGTCAACGACGTAAGCAACGACGAGCAGCACGAGCTGTTTGGGTTCGATGCGAGCCGTCTACTCCGCGACGTGATCACAAAACGGGCGAACTCACTCGCAGTAGTAGAAGGTGTGCTCAGCCATTTCTTCCAACCCACTGCCGCAGCGAATGCAATCGGGCATGTCTACCAGGCCCGCTTTGTAGTTCAAGCCGCGAAGGGATAACGCATTCCGAACAAGTCGCCAGGTGAGCGAGACCTCAGAGTTGTTCAAGAAGCTCGATCCTGACGCTCAATTCCAGTGAAAGCGGATCTCCTCCGCCGTACAGGCGCGCCGCTCGCTAGGAGGGTCCGAGCGGAACCCACCACTACCTCCCGATATAGTTCTATCCGAGGCCGTGAAAGGTCACTGGACACAAGAAGGTTACGAAGGGCCTTTCGGCACTCGCGAACAAACAGTACTTCGCCAAAAGACTTACGTCGACCTTCAGCCTTTGGGTCTGACTTAAGACGAGAAAAAGTCCGACTCGCCTTTCATCTCCACACTGCGTCCCCCGTCAAGGATCGGCGCAAGTATGTAAGTCTTTCGGCAAGCCAGTGGCTCTCCAGATAAGGAATACCCAGGCCTCCGTTGCATGTAAGTTTGATACAAACAAGCCTACGGACCACAGGACTTGCACCTCCCTAGAAAAATCTGGAGAGGGATTGTTAAAGCGCCAACCGACGTGTCTCCAGCAGATGAAGTACAGCCAATCGGTAAAGGATCGAGGGGAGGATGTACACGGCGCTCGCCTCCACCCAGCCCTTTAAGGACAACCTCTTTGAAAGTCATATTACCACCTGAACATTCACGTTGGCTTGTACTTCAAACCATTTTCGCTCCAGTTGTAAGTCGGGCCCAAACCACACCCCAGGATGTTGACGGGTCCGTCACTCCATATATATATATTATATATAATATAATACAAATTTATACATATATATACATATATACAAATAAATTACAATATATATCATACATAGTATATATTACATTTATACATATATATATAAATAAATAAAAGGTATATATATATGGTATATATACATATATACATACATAGGCATATATATATACATATATATATACATATATATATACATACATACATATATATATATGTATATACATATATACATATGTAATTATACATATACACATATACATCTGCATATAATATATATACATATATATATACATTTGTAAAAATATATACACATATATATTTATATATATATACAATATATATATATACAAAGGTATATATACATATATATATACATATATATATATACAAAGGTATATATACATATATATATACATATGTATATTAAATGATATTTTTACATATATATATGTATATATACTTACATATATATATACATATATATATACATATATACTTATATATATATATATGCACATATAATAAACATTATATATATATGTATATACATTGTATAAAATACATGTATATATACATATATATACATATATATATACATACATACATATACATATATATGTATAGATATGTATATATATATATACATATATTTACAGATACATATACAAGCATATACATATACATTATAAATACATATATATACATTAATATATAAATATATAATATACATATATATATATACACATATACATATACATATATATACATATATACATATATATATATATACATACATATACATATATATACATACATATATATATAAACACATATATATACATATATATACACATTTATATGTATATATATACATATATATAACATATATATATACATATATATACATATATATAAAAAAATATATATATATACATATAATATATACATATATACATATCATATATATATATACATATAGAGATATACATATATATATATATTTATACATAAATATATATTTATAATATATACTTATATATATATACATGTATATATACACATATATATACACATATATGTACATATATTTATATATATAATATACATATATATATACCTATATAAATATACATATATATACATATACATCTATATATTACAAATATATACATACATCATATATATATACAATATAAACAGATATATATACATATATCTATCTATATATACATACATATACATATATATATACAATTATATATACATATATTCATAAATATATATGTACGTATACATATATATATACATATATATATACAGGTAAATATGTATATATATATATACATATATATATACCTATATACCTATATATATATCCGTATATATATATACATATATATACACATATATATATACATATATACATACACGCATATACATATATGTATATATATTATATATATATGTGTTATATATATACATATATATATATATATATATATATATATATATGTGTATATATATATATATGTATATAAGTAAAAAAGTAAAGCTGCCGAACAGAGTCGAGGGTGACCCTAAGACTCCTTTTCGATAACTACTACACGAAGGTGTAGGGAAGGGCACTACTCCTTTCCCCTGCATTGCTCCCACTTTAAACTTGATCCGTTACCTTACAATGCTGAGTGTTAAGCAAGGAGGAATCAAGTAACCATCTTTTGAGTCTTTGGTAATACACAACCTGGGATTGAACCCAGGA
>OY757927.1:40171114-40283614 GCA_963585895.1 Sepioteuthis lessoniana
ACTCGTTTGTATCTCAAATGAAGGGGTACTCCACACTCCTCCGATCTCTAGGACTGGAGCCTCACTATAAGACACAGGTTAGCACTTTTTTTTGTGGTACAGTTTTACATTTCTGGTGGGAATACAGTCAGCTTATTTTAAGTCCCACTGAGTGATACAACACTATCGTAACTGAGAATAATTATAAAATCTATCGAAAAAAAGAATCCTTCATAAAAAAGAAAAGAGAAAGAAGAAAGGTTTTGTTTGGTTTCTTTGTTAAATGGAAGCTATTCCTAAACTTGTTTAAAGATGTAGGAAGTGCTTGTCTTAGCGATACAATGGATAGATACGACAAATAAACAAGATATTGTAACTATTCAGAAATAATTTTTCTAAATAAGGGTAAGTTGAAAAACTGGTCTTTGTTCAATAATATTATAATTAGAAATAATGCTAAATTCAACAATCTTTCTGTGTTGCTAATGATCTATATTAACTAACATTTCAAAATCTTTAAAATTAAAACTCCTTGTGGTTTCAACTACACATATCGAAAAAAAAATCTAAACAATCTTGGTATCCGGGCAGTTACAAGCTCTTCTAAAACTATAATATGTAGAAATTTTGTTAAGGAACTGGTGATCCTGTTTCACCGAATAGCAGCAGCCCCCTGGGGTCACGTGACGTCCATTATAAAAAAAGAGCTCCACAGGAGATTCTTCCTCTTTTTGGTTCCACTCCCACCGCTGTTAGCAACAGGTGCATTCGTAGCAGCCCTTGACGGCAAACGTATTTGTACCTTCCACCAGCCAAGAGAGACAAACGCACGTGCTGAGTTAAAAGCAACAGGACACACAGAGAGTTAAGTTCCAGCAGGCATTTTATCTACCTTACCTTATCAAACCTTACCTTACATTAAAACTTTACCTTATAACAACCTTTCAACTAAACCTTACAAACCTTACAAAACCCTCGCACCTATCGGAATCTTGAACTCTTTTGTGAACTCTTACATATTCGTTGTTTGTTCCATTTGGTGTAAAACCCTGTTTATTGTTGTTGTTGTTGTTGTTGTTGTTATATAAATTTTGTTGCACTAAAAGTCGTTCGTCTTCCTTTCTTCAAAAGCTATCACCAATTCCCTACTGCTGTTGAAGTACGGTTTATTCTTTTACAAAACGTAGGAATAAACCGGGCTTTTCGGGGCTTATAAAACTCCCTATAAATAAAAACTGTACAGATGAGACTTCAAGATCGAACAAAAACGTATTTATGAACACATTCCTGATTTCAAAATCGGTGATGACAGAAATCCGTTTGTAAAATATAATTTAGAAACCATTTAGAAATATGGAAAATTTTTTTAATGTTTTGAAACTAGGCGTTATTCCAGAGATTTTTATATAATTCTTAATTTTTATAAAAGTTCTGAAATAAAAACAATCCATGGCAAAATGTGTTATCCTTCTTTAAAAAAAAATTGAACACTAATTACGTCACTTCATTTTGAAATAGAACGCTATTAACAATAATAGAACGGAAGAATTTTCCAATTTTTTCGTTCGATTTTTTTCTTTTAAAAATAATTTTCGGGTGAAATTTAATTTTAACATTGCCCTGAAGATGATTTAACAAAAAAAAAAAGTAACATTAAACATTAAATATCTATGTGTGAATATAAATCTGTGTGTGTGTGTGTATGTGTGTAATATGTACAGAAGTTATTAGATAAACAGAAATATTTCTTTGTAATTGCTTATATTTGTTATTCTGAACCAGTTTTTTTAATTGTCTTTAATTGGAAAAAAAATTAATTCTCATTTTTTTTTAAATTTGACATCCCGCAATAGAAGTGAAAAATGAACTAGTAACGTAGCATATCCATTTGTTGAAAGAAATTTTGGTATCAAAGTATTTGAATTGTGTATCATGACCATACGACGCTGAGATCTGCACATGTTTCAAATTAACTTTAAGTGTTTTAGTTAGATATTTAAATATCACATTTATTTATTTAGATGATTATGTGGCAACCCATACCTGTCTATCCTATTTCAAAGTAGTGTTTTGAGGATGGTTTAGTTTGATGTTAAAACCATTTGTAGTCATTGCCCACTCGGCTGGAGTAGTAGAATACACTGACTGCATCTCTGCAGAGGGGTAAGACCCCCCCACCAAACGAGTGTCCTGATATGACACAAAACAATCTGATGGTGAGGTTCCAGTATTGCTGGAACTTTGGGGAATTCGGAGTACTCCTTCATTGATATCGCTCCCAGGTCTACTCAGGCCCGGAGTGTTAGGACCTGATAGGGTCCTATCTATGGGTCAAATAGAACGAAACTAAGTACTTATGCAAAAATGAATTACTTGAAATAGGACTGTTCTGACATTTAAACTGCGTACTTATGCTAAACTGAATTGTTTGAAATAGAACTGTTTTTGACATTGAAACAGTACTTACTCTAAACTTGAATTGTTTGAGATAGAACTATTTTGACACTTGATCAAGGGTGGACAAAAACTATACTGATACTAAAATGAATTTTTTGAATTAGAACTGTTTGACTAAACTGAATAGCTTGAAATAGAAATGTTTTTGACAGTTAAACTGTGTACTCATACTAAACTGAATGGTTTGAAATAGAACATCAACAGAATCACCGGCAGCACCAGCAACAATCACAGCGACGCCAAAGAAACCAACAACCCAAAAGAAACCAGCAACCCCCAAGACACCAGCAACACCAGCACCATCACCCAAAAAGACCAAAAATAAAAATAAAAACACTGAAGACATGGAAACGATAACGAATCTGAAGAGGAGAAGGGACAGTGGGAAAAGGGGCAGCAAAGAAAATGTGTCCGGAAAAAAACCATCCTGAGGTAGGCTCCTCCTCTCAACCACAGTTACCTCTCCCATCTCCACCATTACCTTCACCACTACCTCCACTACCTCCACCACCGTTTCCACCTCCAAAATAACATTGCAGTCTCCTCCCCAACAAATGGACCCTCTTTCACCTCTTTCACTCCAACATGAACATTTTTTCAGAAGATATCACCACCCATATATAATCCCCCTCCCCAGATCTCAGTCTGCTGAAAGGGCACAACCCTCGGGCCTAGCTCGAACCCCATCCATTCCCTCACTCAGCCCTGCAGACATTTCATCGCAAGAACTATTCCCGGCTATCATTTCCCCTAAAAGAAAACCTGACCCTCCTGCTGGGAAAAAGAAACCCTGTTGGAAAGACGATGAACTATCAATCAGACAAATACAGCGGGCAGCGGCTTTGTGCTCTGCGGAGCTGGAAGCAGTTGGAGACTTCCAGCTCCGGAAGGCACTAAAGCCGTTGCTCAGCTTAGAAAAAATCAAAAACTTAAAAGTTTCAAACCCCGCTAATTTCATGAGTGCAGCCATGGTGACCACTTTTGTCCGGTCAGCTGGCGACCGTACCAAGGGCGTGTGGAAGTTCTTGAGTACGGTCTGTCAGACTGATACGGGCATAAAGCTGGCGGAATTGGAGCACTCCTCGCTAAAAAAATGTATATCTTTCTGTTCGGGCAGGGTCCCTATTTTGGTTCACCCGTCTCTTTATAGGTCCCTAAAGCTGAAGTTCCCAATAGATGTCGACGGAATCACCAGGGACAACCGGGTTACAACTGAACTCGGCACCAGTTCCCTGCGTCAGGCTGTCGGCATCCTCACACCCAAGGATTTCCGGTCCGTAGTCAACGATGAGTAAGGTAAGTTGGATTGAAGGCTTTAAACCTTGCCTGTTTGAATGTGAAGGGACTGAGGGATTCAAGCAAGTGTGCGCGCTTGCTTGGTGAACTCAAGAACCTCTGTGTAGATATTGCTGCAGTGCAGGAGACCCACTTCACTTGCGATGCTGACTGTCGGGTGCTGGAAAACGACTTTAACGTTTTCTCAGTATACGGCAGCCACGTCAGCGCTGGGGTCTCCTTGCTAGTTGGACGCAACCTTGATGCTGATGTTGACGTTGTTTTTGCAGGTGATGGGGGCCGACTGGTTGTGGCCGATGTTGCCGTGAAAAGTTTCAAGTTTCGTCTGGTTGCGGTTTATGCGTCCAATATCGCTGCGGAGAGGGTTTCCTTTTTTCGTCGGTTGGTGCCGTTCCTGCTCGATAGTCTTAATGAGTGATTGGAATGCGATCTTTGATCCCAAGATAGATAAGGTCGGTCGGGGAGCTAGTCGTGCGGGAAGGTGTGCTGGCAGCCTTGTCGGCTTCGTGACTCTTCACGGTCTCGTCGACAGGTTTCGTCTGGATCACCCATGGCGGGAGATGTGGACGTGGCTAGATAGCTCGCCCTCTGCCAAAGTAGGTTCCTCCTTGGACAGAGTGTTAGTTAGACGAGCTGACATTGATTTCGTTAGTTGACTCACGTTCCACCTGATAGCGTGGACTGATCATAAGCTTGTTAGGGTCAGTCTGCGGTTAGCAAATAGGCCTAGTCTAGCCGGCTACTGGAAGTTCAATACCTCCTTACTGGAGATACGGGACTTCCGGGACCGGTTGGAATCCCTAATTCAGCGGGCGTTAGTGGGGGCGGTTACCGGGAATAGGTGGTGAGTTTCTCTCAAATATAGGATTAGAGACTTCGCCACCAAATACGGTCAACAGCTCAACCTAGAAAAGGCCAAGGAGGCGAAGTCTATAGACGATAGACTTTCCTTGGCGGCGGCTGGTGGGGGACTCCCTAGGTGTAGAACTAGCTAGGAGGGACCTTGAGCGTGAGAGTAGTGAGCGCTACAAGGGACACGTAGTTAGATCGAGGTTAAATAGAGTTCTCTACGAACCTGTGAAATCGAACGCGACTGCGCGTGTAGAAGAAGTGCGAAGATTCCCCGATCGGTACATCGCGTCTGTCAAGACCGCGGACGGGCGACTGGTGCGATCGAGTCGTGAGATGCGTGATGCCTTTCGGGCACACTTTCGGGATCACTTTGCCCGCTGCCCTGATCTCCCGATCCGGGAGTTTCGTAGCTATCTTGCCGACTTCCCCCGCCTTGGGGTGGCTGAAGCGGCTAGCTGCGAGGGTGTGGTTACTGAATGCGAAGTCCGTGATGCGTTGAAGCAGGTCGGCCTCAACAAGTCACCGGGACTAGATGGTTTGCCCTACGAAGTGTACTTGAGGATGTCGCACATGTTTGTCCTTATTCTGACGGATGTGTTCAACCATTGGTTCGCCCAGGGAGCCATCCCTGGTAGCGTTACCAAGGGCGTGATAACATTGCTGAAGAAAGGTGGCAGGCATGTTTGGGAGGGTTTAGACGATTACAGGCCCATAACTCTGTTTAACACAGAGTTAAATATTTTGGCCCGGGTCTTAGCGAATCGTTTACAGCTTGTCATTAGCGATCTGATCCCCCAGCAGACCTACGCTGTGAAGGGAAGATCGATCCAGGACAATCTGCACTTGATTCGCGAGGTCCTAGAGTGGATAGAAGACGACACAGAAGCCGCGCTGATCAGTTTAGATCAGTCCAAGGCCTTCGATAGGGTTGACCATCGGTTTTTGGCGACTGTTTTGGAGACTGCTGGATTCGAACCGGAGTTCCGCAGATGTATTAGCATGATGTACCACAACCCTCAGGTAGTGGTACAGGTGAACGGAAGGCGTTCGAGGACGTTCACGATCGTGCATTCGACCCGGCAGGGCTGCCCCCTGTCTCCTCTTCTCTATGTCCTAGCTTTTGAGCCCCTGCTCCGTAGGCTTAGGGATGAGGGTACAAATCCGGCCCTGTACGGTGTCCCTTTTGCTGGCCCTCTTACGGCAAGGGTTTCCGCGTTCGCTGATGACATCACAGTCTTTGTATCCCGACCCCTGGATATAAAGGCTGTGAAGAAGGCGGTTGGCGAGTACGAGCGGATAGCAGGAACCAAGGTCAGTTTTGACAAAACGAAGGTTTGTGGCTCGGTGCTTGGAGAGGTAGCGATACCCTTTCCGGGCCCTTCCGCGGGAGTAACGGACCTGTGAAAGCTCAGGTGGGAATCTCGCTTTCAAGGAGGTTGTCCTTAAAGGGCAGGGCGGAGGCGTGCGCCGTGTACGTCTTCCCCTTGATCCTTTACAGATTGTCTGTACTTCCTCTGCCTAAGGCACGTCGGCTGGCGCTTCAACGATCCCTCTCCAGATTGCTCTGGGGAGGTGCAAGGCCGATGGTCCGTAGACAGGTCTGTGTCAAACGGACGCGCAACGGGCGTCTAGGTATGCCTGATCTGGAGAGCCACTGGCTTGCTGAAAGACTTGTATACTTGGGCCGATCCTGGACGGGGGATGCAATGTGGAGACGAAAGGCGAGTCGGACTTTTCCTCGTCTCAAGTCAGACCCAAAGGCTGAAGATCGACGTAAGCCTCTGGGCGAAGCACTGTTTGTCCACGAGTGCCGAACGGCCCTTCGTAACCTTCTTGGGTCCAGCGACCTTTCACGGCCTCGGAAAGAACTATACCGAGAGCTAGTGGTGGGTTCCGCTTCGGACCCTCTTAGTGAGTGGCGCGGCTGGACGGTGGACGAGATCCGCTCTCACTGGAATTGGGCGCCAGAGTCGAGCTTCTTGAACAACTCCGAGTTCTCGCTCACCTGGCGACTTGTTCGGAATACGTTACCCCTTCTCTGCTTGAACTACAAGGTGGGCCTGGCAGACATGCCCGATTATGCTCGCTGAGAAAGTGGTTTAGAAGAAACGGCTGAGCACCTCTTCTCCTACTGCGAGCGAGTGCGCCCGTTTTGGGATCACGTCAGGGTGTGGACGGCTCGCATCAAACCCAAGCAGCTCGTGCTGCTTGACGTTGGTTACGTCGTAGACAACGTTCTTCCTTCGTTTCAGGATGAGAAGTTCGCGATCCTAGCTGTAGCTCGAATGATGATTTGGACGACGCGAAACAAGGGATTGTATGACGATGCAAACTTTTCTCATTGCGATCTGGTTTTTTATTTTAGGCATCAGCTGAGGGTCAAAATCAGATGCGATAGAAAACTCTTAGATCGCATAACATTCAGCAAAAGGTGGGTGAATGCAGCGAGCCTGGTCGTAAGAACGGGGGTAATGTTGGAGTCATCCTTCCCTCCTCTGCCGGCCCATGGTGCCTACGGTAAGGGTCCTTCGGGACCCCACCCCCGGTAAGTAGGCATTATTTTTTTCTCTTGAAGCCTTGTTAGCAGTATGTTGTGAGTCATCGTCCCCGTCATCTAGCCCTTAGTTCTCAGGATTTCCCCCATCCCCATTATTTTTGTACCTCAACCCGTATTCCAGCCCGCTTTTGTCGAATATCTTGAAAGTTCACATGTATATAATTCATATTCTCTGTTATTTAACTGCCCATACCGCACCCAACCCTGTATTGTGTTTTGCCCCATTAGGCTAGGATCCCTCTCCCCGCCTAGGGCAGGTCCAGCTTGTTTTCGGTGTTTTCGGACACCGGAAAACAGTCGGCCTCCATTTTTCGTAGACGGGGGATGGGAGGGCAACCAAACGGGGAATGTTTTTCCTTTGTTTTCGCCTTTTGTATATTTAGGGGGTTTTCTCCATTTCCCATCATATACATTCATTGTAATTAAATCATAAATTGTAAATAAAATCATACATAATTTTGGGGGTTTTAAGTAGGCTTTTTCCATAAAGCAAATATGGTATTTTGGTGGTTGCAGCGCGCATGGCGATGGATGAGTGGTTATATATTGTAGTTTTGTTAGGTATCACCCACCTTTTTCCACACAATGAACTAGTCCATCTGCCATATATAGCAGTTGCTACTAATACCAGGGCGGAGTAGAAGGTGAAGAGCAACTTCTTATAGGAATAGAATTAGAGCGTTGGAGACAGGAGATCGCACTAGATCACCTTACTTGCTACCGTAATAACGGAAGCCAATACTATCGTTGGACTATATCTTTATTCTGTGTTCACTAATCCTATGTTCTTGTCTACTAATAGTCTCTCTATTGTATATACTTTTTCCTGAGAATATATCTCTATTTTCTCTCATATCGTGGTTTGTTCTTTATCTAATATTACAAGTATTCACTAACCAGAACCCAACAAGTTTGAATTCAAATATCCCATCGTGGCTTGATCTGTTACAAATGGTATTATCTTATTCCATTATAATGCATAGACAAAGTTATTCAGGGGAAAGTGTTTTGAAGTTTTGTGACGCAAATTAGATATTTTTCCTCTGTTGGAATTTCTTTTATTTCTAAATGCCTTCCGATTTTAGGGTGTCTTTATTCCCTTTCTTCATAACAAGACACATGTAAGGGAATAATAATGCTACTGTATACTTACAATGTTTTAATTGAATATGTTTTGACCTAGTAGAAGTCAGCATGATCTTTTTTAAATTTAAATTTTAGCAATTAAGACAATTCAAATTCTCATAAATTTCTGTAAATAAAAATTTTCACAGTTCACACTTATTGAATTAGTAATTATCAAATTTTCAGATTTTTAAAAAAACTAAATTTTACTTCAATAGTAAGACAAATATCTTTTTTACAAATATATGCAAATATATACAAATATATGTTCATAGATTTTTTTTAGTTTTGTAACTAAAAAAAAATCTATGAACATCAATTTAGAAAGTTTTTAGCTTCATTTGAAGACTAATTATATTTCGATAAAACAATAATTTTTTTTAAACAGATATATATTTTGAAGACTTGCAGAAAAATAAAATGAAATGAAAATAAAAACTAAAATAAAATCTATGAACAAAAATTTTGAAAGTTTTTGTTCTTTTACACAAAATCTGGAATAACCAACCTTTGGGTTGGTTATTCCAGATTTTTACTCACCTAATACCACCTCAAACAGCAATGCTCTTTTTCATTGAGTACTTGATCCCTTAAATGATGGGTTTCTTCAGTTCTTCATTTTTCATCATGCTGTTTAATTATTTTACGAAAAGAAAAATTCCAGTCACGTGACCCAGGAAAGAAATAGAAAGTAATGTTTCATTGTCTCTGTTAAAAAAAGGGAAAAAGTGGAAAAATATGATTGCTTGATTTTAACGGCATGTCAATCCATCTAGAGTTATTCATTTAGTTATTTTATCCTTAGAGTTTAGTGAATCGCGTTTATTGTATTTTTTCTGTTGTAATTTTTTAAAAAGTTTCTGCATGCATTTATAATATCAAGTATTCCTGTCTAATACAAATACTTTTCACACGATTATATGGCTTCTAGTAATTATTTCCGTTTAATAACAACGTGTTTGCAAATAATAATATAATTTTTAGTGCAAATAGGAATTTGACCGGTTAGGAAGACAAACAAAATAATGCCCCCGGCTGAAAAACAAAAACAAATACTGCCCCCCGACCAATGATAACATTCGGAAGAGATGGCCGCATAAATATGAAATTTTTAATGTCTCTGGCTATGTCATCGAAGTGTATTGCATGTTTTTGTATTTTCTTTTGTGTATAATATTTTTTTGCATTTTGCTGTGCATAATATTTGTCGCTGAATACGTAGAAATAATGAAGAAATTAAGAATAGTGCCCGGATAAGAAGAAGAAGGAGAAATAATGACTAGTTGGAGGTAATCAAAGAATGGTGAGAAAAAGAATTAACGTAGGAGGGAGATGGGATATTCTTTCTAGTCATGACTGACTTTGCTAATCAAAACCACTAATCAGTAGCTGGGAGACACAAATAATATCAAATTTCTAAAAGCAGAGCAAAATTCACAATACCCTAATGACACCTAATAGGTCAGAGTTTAAAGAACAAAATATCAGTAAGACAGTAAAGTAAAAAAAGTCCATCTCGATTTTTATTCTGTTAAAACTTAAATGATTTACAAAGGAAAGTGTTTTTTATTTTGTGACTCATTTAAGAGTTCTCTTATTTTAAGGGTACTTGGTCACATCTGTGACAGGTGCATAGATCATAACCCCTGCGTTTAGTATAGCCACAATATACTTCTTATGAAAAAATGACAAACTGAAACAATTCAAGGTAGGTGTCATGATCAGCAGGTGCTCCCTTGATTGCTAACATGAAGGATTTGATGATATCCTGTGAATGTTGACTGTTCTTTTTTTAGGTACACAAACGACGAACTCAACAAACGCTCGAATCAGAGACATAAACGTCGAAAATGGACTAGGGAAGACAACAAACTTACAATTCACAGATATTCTAAGAGCAACCCGACACAAAGAGGCTATAGGAAAAGATTGATAGAAATCTGGAAGAATGTGCCAGATTTTGAACAACAAAATAGATTCGCTAACTAAGCTACGATGATAATAAAGAAAGGTTAGTTTTCTGACCTTGGAATATTAAAAATACACCAACAAATAGATAAGGAATCAAGGCAACAAGACTCTAATACAATAATAGAGACATAAAATACTGAAAAATAAAAACCCTCTAACTGAAATGAACCGTAAAGTAATAACAAAGACTAACACAAGAAGAAAAAATGAATATAGAGATTTTAAAGAGAATTATGTCTGAAAAGAAGACTAGATTAGCATCACTAAGAAACAAAAACAGGAAAATAGTCAAGGCAGAAAATGAAAGAAAAAATTAACATATATCTTAACGAACAACATAACAGAATTAAGCGAACTAACCTAAGCAGGAGCAAAATTAGTCTGTCTTAAAATTAGTGTCCCCCGAAAGAACATGGATAGAAACTCAAAACTGGGATGAAAAATTAAACTGGAAAACACTGATAAGAAATCTACGACAACAAGCAAAAATTCTAAGACTGAGGAAAAACGCTAAAATATGTAGGGACCTAAAGACAAAAACAACATAATAATTAAAACAAACAATATAACTCGAAGAAATAAATCAGAAGGTACTGGTGAAAGAAGAAAGACAGAAAGATATTGAGACAGGATCAAACAATACAGACAAAACAGGACATTCCAAAACAGCAAAAGAAAATTCTACCAACAAGTAGGAAGAGAGTGCACGAAGACATATCAACAACCGGATAAAAAGGAAGCAAAATGATATTGGAGTAAAATATGAGAAGAAAGAGATCCTAACAGAGAAGCTGAATGGATAAACAACAGGGAAAAATAGTTACAATGACCCAAAGAAAACCCTAAGGCAAAAATACACCTCGATTTACTCAGAACAACACTAAAAAAAGTTGGAAAACCTCATGCCATTTTAGTATGCATGCATAACAGAATGATTAGCGAAATGAATAGATGCTTAGAAGAAACAAATATACCCGAATGGATAGTCAAAGGAAAGATCACCCTGATCTAAAGAGAGCCACAAAAAGGAACTGCCCCAACAATAATAGACCCATAACGTTCCTATCGATGATGGGGAAAATATTAAAAGCACAAATAAGAGAGGAAATTTACTATTCGCTAATAAGCCGTGTACTGTTCCCCGAAAAACAGAAAGGATGCCGCAAGGGAACTAGAGGAACAGGATATCTACATTACATTAATTTGCAAATTCCCAAAGAGAGCAAAAAGAGACGAGAAAATGTAGCTATAGCGTAGATTGACTACAAAAAGCCAAACGCTATGTTCCCACAAAATAGATTGCCTCAAAATCGCGATATCCGTTAAAATCAAGAAAACCATGGAAAACTGGACAGTGGAATTGATAGCAAGAGGAAAAAGTTTAGCCGAGATAAAAGTCCAGAGAGATATATTCTTGGGAGATGCGCTATCACCATTAATATTTGTAATAGTAATGATGCCACACAATCACATGCTCAGGAAATGCACAGACGGAAACTTACTAAACCGCAAGAAAAGATCAACCATCTCATGTACATGATCAACATCAAACTGTTTGCCAAAAATGAAAAAGAATAGGAAAACCTAATACAGGCAATGTGGGTATACATATTATATCAGGATAGAGTTTAACATAGAAAAATGTGCTATGCTGATAATGAGAACTGGAAAACGACAAATGACGGGAGGAATAGAACTACTAAATCAAGAAAGAATCAGAAAAGAAAACTTATAAATTCTTGGGAATATTGGAAGTGGACACCATCAAACAAGCGAAGATGATGGGAAAAAAAAATTTAAAAAGAGTAGCTCTTGAGAAGAAAAAAAAACTACTCGAAACTAAACTTTATAACAGAAATCTTCTCAAGGGGATAGATATATGGGCTGTTTTTCTTGTAAGATACTCGGGACCATTACGAGGGAAGAACTTCAACAAATGGACCAGAGAACAACAAAGCTCATGACGATGTCTCAGGCCTCATATCCCAGAGATGATATAGACAGACTATATGTGTCAAGAGAAGAAGGAAGAGGACTTACCAATATGAACATAGCGTCGATACATCAATACGATAATTCGAAGACTACATAAAAAGAGCAAAAAAAACAAAAACAACTAATTTCAGCGACCAGAAATAACACAAACAACACAAGAATCAACAGAACAACAATCGCTAGAAAATAAAAATGAGAAGAAAAACAATTGTAAGGATTTTTCAAGCGACAAACAAGTGAAATCTCACACGAGATTTGGTTATGGCTAAGAAAAGGAAACCTTCAGAGAAACTGAATCTTTTCTAATATGGGGATGGGTATAAATTGTAAGGGACATTTTCACTTTTAATAAATTCCGTATTTTTCCCATTTTATTGTATTTCATGTGTAGATTACAATGATGGTTGATTGGCTAAAACCCAACAAACTAGCAAATATAGATTATGTGATGATATAGACAAAACGATGAATCATATCATAAGCGAATGAAGAAAATCAGCGCAAAAAGAGTATAAGACTAGACATGACTAGGTGGGGAAGGTGATTGTGCACTGGGGATTGTGCAAGAAAATTAAATTTGACTATACGAACAAGTGGTATATGCACAACCTCGAACCTGTCCTGGAGAATGATACGTACAGAGTACTCTGAGATTTTGAGATACTAACAGATCACCTCATTTCGGCCAGACGACTAGACCTAGTGCTAGTGTTAGTCAACAAAAAAAAAAAAAAAAAGAAAAAAAAAGAAAAAGGACAACCTGCCGAATAGTGGACTTTGCCGTCACGTAGATCGTAGAATAAAATCAAAAGAAACCGAAAAGAGAGACATATCGAGACCTTTTGCCAGTGAACAAAAAATTATGGAAAATGAAGGTGACGGTGATAACATTTATAATTAGTGCATTAGAAACAATCTCCAAAGGACTAGTAAATGGACTAAAAGACTAGAAAATAAGGAGACAAGTGGTGACCATCCAAACTACAGTTATATTGAAATCGGTCAGAATACTGAGAAGAATACTGGAGTGAAAAAAAAAACATCATTTAACGCTGATGAGAAAAACTTTCAGAGGAATTGGCTGAAACAAAAATCCAAAGAGAGATTTTCTAAGGAGATGCATTATCACTTCTACTATTCATAATTTCCATGATGCCACTAAACCACATACTCAGAAAATGCACGGCCGGATACAAACTTTGTAGATCGCAAGAAAGGATCAACCACCTAATGTACGTGGATGACATAAAACTATTTGCAAAAAATGAAAACGAACTGGAAACCCTAATACACACAGTTAGAATATACAGTCAAGACATAGGGATGGAATTTGGCATTGAAAAATGCGCTCTGCTCGTCATGAAAAGTGGCAAACGACATCTAACTGACGGAATAGAACTACCAAATCAAGACAAGATCAGAACGCTCGCAGAAATCGAGACCAACAAATACTTAGGAATCTTGGAGGCTGACACCATCAAACAAATCGAAATGAAAAACAAAATTCAAAAAGAATATCTCAGGAGAACTAGAAAACTACTCGAGACAAAGCTCTCTAGCTGAAACCTTATCAAAGGAATAAATACTTGTGCTGTACCACTCGTTAGCTACCTCGGGACCCTTTCTCAAGTGGACCAGAGATGAACTTAGACAAATGGACCAAAGAACTAGAAAACTAATGACCATGCACAAGACATTACATCCCAGAGACGACATGGACAGACTATGTGTACCAAGAAAAGAGAGAGAGAAAGAGGACTTGCCAGCATCGAAGACAGCGTGGACACATCCATACAACGACTCGAAGTCTACATAGAAAAGCACGAAAGAGGACTGATTACTGCTATCAGAAACAATACTGACAACACAATAGAATGACAAAAACTAGGAAACAAAAATGGGAAGGAAAACAACTCCATGGGCGTTTTAAACGACTAATAAACAACATCTAACACGACAAAACCTGAACATGTCTAAGAAAAGGAAACTTTAAGAGAGAAACAGAATCTCTCCTAATGGCAGCACAAAACAGTGCCATAAGAACCAATCATATCAAAGCGAGGATAGATAAGACGCAACAAAATAGCAAATGTAGACTATGCGGTGACAGAGATGAAACGATCAATCACATAATAAGCAAATTCAGCAAATTGGCACAGGAGGAATACAAGGCTAGACACGACTGGGTAGGCACGGTGATCCACTGGTTAATGTGCAAGAAATCCAAATTCGACCATACTAACAAATGGTATATGCACAACCCAGAACCTGTCCTAGAAAACGACACACACAAACTCCTATGGGACTTTGATATACAAACGGGTCACCCAATCACGGCCAGAAGACCAGACCTTATAATAATCAACAAAAAAAACAAAAAAAAACAAAAAAAATCTGCAAAATTGTCGACTTTGCTGTCCCGGCTGACCACAGAATAAAACTGAAAGAATGTTGTCACGTGATGTCCCACTGAGACGATTGAAATATGATTACTACTATCCTCCTGTTTGAATTAACCGTGGCAAGTCATCAGAGAATGACCGTTAAGGCATGATAGTAAATTAGGGCAAGCTATCTGTACTCAGTAACCTGACTTGGGTGACATCTAGTAGCCCTAAAAAAATCGCCTGACCAGGGGGAAGAAGAAAGAAGCCAAACGATTGGCTGGGACCCTAAAACGGAAGTGGGGACTCCTTCCCGTCAGCGGAAATAGAAAATAAGAAAGTTAGTTGTTGGGCAGGGTTCGTGGGGGACAGAACCAAAGCCAAGTACTCCGGGTAAAAGAAGACGAAGAATATCTCGGACACGAAGAAGCCATTTTTCTTCAAGCCAGTGTTAAAAATAGCATAAAGTCTATTAGCCCGTAAAAGAGGAAAGATTCTCCACAGGAACTCCATCAAAAAAAAAAAAAGAAAAGATAAGTACCCCTGGGACTGTTTCTCCTTATACCCAATTTTATATACCCTCTCTCTCTCTCTCAATTTGAAGAAAGACGAAAGACAAGAAAAGAAGAAAGACATTTATGTTCATGGACTGTTCATTTATTATATACTTGACACGTTGAAGGTGTATATCTATGCGTAGTAAAAGATTGATATATTTTAATGTTCCCACGTGGTCTAAGTTGTTATTTGCAGTGTCTTCTACGAGTTTGTTATGTCATATTTCTGTTTCAGCTTCTATTCGCCTTATATTACCTCGCTTAAAATTGTCCTATTAATTCCTTTAAAATATCACACGGGAAACCGGAATTGCCGACTACTATAATTAATATTATTACGTCTCAACCTAGAGGTCCATATCTTCCATTGTCTAGGGGAGGGAGACTAGCGACCTGGTGGGTGTGTGTATAGCGTGAAATTTGGAACCCCTTGCCAGCGGTGGTCAGTCTGGCCTTAAATTAATCCCCCACATAATATGCCAGTTCTTATGTGCCCGAGAAAAAAACTCTGAACGAGGACTTATTCTACAAGGGATCAAGTGCCAACCTGCCCCGTCTTCACACGTGCGAAAATAAAACCCCGTTCTGGAATAAAAGTAAAGTTTTCGCGTCACAATGTGAAAAGAGAGATAAGTACCTCGACCTTGCTAGAGAATTGAAAAAACTATGGAATATGAAGGTGACAATTATACCAATTGTGATTGGTGCTTTTGGCACGGTAACTAAAGGATTATTAAAGGGTCTGGAAGATTTGGAAGTTGGCGGCCGAGTGGAGACCATCCAAACAAAAGCATTATTGAAAACGACCAGAATTCTGAGAAGAGTCTTGGAGACTTGAGGAGACTTGCTGTCACTCAATCTTCAGTGAAAGACCATCAGCTTACGCTGATGTGAAAAACTCTAATGAGTAGTAATAATCCTTAGTTAACAATTTTATCTTTAAGTAACTATTCTTCTTGGTTTCAAATATTCTTATCTAATGCTAATAATTTTCAAACAGGACATTCCAAAACAACGATTTGACACATATACTAGACCGAACCAGGTATTATCACTGTGGGTCAGAGTGGATATAGCAATGAAGGGGTACTCCACATTTCCCAGATCTCCAGAACTGGAACCTCCCCACCAGATGCAGTTTAATGTCTTACTGGAATGAAAAAGGAGAAAAGAAAAATGTTCAAATTAATTTCTTTTTTGGAAGGTAAAGGAAAGTCTGGTATTTTTCACCCATAAAAAATGTTGCAAAGAAACTTTGAAGTGTTTATTACATTTCTATTTTTATCAACTAAAGCAGGGGTTTCAAATTCAAGTCTTCAAATGGGCATTACATTCTGAAAAAGAGGCACAGTAGGGGAGAAGTAGATGAGATATCGAGGGTGGGCTGATTACTATCTGTTATAATGTTAATATTGGCTGCAGTTTATTTTTCTTCCTTAAACTGAATATACATATTATAAATGTGGGGATTATAAGGGACACATTTTCCGGTTCGAATTTTCCTTAATTCACTTATAAATTTGGGTAAATGCCCTTTGTTCCGTTTTCATTTTTGATAAATTCCGTATTTTTCCATTTTATTGTAATTTACGGGTAAATTGCAATGATGGTTGGTTGGGTCATTTTTGGGTCATTTAATGTCAAATCTTGTTTTTTCTACACATATATAATTTGTAAGTAAATAGTTTGTAGGTAATTTTTTGGCTTTTAAACAAATTGTTAGAGCGCGAGAAAAAGATTAGTTGACAAATTTTGATTCACATAAGTAGACTTTATCAATGAACTTGTTTTATAAATGTATCTTCTATTTTTTAATGCATATCTGCAATATTGAGGTTTGGAATTAAGTTGTCAATTTCAATATTCATACTTTCTACACCATAAGATCTATTTGAATTTTAGTTGATCCTTCGAGTTTTATTATTTTTGCTTGTTTGTATGGTCTTGTTTAATAATTTTTTGTGATTTTATTCTTGATGTTCAGGAGTCTTTGGATGATAATGCGTTTGATGTTTTTAGTTGTTTTTGTTTAGTAATTGTTTCGGTATGAATTATTTTAGATTGGGGGTGATGGAATTTCGTTAGAATGTGTTTTGCTTTTTTATTACTTGCTTTTGTGTTTTGAATTTAGGGTATAAGTTTTTTCCGTTATTTATTTTGGGAATTGGTTTGCGGATCAATGACGTGTGGGATCTTCTTTTTACGATATTGGTTTCAGTTAAAGATTTGAAGATATTTTTGGCAGTGGAATGGGAGTTTGTTGTGGGTTCTTTTTGTTTAGTTTGTGTTTCTGTTTGACAAATTGTAGCTAAGAGTAGATCTTTTAAACTATTCTTGAAAATTTGGTTAACAGTTTGGTCTTCGTTGCTCTAATTTTTGGTGAGATAAATCTGGCTGTTTGTTGATATTGCTGATTGGACTCGTCTTCTTTGCAACACTGGCGTAAGTATTAGCTTTTGTATAGGATTTCACAAATTTTATTGCTTCTAGAAATGATATATTTCTTTTCTACTTAACTTCCACAATTTCCCTCTCTTTTGTGTATATATTGCAAGTTCTGAAAAATGTGAGATAGTTTTCTGGGCAGTTAGAGCAATTGGTTTCGTTGGCATAATCTTCTTCATATTCTTTAGATCTTTTTTGCCATTCGTTTCAAATATCGGAGGTCGTCAGCAGTTCTTTTTATAGTACCCATATTTTTAACATTCAAAGTTCCTTAAGGGTGCAGGAATGTATTATTCTAACCTTTTCGAGGTATTATCCACTTTTTTTCGTTTGGGAATTACGGATTTGTAAAATATGAAAGTGTACGTGTGACTTCACCACCTCTTCTAGTGATTATTTGTGATAGTCCGTGACCCGTTGCCTTCCTAAGGATAACTCCCTGTTTCTGATAACTCCCTTTAAAGTATTAAGCTTTTCATGTGAGTAAAATTACACTTCAAATTGTGGAAGGTTTTCATTTTTAATGGATTGCCGCTTCAAATTTTTTTCACAGTTCGAGGGTTTTCTCTGCTGAAGATTATTTTTTCAATCAAGGAAAAGGGACGGTTTGGTTATTGGCTAAAAGAATTTCTTCTAATGATTAGATTACAATAAATTCTGGGAATTTTGTTATTATCTTATTTTTTGAATCAGATTTGCAGCTTATTTTTGTTTGTGATTGCCATATCTGCTGTTTTATCAGATAATCATAAGCTCCATCACGCACCACAGGGTCCAACTTTTGTTGGGAATTTACCAAAGGGGATACACATTCACCTTGATTGAGACAGGGATACATCGGCCAATATACTTCGAAACCCTGCTAATATCAGGCTTTCAGAATTCAAAACTTGCTGGCTTAAAGTTTGTGGTCAAAGTCTTGTTTCTCCTGACGCCGTTGATACTCCCCGACCATCTTCAAGGAACTTTAAGATGGGAATTTGTTTGCCATAAGAACAATTTGTCGAATACAACCCATACATAATCACATAGGGGTTAAGGCTTGATATGACCAGTTGATTTGTCGGATTGGCCCGCTCCAACCGCCCGTTTAGCACAAGTAAGTGCCGATGTGCAGTGTTATGTGACCTCTTTAGCATATTTGAGACCTCCGGATTAAGGAAAATATTCTGTTTTGTTTTATTATTTTGAATACTGATAACTTTTATGATCTCATTTCTCTGGTGAAGCAGGATTTTCAGCTGTGATAGAGGAAATATCGTTCAAAAATCAACGTAGAAAAGGAAATGAGGGTCCTGTTGTCATATTTGGGAAGCTTTGAGTTTGATAAGTGTCGGAGCCACAGTGCAAAACTAATGATTTCAACATAGCCATAGACACGAAACTTTAAACCCAAGCAAAAATTTTCAATTTATTGTTCTTATCTATCAATGAACCATGAGAGCACTTATTCGTATCTTAATTGACATGTATTTAACTTAAAATTGTTTTTTAATAACTATAAATTTCTCGCAATTTTTTCGAAGATGATATCCAAGTTTATTATTTCTATGAATATTTTTGTGGATATTAGACGATCCGTTGTGTTTCCACTGTAACAGCAGCCTGTTAATGATATTAAGTGAAGGATTCTTATTAGCATTTCTCTGTTGTGTAGAAAATTTGGATGATGAAAAAATGAGTTTCATCGCGAACGTACATCCTCACAAAATTACTCGTTAACAAATTGATTTATTATTTGCAAATGAACGATAATTTTCTGGGATCTCCGTTCACGTTGAACGTCCATTCTTAATTATCGAAATTCTCGGTAGAACGGAGGTATGAAATGCTAATAAACGTTCGTGACAGTTATGTTTATTTCTATTTATCTTTATTGAAGAGAACTGTGGCGATAAATAAAGGTGACAGCTTCTTCTTCTTCTTCTTCTTCTTCTTCTTCTTCTTCTTCTTTGGGTTCTAATTAAAATGGATACTGTATTTCTATAAAACAAGACTAATAATAATAATAATAATAATAATAATAATAATAAACACGAACGAGAACTGATTACAACCATCAGAAACGATACGGACAACACGACAGACGAAAGAATGACAACAACTAGGAAACAAAAATGGGAGGGAAAACACCTCTATGGCCGCTTTAAACGTCTAATAAACAACATTTTACACCTGAAAACCTGGATCTAGCTAAGAAAAGGAAACCTTAAGAGAGAAACGGAATCTCTCCTAATAGCATCACTGGACAACGCCATAAAAACCAATCTTATCAAAGCGAGAATAGATCAGACGCAACAAAACAGTAAATGTAAGCTATGCGATGACAGAGACGAAACGATCAATCACATAATAAGCGAATGCAGGAAATTAGCACAGAAGGAGTATAAGGCGAGACACGACTGGGTCGGCAAGGTGATCCACTGGGAAATGTGCAGGAAATTTCAATTCGACCATACTAACTAATGGTATATGCACAACCCGGCACCTGTCCTAGAAAATGACTCGCATAAACTCCTATGGGACTTTAACATATAAACGGATCACCTAATCCCGGCCAGAAAACCAGACCTCATAATAATCAACAAAAAAAGAGAATTTGCAAAATTGTAGACTTTGCTGTCCCGGCGGACCACAGAATAAATCTGAAGGAATGTGAAAAGAAGGATAAGTACCTCGACCTTGCTAGAGAATTGAAAAAGCTGTGGAACGTGAAAGTAACGATTGTACCAATTGTGATTGGTACGTTAGGTACAATAATTAAAGGATTATCAAAAGTCCTGGAGGACTTGGAAGTTGGAGGACGGGTAGAGACTATCCTGGCGACAGCTTTGCTAAGAACGGCCAGAATACTGAGACGAATCCTGGAGACTTGAGGAGACTTGCTGTCACTCAAACTCCAGTGAAAAACCATCAGCTAACACTGATGTGAAAAACTCTAAAGGAGTAAATAATGATAATAATAATAAGTCTTAGTAGTTAGGTATGAGGACTGGAGCGATAAAGGGCTTGAATATAAGATGTCTCTTAAAGACAACATTGATTTTTCGAACATTTGTGAAATCTTTTGGTGTACAATTTGTAAATTTTTAAAATGAAGAATCTTTCTAATCGGCTTAATTATTTCCAGGTCAACTATTCTGAAAGATATAAGATTGGTTTAAATTTAGCGTGCTAAAATCATTAAATCAACAGTATATAGGAACGGTCTCTGTAGCCTCATGACTAAAACATTAATTGCCCCCCACCAAGTTTATAATGGAAATATCTCGAAAATCACATGACATGTAATTGTTAGGAAAGTTATTAAAAATGTCTTAGAAGTTAGGTATGAGGACTAGAGCGATAAAAGGGCTTGAATATAATATAATTATTTTGGAGGAAGGTTAGTGAGATCTCTCTCTTTTTTTTTCTTTTTTTTCAAAAAAAAAAGACAACATTGATTTTTCGAATATTTGTGAAATCTTTTGGTGAACAATTTGTAATTTTTTAAATGAAGAATCTTTCTAATCGACTAAATTATTTTCTGGTCAACTATTCTGAAATATGTAAGATTTGTTTAAATTTAACGCGCCAAAATCAATAATACTCACCGATCTTCTAAATCGATAAACAGTTTCCGCCCTTAATTTCACTGCAGAGTCAACAGAAGCTTTTATCTATAAAAATGATCAGCCTCAATAGAAATAATCTAAAAATAGGTCTATAAACTATGAACTAAAAATAGGTCTATAAACTATGAACTAAAAATAGGTCTATAAACTATGAACGTGAGACAGGAGAATGCGAACCTAGTTCCGGGATTCAGGCCCGGAAGCAAAATAAAAAATAGGCGGATAACGGACTTTAACTAAGTTAAAACTCAGGGTTACATAGACCCCATTTTTTTGTTCTGACGCGCTGTTTATGTACAGCCATCATAGCTGTTCTTGGTCACATCTGTGTCAGGTGCGCAGATCATAAACAACCTCTGGGTATGGTATAGCCACAATATACCACCCATGATTAAAATGTCCAATCACAATATTACTCAACTTTGGACCCAAGCAGCAGGCCTTGGTGTCATGATTGGTAGGTGCTCTCCTGATAGCCAACATAGGAGAAACGGTCGTCATCCTACTAAAGTTGGCTGCTCTTTTTTCAAGTACATAAATGACGACGTAAGAAACCACAATGATCAGAGACTTAAACGCAAAACATGGACCAGGGAAGATAATCAACTTGCACTACAATGCTATTTTAGGAGTAATCCTTCACAAAGAGGATACAGGAAAAGAATGATAGAGAATGTGCGAAACTTCAGACAATTAGCCAAAGGCTTGCCGATCAAGTTAGAACAATAATTAAGAAGGGTTGGTTTTCTGACCTTGAAATACTAGAAATCCATCAAAAAACACATAAACAAAACTATAATACAGTATCAGACACATCAAGTAGTGTCAAACAAACTCAATCCAACGAAAAAGAACAGCCAACTTCACAAAATGAAACCACCACTCTTCCAAACAATACACTACCAAGCAACCATGAAGAAACCCAATCACAAGAACAAAAGATAAATCTAGAAAATATAAAGAGAATCATGAGTAGTGAAAAAGCTGAGGAACGTGAAAGTGACGATTGTATCAATTGTGATTGGTGCTTTTGGCACAATAAATAAAGGAATATTAAAAGGCCTGGAGGACTTGGAAGTTGGCGGACGGGTAGAGATTATCCAAATGACAGCATTGCTGAGAACGGCCAGAATCCTGAGACGAGTCCTGGAGACTTGAGAAGACTTTCAGTCTCTCAAACTACAGTGAAAAACCATCAGCTAACACTGATGTGAAAACTCTAAAGGAGTAAATAATAATAATAATAATAATAATAATAATAATAATAAACGCCATAAGAATCAATAAAATCAAAGCGAGAATAGATAAGACGCAACAAAACAGCAATTGTAGGTTATGTGCTGAAGGAGACGAAACAATAAATCACATAATACGTGAATTCAGCAAATTAACAGAGAAGGAGTATAAAACTAGACAAGACTTGGTGGACAAGGTGATCCACTGGGAGATGTGCAAGAAATTTAAATTTAACCATACGAACAAATGGCATATCCACAACCCAGCATCTGTTCTGAAGAACGACACACACAAACTCCTATGGGACTTTGACTTACAAACGGTTCCCCTAATCTCAGTCAGAAGACCTTCTAGCAATAAAATAAAAAAAAAAAAAATGAAAAAGAGAACTTGCAAAATTGTCGACTTTGCTGTACCAGCTAACCACAGAATAAAACTGAAAGAAAGGGAAAATAAGGATTAATACCTCGACCTTGCAAGGGAATTAAAAAAACTATGGAACATGAAGGTGACGATTATACCAATCGTGATTGGTGCATTCGGTAACTAAAGGACTATTAAAGTGATTGGAGGACTTGGAGGTGGGAGGACGAATGGACACCATCTAAACTACAGCATTATTGACAATGGCCAGAATACTGAGAAGAGTCCTAGAGACTTAAGGAGACTTGCTGTCTCTCAAACTCCAGTGAAAGACCATTAACTAACGCTGATGTGAAAAACTTTAAAGGAGTAAATAATAATAATAATAATAATAATAATAATAATAATAATAATAATAATAATAATAATAAGAAGAAGAAGAAGAAGAAGAAGAAGAAGAAGAAGAAATAAATCAAAAGATATTGGGGAATGAAAGAAGACTTGAAAAATACCGGGACTGGGTCACACATCACAAACAAAATTCCAAAATAAATCAAGAAAATTATGCCTACAAATTGGTGGAGCGTGCACAAAGACAAATCAGTAACAGAAACCATACAGTTTTGGAGTAAAATATCGAAAAGGAAATAACATAACAGAAATGCTGAATGGATAAATAATTTGTAAAAAGAATGGGAGGAACTCGAAGAAGGCCCTGAATCTAACAAACACATGGATTCGTTAACAGCAGCTCTCAAGAAAATATCAAATTGGAAAACACCGGGCAATGATGGCATATATGGATTCTGTTTTAAAACTTTATGCTCATCCACAACAGACTGGCTCTACATTTGAGTCAATGCCTACCAGAAGCAAACATACTCGAATGGATGACAAAAGAAAATACTATCCTGGTACAGAAGGACCCCAACTAGTGGACTGTAACTATTGACCGATAACATGTTAACCTATAATGTGAAAAATCCTGACTGCACAAATACAATTACTCGCTTTTATGTCGCAGATTATTTCCGGAAGAACAAAAAAAAATACCACAAGGGGGCAAGACGAACAATTGACTAACTATATATCGATCAGCGTATCTTCAAAGAAGCCAAAATGAGGTTGAAAATGCTGCCATTGTAGGGATTAGACAAAGAAGATAGATAACAGTGTCTGAAAATGTTAAAAATATCCGACAGAATCATAAACTTTATCAAGAATGCCATAGAAAACCGGGGTGGGGGAATTGATCATGGGAGTCCAAGCAGAGGTAAAAGTCCAAAGAGGCATCTTACCTATACTATTTTTATAGCAATGATGCTTCTCAACCATGTACATAGGAAATGTACAGGGGCTACACATTTTCCAAATCAAAGTAAAAGATTGATCACCATATTTATATGACATAAAAGTATTTGGAAAAAATAAAAAAGAACAGGATATTTTAACACAAACAATAAGAATATATACCCAGGTTTGTCGGTTAGTTAGGATTTATGGCATATCAAATGTTGTTCGTTATTTAAAATCAAATCTTGTTTATACGTATATATATATTAAAAATATATAATTTGTAAACGAATAGTTTGTCGGTTACATCTTAAATAAGCCAGAATACAGGTAAGTGGTTTAAAGTATTGCTATTTAACACTAACAATTCAATTTTATACCAATCATTTGTTTGCACATTGTTAAATTGTTAAACAGATTGATTTGACGCATAGATGCGACCCTAACAGGTACTACTACTCCGAGTCAATGTGGACCTGGGAGTAATGTCAACGAAGAGGTACTCCACTTTTCCCAAAGCTCCAGGACTGAAGCTTCCCCATCTGATGGTTGAATGCTATACCCAGGACACTTGTTGGCGTATTCTACTATCCGAACCGTATACAGCCAGGATATAGGAATGGAATTTGGCATTGAAAAACGTGCCATGCTGAAAATGGAAAATAAGAAAAGGGAATCAATGGTAGGAACAGAACAATCAACCCAAGAATGGATTTGAGAAAAGGAAAATTACAAGTACTTGGTAATATTTGCAGTGACACCATCAAACAAGCTAAGAACTCTTGCCACTACTATTTGCCATAGCAATGATGCTATTATATACTTATGAAATGCACAGGAGGTTAAAATTTACCAAATCACCGGAAACGATAAACCACCTTATGTATATGGATGATATCAAGATATTTGTCAAAAATGAAAAAAGAACTAGAAACCCTCAAACAAACTATAAGAACATGCAGTCATAATATAGGAAATTAAATTTGGCATTGAAAAATGTGTCATGCTGATAATGAAAAAGGGAAAAAAGAAAAACAACGGAAGGAGTAAATCTACCAAATCAAGAAAGCATCCGAACGCACCGAGAAAAAGAAAGTTACAAGTATTCAGGAATATTGGAAAAATCAAAGATAAAAGAAAAAGTGAGTACATAAGAAGAACGGGAAAACCTCTTGAAACCAAACTCTGCGGTAGAAATCTCATGAAAGGAATAAACACCTGGGCAGTCCCCCTTTATAAGATCCACTGGAACATTCTTGAAACGGATAAGGGCGGTTTGGTTCGGTTGTGTTTTACGGCATATTAACCCTTTTTAATAATTTAATGTCAAATCCTATTTACACACACGCACACAAGCACTAATACGTAATACTAATAATTCAATTTAACATTAATAATTTGTTTGCACACTGTTAAATGGTTTCAAATATACACAATGTTTAAATAGTTCTATTCGATCCATAGATGGAACTCTAACTTAGACAAATGAACCACATGACATTGAGTATGATGCATGAGGTCTTACACCCAAAAGTTGTTATCGACTCTATGTGTCAAGGAAAGGAGGAAGAGTACATGCCAAGGGACACACAAAAACTGCAAAGAAAGACTGCAGCCAGCAACAGCAATGACAATATAAAGACAATAAAAAAGAAAACTGGAAAACAGAAATGGGAAGAAAGGCAATTGCAGAGATACTTAAAGCGACAACCTGGGGAGATTTGCACACGAGAAGACCTGGGCATGGCCAAGAAACCTAAAGAGAAAAACGGTCACTTAATAACGGCACAAAAAAGGAACAATTATATCAAAGCAAAAACTGATAATACACGACAGCAAGTTTAGTTATGTGAAGAAAGAGATGAAACGGTTAATCTCATAATAAGCTAATGCAGCACACTTGTACAAAATGAATACAAAACTATCCATCCATAACTGGGTGGCAAAGATGATCTACTTGGAATTGTTCAAGAGATCAAAATTTGACCATACTACCAAATGGTATATGCACAAACAAAAATTCGTCCTAGAAAATGAAACGCATAAAATTCTTTTATCAGACGAGCTGACCTAGTATTAATTAAAAAGAAAAATAGAACTTGCTTTTTTTCATTATTTAGAGCATTCGAGCATTTGTCATCAGGTTTCGGCCGATGCGTCTTTCGGCAGATGTTTTCGGTTGAACTCGGGAGTCCATACAGAACTTCGAACGGGACCCTTTATTTAATCCACGGTGTATGGGGGGGGTAGATTGTTCTAATTCCGTTAACCATGACCAGGTATAAGTGTTTAGCTTCAGTAGGTATTTCTTATTTACTTGTAGTCGAGATTGAACCAGTAATCTCCAAAGCAGTTTATTTAGAAGCACTTTTCAACCGAACGTCTATATCCGTTGCGCCATGTGTGCTGCTCGACAAGTGAATTTTTGGAACATATTTGACTAAAGTCTTCGTTAACCCATTAGATACTACTCACTACTGTCATGCAAGTGTTCGTTTTTTTTTTACTTTTTGCACAATGACCGCGGAAGGAAACATCAATTACGGTTTGAATTCTCGAGCAAGCTTAAATTTCTGGAAAGAATATCGCTGATTGAAGACGGAACCCTAATCGAATAATATCTGGACAAATATTACTAGAAGGAATTTTCTGTGGTCGCACGAAGTTATGAAGTTGGAAAAGATGAAAACCCTTTTTGTATGAAAGCCAATTTCATTAGGCATCAGTGAATCCCAATGTTAACCTCAGTTATCGAAAGCTAACTACGTCTGAGTGTCAGTGCTAAACAAGAGTCTCAACTTTGCCACGACCATCAAGCAGATCGCCTACTTAGGTTTTATAGCCCTAATCGAGGAGGAAGCCTTGAAAATTTTTAAGGCCAACGCAGATGGGCTAAAATGGAAAGTGAGATAAACACTAGAGAAATAAAAATTCTGAATAGTTCAGCAGGACACATGTCGCAACAGATATAGGCATTTGATTGAAAAGTGCTTCTAATTAAAATCCTCTAGAGGTTACAGGTTCAATCCTGACTACTAGAAAAAGGAATATTTACTATCGCTTAACACTTATACCCGTTCACGGTTAAAGGAATTAGAACCAGCTACCCCTGTAAATTCAATAAAAGGTTCAGTTAGAAGTTCTGTGTAGGCTCCTGAGTTCAACATGAAACACCAGAAGAAAATCGAAAGATGCTTCGGCCAAAACCTTGTAGATATGAAGATGAAGACAATAGTCCAAATATTCTGATAAAAATTATCAAACTTCATTTCAGAAATTTAGACAAATAAAAACTTGTCATCTACTGGATTTTGCCGTTCAAGTGGATCATAGAGAGCAAATGAAAAGATAAGCAAATATTGTATCTAGCAAGAGAACTGAAAATACTGGAATATGAGGTTTACATTGATGCCATTTGTAATTGGTGTAATTTTCTCTAAAGGAAAAGGACTCGGCAAACTAGAGAGCAAAGGAATAATCGAGATTATCCAGACCAAAGCGCTATTAAGTCAGCAAGAATACGTAAAAAAATTCTAGAGATCTGAGGAGATTTGCTGTCACTCACACTCTAATGAAAGACCACTAGTTAGAGATATCCATGGCATTAACTAACGGAAGAATAAACAAAATACCATTATTGATTTATCAACATTCGCAATAAGCAAGGTGGCATCTTTATGTAGTTTTACATCAGTGTATTTAATCTTTCTACTATAGAGAGAATCCTTGATGGCCCCATCAACTTACCTCGGCATCATGAACATGATATGGAGGTAACAATCGTAAAATATTGCTAGAAGTTTATTTTAGTTCACATTAACCAATTGTAGACTAAAAGAAATTACAAAAATTGTGATGGAATGCTAAACCAAGACAGGTTGTCGATATCGTTGAGAAGAACATCGTAAGATCATAATTTAAGCATCGAGGTTCTTCCTAGTGTGAAAAGCGTTAAATTTCTTGTCGTAAATTTTAACCTTTCACATACAAACTGTTAAGAAATCCTAACAATATGCCGGTGTACATTAATATCTATACTAACCTTCCTCCAGCTGTTTTGAAGCATATCAAAAATCTATTTCCAGCAGATTATCCTCGAAATTCATCAAGAAAAAATTGTTTTTGATGGGGATATACATGAATATGCAGATGTTCTTGGGAATTCTGGATTAGCCTTCAATTTAACATATAATAAAATACAAAATAGATAGAAACCCTAAAGATAATTGGCGAATCATTTGGTTTAATCCTTCCTACAATGTCAAAATTAATGTTGTTGCAACTGTCTTCAAGTTAATTGATAAAATTTTTCACAAGTCTAGCCTTTCAAGTATACTGTTTGATATAAATCATTTAATTCCTGATTCTTGTTCAAAAGCATGTTTAAATTAATCAATGTCCATAGCACAAAATCCTTACTACTACTACTACTACTCTACCACCTCCGGGCCCGGCCCTCGATTACGGCACCAAATAAAACCCCTCAGGGTCACAACCTGGTTTAAACGATACCAATTATGGTACCCCTTTGCCACAACCTTGTCCGCCTCCCTCCAGTCTCTCTGCTACAGCGTGGAAAAACAGATCGAAAGCTCCCGCCAGGAAAGTGACCATACACTGCCCTGCCCCACGTTGTGATTCTTTAAAAGAAAGGCCGATGACCACGTCTGAAAGGAAGAGGGTGTACTGGCAGTTGAAGACCGAAATCCGAAGGGTATATGTTGTAAAACAAAAAAAAAAAAAATTACAACTCCGATTTCTGCAGTAGGTAATAATAAAAAGGTTTTATAATCTTCAAAGTTACAGATGGCGACAAAAATCTGCGGGTGTGACTTATAATGGTCTAATGCGGCGGTTTGACGAGGGTTAAGTTTTCTTAGCAACAGTTTGTCCCAGCGGCGGACTGGCGATATATGAGTTGGCAGCGCAAAGCACAATTCCAATTTGTTGATCCCTGTCTGGTCTTCGTCTGCTTCGTCTGGTCCCAACTGCTTCGCTCTCTGCCACCAACTGCTGAGTTAAAAAATCAGCTCGTTTATATAATAATTGCAAATATTCTGGGGTAGGTTCTGACTGCAGCAGGGGTGATCTCAATAACGTCATTTTCAACTCATTAGACATCCGTCATGCCTTTGTTTCAACTTTCGTCATCAGAAAGGGTCCAACCCCCTTTTCACTACTTTCACAGAGTCGTTCCTCTCACTACCCACGTAGTGAGAACTACGGGAGGATAGTTTTCCTCCTACCAACATAGTTTCTCTCATTTTACGGCTCATGACGTCAGAAAGGGTCCAACCCCCTTTATGTCCAAACATGCTGGACTGTCACTTTTGATGGAACTGGTTTCAAATCTACGTAGGCGAAAGGGCTGGCCTTCGTCCAGGCTAATTGATAATTCCCTTTCAGCACTGATAAGTAATTTCGGATAATTTTGTCACCCCTTAGCTAAAGCATTTCCCTAAATGCCAGATGGCCTTCCTCTCATCAACAAAGACTTCTTTGTTCGTTTTTGAGTCCCATATTCTAACTGGAGTGCACGTCACACCTTATCTTATCCTTTGTGCTGTCAAATCCCCAACTTTAACTTTTTCCAGGCTCGAAAATTATCTTAGTATTAGTACTCTTTTCATTTTTAATAACAATATTTTTCTTCCTCAATCTCTGCCTGAGCTCTGTAAACAACCTAATCTTCTGTACCTGTCAACATCTTTCCAGATCCTGTTTTGACTATTGTCAAAAGTTCTTTCTCGGAATTTTCAATTCTTCTCCTCAGAAATTTCAATTTTACACTTCTTGGCAATTATATTTGGCTGTTCAACTTTTTGGTTAACCCTTCATGTACCGCCATAGACAAATATTGAAAGAAACCTTCAGATTCTTCGTTTTTATTACAAAGACCACTTTTTAAACAAATATTGCGAACTATTAAGTAAATGTCATCATAAGTTCAAATGAGACCATATAACTGTGTGTAAATTATTTGTATCAAAATAGTTATTTAAAGCTATAATTGATTATTATTCAACCCATATATCAGCTCGCAAGTTATTACTGTTAAATTGGAATATTTGATGTGTACACCTCGTGGAGTAATAGCTAGCAAGTTCATCGTTGATGACTTTGTGCAAATTAATTATTATTAAACAGGAACAGTTACTTTGAACCATATAATTGTATATAAATTACAGTGGGCAACAATTTATTACTTTTTGAATGTTGTCTAGATTTCTACAAGTGATTTAGGGTATTTTGCACTGCTGAATCAGGAAATGGTATCCGTTTCTCTCCATCAGGTCAGGTTTTGTGCCAAGTTGATTTGAAAAAAATCAGATCTTGTGACAAAATCGGTTACATTTTTGTGGCATTATCAGCTGATTTTTGTCAACACATATCCTAAATACGTTTTTAAGAGAAAAAATGTTTTGCCAACAACATATATTGATCACCTGATAGAAACATCGATTACTGTAAACTGAATGGTGGGCATTGATAAAGGTAAGTACACGTAAATTGTATGTTGCTTCACCATTGTTCAAACTTCAGGGCTTGAACTTCCGTTTCTTTGAACTCCTGGAATGCTCAGCGGCAGGGAAGTCTCTCTTCAGATTCCAACAGTAGTTAGCCATCATGACTGCGTCCCAGCGACCCTGATACCTGATCTCCATCTCTTTCAGGTCCGGATGGAATATCTCCCCCTGCGCGTCACTCATTGAACCCAGGTTCTCAGGAAACCGGTTCATATGTGAAAATAGGTAGTGAATCTTGACGCTCATTTTGCAGCCCAGCTTTCTGAAAGCAGCCAGTATGTTGTTGACAAGTTCTGCGTAGTTTCTGGCCTTATTGTTGCCAAGAAAGTTCTTCACTACCAGAACAAATGCCTTCCACGCTTCCAGTTCCACTTCGTTCATTGAGTTTTCGAACTCTGGATCTCTGATGAGCTGCCGGATCTGAGGACTGTCAAACATGCCAGCTTTCAATTTCTCCATGGTCAATCCTGGAAAAGCCTGGCACAAGTAAATGAAGCAGTCACCATCCTTGTCCAGAGCCTTGGTGAACTGCCTGATTAAGCCGAGCTTGATCCCAGCTATGGGTTAAATAGTACCACGACTGCTCTTCTATGTGTAAGGCTTTGGCATTAAATAACCTACAAAGGTTGATATGCCATTAAACAGAGAAACCAAACCAAACCAAACCGAGCTTGATGTGCAGCGGTGGGAAGAGTATTCTGTCTCTGTCCACCAGAGGGTCGTTGATGATGTTCCTTTCTTTGCAAGGCACCTATTCCTCCTCTTCGTGTAATGCTGAGCACGGTCCCTACTATCCCACATGCACAGAAAACATGGGTACTTGGAAGCCAGACTGTTGTCCAAACAAAAAGTTCACCATCTTCAGGTCAACACAAATAAACAACTTATGCTGATCATAACCAATTTTCTCCAGCACATACTTCATCGCTTCATACTTCTCTTTCAGTGTAGTCGAGTGAGCGATGGGTACTGAGGCAAACTGGTTGCCGTTGTGTAGCAGAACACATTTCAGTGATCACTTGCTGCTTTCAATGAACAGTCTCCAATCTTTGGGTTCGTACTGTGGCACTCCAAGCTTGAGCTGAAGCTGCGCAATATCTGCACAGTACACCAAGTCCTTCACTGTAGAGAAAAAACGGAGGTACTCTTGATGCATGTTGCGGAAGAATCTGATGTCAGCACTGTTTTTTTCCTTCAATCTGGATGCCAACAGTTCGGCAGAGTCCTTTAACAAGCTGAGGTCGTGAACTAGATCATTCAACACCTTTTGGGAAAATGGATGTGGAGCATCATCTTCAAGAACAACTACTTCTTCGTCTTCATTTCCTTCGTTCACTAATGTCAGGAAGTTATCCGAAGATAAGCACTGGAATTTCATCACAATGAGCTACAAGACGACGTGGGCTGCCCCGGTTCTTTCTGTTGATCCCAGTCATATCAACAGCGCAGAAGTAGCAGTCAGTGACATGGTTTGTCGGCTCCCTCCAAACCGAGGGAATTCCAAAGTTCAGACTCCTCTTGCCATTGGTCCACCCTCGCAGAGTCTCGGTGCATGTCTTGCACACCATTTGTGGCGCCCAAGATTTATCCTGGTCAGCAAGTTTAATACCAAAATAAGCATGATAAGCACGCGTTATGAAACTTGTGACTGGCTTCCAATTAGAAGCAATGGTGTATTCTCCACATATGAAGCAGAACACGTCGGGGTTATTTCTGCACGATCTTCTGGCCGAAGCCATCTCATTCACCTGCAAAATAAAAATAGGTACATATTAGTCATAAATTGGTGCCACCGCAGCCCACCGCGTTCCGTATTTGGCGCAACCAGCACGACAACGCAAATATTCCGCAACACACATGAAGCGAAATCACCGGTACATGCGCGGGTGGAGTTTCCTATACACTTCCTGGGGCAGCTGCCCCATTAACTTTAATTTTAATCCACCAAATTTATGCTTTGCCGTACCAATTTTTGGAAGATTTCGAGGCTTTATGACTTCAAACTGATCCCTTTTCGACATAATCGACCAGAACTATCGGACCTGAATACTTCTTGTCATTAAAACTATCATTTCCAATCAGAACAATTATTTGACATGGCATTTTATCCCCATCAACTTTTTCGAAAATGCTCCTCACATGCACACATGGGAACAAAAACGTAAAAAAAAACATGTGGCCATAGCTAAAAAGCTTGACCTGATTGAGCAAAACCAATGTGATTTTGGGATTCAGCGCATTAGATTCGTCTTAAATCAACAAAAAAAAAAAAATGCAGACAACAAATTTGTTGTTGACCAGTGTACCACACCAAGCAAAAATTATAGAACTAGTAAACTTGGAGGATAAATATACTTTTAAGCATGTTGTTGTTGGTGACTGTAGTCGAGAGCGACCCGAAGGCTCCCTTTTCAATTGCTACAACACCGAGGTTTAGGGGAGGGTGCTACTCCTTTCCTTTGATTGCTCCACTTTACCCTTGATACGTACCTTATAATGCTGAGTGTAAAGCAAGGAGGTATCAAGTACCATTTTTTAAGTCTTTGATATGACTCAATCTGAGATTGAACCCCGGTCTCCCAGATCATTGGCGAACAAAGTATATTTATTTAATACGAATAATTTGCGCAAAGTCATGTGATATCAAGAATTCTTCTATCGTATTAAATAAATATACTTTAAACCATGCAATTATGTGAAAATTATTTGTATTTGATATGAATACTTGAAACCATGCAACTATGTACAAGTTATTTGAATTAATTATAATTATAATCAAACATTTGAAAATGAATCCATTTTCGGCATTAAGTAACCCGTAACGAGTTGATATGCCGCAAAAAAAGAAACCACACCACGCTCAATCTTGAAAGGCAATAAACTAGTTTATCTATTCAATAGTCAGGCTTCGACACAAGGTCAATATTTAAGCGGAGTACAGCCGGGTTGCATTCAAAGTCTTCCCTCTCCTAAACTTGTACCACGTTTTAAGTCTAGATGAAGTATTTTCTGACAGATCTGAAAACTGTCGATCGTCATTTTATGTCCTAGTGATGGAAAAAAAAGTTGGCAAACACATTTCATGTTTTATATTCCCACGCTTATTATAATTGTGTGTCCTAAAAGATGGCCAGCCTTTTTATTTTATCGATAAAGTCTTCCAGTGTTATTCTAGAAAATCGAGAATTCTTAAAAAAAAGTCATGACAGAAATCTTTGAGTGTTTCGAGGCCTATTTTTGTGGGTGTCTAAATATTCAGCTTCAGATCAGAATCCCCACTGACAGTTGGAATCTAACTAAATCTTTGACTCTATCTTTGATAACAGGTGATATCTCTCAAACAACCAATGTCCAGCTCTTTTTATAAAATCTATTTCATTTCAGTTTCTACACCGGAATGGAATAACATGTGACCTTTGACTGTTGATCATTATTTTCGCAGATGTTTGATCTCGTGGTTAAATATCCGCTGCATATCAATGCCTCATTATTTTGTATTAGCCTACCTTACTATGGCGGAGGGAGGAGGCGAAGTGGGAAAAGAATAAATAGTTTTCATTGAACCTCTAAACGTGAAACTTTTAACTACTTGAATTAAACCCTTAAACAAACTTAAATATTTTCTTCCATGCAAAATTTGTCTTCAATGTTTAAATAAAATAAATCTGCTTGTTGACGCTAAAATTTGTTTCTTTCAGTTACGTGTCTTCTTTCGCTTCATTGCTTCGTCTTATTTATTTCATGCTCATGTTTATTAGTGACATGTCCTGAAAAATATGCTGAGTTGAACGAATATCACTGTTGTGATCTTGCAGATGAAATTAAAAATAATCAACTGTAATTAAAGATTAAATTAAGTGCATCACGTTTCCTCCAAAATGTCAGCTTTAGTTTTTCGAGTGTTTACTGTTATTAATCTCCGAGCGTAACTTTTAAAATAAATTTAACAAATTCGAAAAAGTTTATACAATTGAATTATAATAATTACTAAATTCATTATTAGATTATTTCTATTAATGTCATCTTTCAAAAATCATGCAATGGCTTCAAATGAATCATAGTTAGAATATTTGATATTTACTGCATTTTCTTTTTCCCCAAATCAGGAAAAGCTGAACGCTCTGCGTACTTCATGACTCAAGTCTTTACCCAAATTCTCTCCATATTTTGCCGGGAAGTGTTATATTATTTTATTATGGAAATAGATTACTGCAAATTGAATTTTGTTTATCAGCGGTTCAGATTTACAAACACGAATAAAACATGAAATCTCAGCGGCATCGAAATTTAATTCAAATAATTCTAAGCTCCATCTTTTCACAGCAGTCAAAAAATACTACAAAATTTCGTAGCTTCAGGGAACCCCACCTAAAAAACAGCTAAAAGCAACAAATAACAAACAAAACCTTGAAATTCAGAATTCGAGGTGAATCTCATCAGGACCAACACAAATAGACTTTAACACATCATAGGACTGTTTTACTAAACGAGAAAATTTTTACTTTTCGAATTAGAATCTCAAGCGAATGTAAATATTCTCTTTATGCCAAATTTGTTTTGTATATTGCAGTATATAAAATAAATCTATTTGTTGTGTAACGATTTAAGTTGGTGGTCATTGCATGAGAACAGATTAATTATAAAAAAAGCACACACACACACACACATTAATAAAACAGCAGCTGGAAGTGAGACGAGGTGTGATCAGATATGCTTGATCTAGCATCCCGGTCTAAATACAGCAATTAACAAAAAGTTGCCAAAATTACCAGAGTCAATCGGTCATTTCAGTGGTGACAGGAGCGGGCCGAGGGATGTCACCCACGCTAGGCAAAAGACTCAGAAGTAATCACAAGGAGATAAAACTTCCACAAATGCCATGATAAGAACTGAAACAGCATGGCTGCTGCGGTTCAAAGACACACCTACAACTAATTAACTGCGACGAGCGCCTATCTGGTAGTACTTTAAATTCGGGATATCATTCAATCAGTTATAAGATGTTAAAAAATTATCTCAGAAGATAGCTGCTGCGGCTCAAAGATACACCTCCTAACTAGTTGCTGCACATAGCGCCTGCCCTACAATAACTTTAAATCCGAAGGATCATTCTGCCGGCCTTGCATCAAAGTAGTTTTTGACAGGTATTTCTCATCTTAATTTTAGTTGCTTTTTATCGAAACAGGAAGACTATCATTCCACAATCGGTAGTATGAAAGAAATACTTATCGAAAAAGAATAACAAATAAAAATTATTGTTCGGGGTTGTTAATGAGCATTTATGGATAAGTTTTTTTTTATATTTCTTATTGGCTACCATTTGTCTGCTCTTCCAAAATAAATGCATTTTCGATTTCAACTTGGAAAATACGTTAATGTACGAGCACTAATACAAACATCACAAGAGAGAGAGAGAGAGAGAGAGAGAGAGAGAGAGAGAGAGAGAGAGAGAGAGAGAGAGAGAGAGAAATAAACATAAAAAGAAATTCTAAAAAAAAAAAAAATGTCAGAAACGCACACCCATAAAGCAGATCAAAATCATAAAAACAAAAACTTTTGTACAAATCAGTAAAAAATCTAAATAATATAAGTATAAGAATTTTGTAATCTTATCATAAAAACATTTACATAAAAATCAGAGCTGAATCAGCAAAGCCTTTTTTGACTTTAAAATTTGAATAGATTGTGTAATGCAGGCCAGCAGAAAAGATTTAATCATTTTTGTCATTCAGCTTAATTTTGCACAAGGCAAATATCATAGAGCAGCGCAGGCCTCTGGTTGCTTATGGTAATCGCTGTTTCAAAGTGGTCCCCCATCTAATCACTGAACGGGTTCATTGCAACTTAACTTCAGTATTATCACTTTTTCTTTTTTAAAATCTGAAGATGACGTTATAGTCAAATGGGGTCAGTTATAGACGTTTATTGTTGTATCATTTGTTAATGGATAATTGCACTATCCGTAAAAATTAAACAATACTCGTTATTAAGCAGAACCCATAATTAATCAATACCCGTGGAAATCCCATGTTTTATAAATTTTCTTTTTTATCGATGAATTTACAAAGAAATTTACTAAGAAAACTTGATTATATTAAAAAAAAACAACATGCACACCTTTTAAATAGCATTTAAGAGTCTTAAAATTTTGAATAAATTATTCTATAAATTACCATTATTTAGCAATCATTAATCGCTTCCCTGTGAATAAATCGATAAATAAATGAAAGAAATTTGACAATTTGGGATCTAATATTTAGTTTATTTCCAACTGTTAATAAGTGCTGAAAATTTTATTACCAGTGAATAATTTATTTACTTTCGGAAAATTTTATTATTACCTCTGAAATATCACGTTATCTTTTGTTTAAAATAAAATTCTAAAATCAGTCTTCAAAATAAGCCCTGTCTTTCTTTAACTCATCTCTCCCCCGCTCTCTCTCTCTCTATCTTCTCTTACCTCTTTTCTTTTTGTCTTCCTTTTATACCATTAGAGCAGATGATAACTCTCTAAAATATCGTTATCACTTCTCTTTCTTTCTTTCTTTCTTTCTTTCTTTCTTTCTTTCTTTTTTTTTATCATGATTACTTTCTTTTTCTCAAATCGTGCAGCATGTTCTTTTTCATTCTCTTTCTTTCTTAGTAATCATAACAGAACAGCCCATTATTCATCGGAAGAGCATCACATTCGCACACATACGTTCAGGTCTTATACTATCAATATCATAGATTAGGTATTGTTAAAATATTAAACTTATCATTTGAATGCTGTATTACTCGCGTTGAGATTAAAATTCATTTTTCCCTTGATACCCGTTTTTGGTAACATATTTCGTTGTGAGTCAAATGCACATTTCGTAGTTTTTGGTAAAGTTTTCTCTGACAGTTTTTAAAAAATATTTCTATAAATAACGTAAAAAAACCTCCTTAGTGTTTTTCTTTCTTTTTTAATGCCTCGATCTGTTGTATCTGTAGTGGTGATTTTGGCTAAAAAAGGCAGCGATGAGCCTTTTTTGTCCTTCATGCCATGTGACACACATGGCATGAAGGACAAAAAATAAAGTCTAAACAAAGCAAAAAACAACTAACAAAAGCAATACCACGGGTACACATTAGCAGCATTTTTAAAAAATAGGTTTAGATATATATATATATATATATATATATATATATATATATATATATATATATATAATAAGTTGTTTTAGTAGCAATTTCTTCAGGTGTGTTCCAAAAATTCTCGGTTTATCCAAGAAGAGTAGCATTTACATTTTTTAAGTATAAAAAAAAATTGAAAGTGAAGTACCGACCTAGTTGAACAGCAACAAAAGTATAAGGAATAGCACATACATTTTGGTCAGGTCGAGAAATTTTCAGCACAACTGGCCCCATTCAATCATATAATAAGCGAATACAGCAAACTAGCACGAAAATACAAAAACAGGTCCAACTGGATGAAGAAGCTGATTCACTGGGAATTGAAAGAGAGCTAAAAAGTTTGAGAACATGACAGTGACAGAAATACCAATAATAATAGGAACCCCTGGAGCACTTCGAGGAAGTTGTAAAAGGGAGTGAAGGAACTGAAGATTCCAAGAAGACTTAAGATAGCACAGGTGAAATCTGCTTGAATATTTTGAAAAATTCTTGCTGTAATTCGGACTTCAGTGGATGCCACCTGTAGTCGTTTGAGAACCAACAAAAAATATGGAAACGATAATTGTCTCATACATAGTCTTAAGATATGTGCATGAAATAAGCTTTGGGATAAAAGTCGGTAAAAAGCGATAGTTGTTTTAATACACCACAATTAGATGAGCGTCGATCACGAAGGTTATTGTCGTAGGAAATGGACGCGGTGAGTCAGGTTGTCTCGCGTGGTTGTTTACTTTTCACTTCACGAAATGAAAAAGGCATAAAGCTTTCACTTCTCCCATCAAAATATCAGTAAATAGACGGACAGACTGGGCTCTTTAGTCTTGGTATAGCAGATGGTATTGGAAAAAGAAAACTCTAAATTCAAATTAGCAGTGCTACTCTTAAAAATTAACCTTGTGTCACATTCTGTCTCTGGCGGAGAAAATAGTGTTTAGGCTCAAGAAAATCTCTAATATAATCTGGCCCAATCAGCAGATCTAACAATATATTGTCTGTATCCTCTGTTGAGGAATTAGACCCCACCAAAATAGTGGGGGTCTCCTGCATCTGATAGCGAGGCTCCAGTTCTGGGTATATAGGGATTGTACCTCTTCCTTTCCATTACACCAAGGTCAACTTTAATCCAGAGTGGGAGTACTTGTTAGGGACCCATCTATGGACCAAATAAATCTGTCTAAAAATTATTCTAATTTGATTGGACCATGGGAAAAAATGTAAATAAGAACGTACTATGAACACAATTCCCTTACAACATAAAATAGCCCTAAACGGTTCGACATGAAGGTAAAATCAATTTTATATAGATATTTGAAAAAAAAGAGTGAACTATAAAAGGCGTATATCTTATTCAAGTGAAAATTTTAAAGTCTGTTTTTTCGGTTGGGTTTCTTTGTTTAATAGCATATCAAACTTCTTGGGTTACCTAATACCAAAGCCACGCTTGGAGAACAGTAACCATACTATTTTACCTATAGCAGAGATAAGTGGGGGGGGGGAGCTTTTCCAAGGATAAAAGTCCGAAAGTGAACATAATATCTCAACTGGAGTTCGAACTCGCTAATTTCAAAGTTGTTGTGTAGTGCTTTAACTATTACGCCCCAGGGACTTCCCAGCTCAGTTTAATAAAAAATAATGTTATCTAATATAACCCATTTATATCTATCTATTATAATAAAAGTGTACAGAAGTATATTGTGTGTGTTTTTATCGTCTTCGGTTTGTATTTTTAGCAGCGGGCTTGTTACCAGTGGGTCAATAAAACACATTCACATGTTCGATTTTTTGGTGGGGTATATTCAACAGCATATATCAACTCCTTATGGGTAATATAATGCCAAAACTTGATTCAACTGAAAATGTTTGATTATAAGAATATCTATATTTTCAACGTTCCATAGCAATTATTTTTTAGATTGCACTTTTTTAATAAATCATTAACGAGTAATTAATGATAATCATGTGTTTGCAATGGGATCAAATACTCAAATCTAATACAAATAATTTGCATACAGTTCTTCCAAGTGTTTCTATCTAATACTAATAATTTCTTTATAATTTCATTGTTTCGAGTAACTATTCCTATTTAATAATCATTTGTTTTAACTTTTATATAGTATCAAGTACTCCCATTAAGCATAAATAATTAGAACACAGTTATATGATTGAAAGAATTCCTATATAATACTAATGATTTATGTACAATTCTAGTTTCACCTTTTCTTACAAATAATACTGGTTTTCAAGCGTTTACTCAATCCCTCGCAGTATTGCGAACCTTTGCACACCTCATATTTAGCAGACAAGGATAGGATAATGAGTAGAGAAGAAAGAGATAAAAATAATGAAATTGAGGAAAGGAACGAAGTGAGCGAGAAGTAAGAAAGAAGGCCAGAAAGGAAAGTAAGAGTAAGAAAGAAAGAAAGAAAGAAAGAAAGAAAGAAAGAAAGAAAGAAAGAAAGAACGAAAGAAAGAGGAAGAAAGACAAAGTAAAACAAAAAAGAGAAAGAAATTAGGAAGAAGGCAGAAAGGAAGAAGGGAACATATGAATGAAACGAAGGAAGTCGATGAAAGAAAAGAAAGAAAGCAAAGAAGGTAAAGTGTATATGCTGATTAAAAGGAAAGAAAGAAATCGAAAGAAATAGAAAAAGTGAAAAAGAAAATGATAAAGATATTCTCTTTTAATCAGAGAGAGAGAGAGAGAGAGAGAGAGAGACAGACAGACAGACAGACAGACAGACGGACAGACAGACAGACAAAGAGATAGACAGATAGATAGATAGATAGATAGAGAGAGAGAGAGAGAGAGAGAGTGGGAGGGATGAAGGGGAGAGAGAAAGAGGAATTCTAATAAGAGAAGCTAATTGGTGAGAAGATGAAAGAGAAAAAAAGAAGAGAATAGAAGGAAGAAACGAAGGAAAATAGAGAAAGAATGAAGTAGAGACTCATGGAAAAAAAAAGAGAAAATTGAAAAAATAAACGAAGAAAAGAAAAATAGAGAAAAAAGAAAATGGAAAAAATGATAGATAGAACAAAAAAAGAGTTCAAATAACGGAAGAAAATTATTAGAGGAAGGAAAGAAGAAAAAAAAAAGAAAGAAGAGCAGAACAAAAAGAGAGAGAAAGAGAGTGAGTGATAGATTTTTTGAAAGGAAGTGTGAATCAGACGAAGTGTATAGCGTTAGGTTAAGGAAGGAAATAGATAATAAAAGCCTTGGTCAGTGACGTAGTCTATATTTATGGAGTTATTCTTATTACAGTCCATACTGAACGAGACATTCTGCAACAGTTTTGGCCAGTTGCAGCAGCAGGCTATCCGATATTTAAGGGAACAAATTTTGTCCATTAACACACTCACTTATTGGCGATCCAACGCGCATGCGTGCTCGACTAATTTGACAAAGACATGTTATTCTTGTAAACGTTGTTAGCTGCTACACCACTCAAGAAAATGAAGTGACTTTCTATGTTCAAACTTGCAAATTATCTGAAAAAATCTTAGCTTGTTTTCACTTAATGACTACTCGTGCGTCGATCTATAAAATGACTTCATGGAAAATCAGATGAAGATCTACCAAGCTATATGTTCACTTGATCCTATTGTCTCTCTCTCTCTCTCTCTCTCTCTCTCTCTCTCTCTCTCTCTCTATCTATCTATCTATGACATAGTCATTGGAAGAAAAGACTCGGTTATAAAAGGTGTTTGGTTTGGTTTGATTGTATTTCATGGCATATCAATCCTCCGGGGTTATTTAATACCAAATCCTGTTTATACATATATATCACATGTATGATTCGTAAGCGAAATACGTATGGTTGACATACATGTTGGAATAAGAGGTATTTTATTCTGGAGAGAATACGGTACATGGTTGAGCTCACCGAAACAGGTAAATAACCGTTAGTCGTAAGTTGGTAACATTTAATGTTAGAAAATAACAAATTTGGCATAAGGCTGTAAAAATGGTGAGGATAGCTGGTCATCACTATCCAAACTTTTTACTTAACTAGCTCCATTCACTGACCCAATACATGCTTCAATAAACATACACCATAACAACACAATTATTCGTAAAACACTTTCATACTACAGTCATGAAAACAAGTTAGCCGCTCTGTGTCTCTCTTACATAATCCCATATTTACATGCGACTCTCACAATTTGAAAATTTAAGAGTTACAAAAATTTAAAAATCTATTTACAAATGATCCCCACGAAAATGTCTGGATGATAAGAAGAAAAAATATTTTGAAAAATAAACAATGAGAATTAGTAATATGGCCCCCGCCTACTCTAAAATGTCAGAAAAAGTAGTTCACCGGTCGAAAAACTGTGCAGCGTGGGGTTAAATAAAAACTCTAGAACTTGAGTTTCAGTCATCTAACGGGGATTGGATGGGGAAAAAACCAGGGACTAAAAAAAAGAAACAGAACAATGAAATAACATACTTTAGCTTAGTTAAAGAGTTTTTACAAAAACAAGGCAAAAATAACAAGTCTAACTTACCTGGAAAGGGTTGCCATTGCTGTTCCAATGACGCAAAATTCTTTAACCTGTAATATCTAAGATATTAGGCCGGTTCCTGTCACGCAGCATATTCGCACAACATTTACCCACCTTTAACCGAATTCCAGGGAAGAGAGTCTTTTTTTTCCAGATAAGACTTTAATCTTAATTTGATGCTTATAATAAGCAACCAACGTTTGAGAGGAAAGAGTCGCCTTTGTGGAATTCCTTCTGTCGCGTCGTCCATATCACGACTCTCATAATGCCGAGCAGTAGAGAAACACAGTGTTCCAACCTGTTTAGTGGCGGTATCACTTTGCTGTACACAAAAATGGCTTACAGGATAAATTTTTTTAATTCAGCTTACAAACAATGTAGCTTTCAAGAAGATTGTACAACGGCCGCACGACCGAGCAGCGAAAGAAGGCGTGCGAGATCGACTCGTCCATGTCACCGTACAAGACACATTCTGGCAAAAATGCTAAACGCTCTGTAAACAGCCTCTTGCTGACCCAGAGCAGATATCGGATCACAGGCCAGCTGAACGATGCTTCGTCGTTCTTGAGGCACCTCATCCAGGGGGCCAAAGCAACCCTCCTTCGTCACATCGAGTTCGCCGACCAAGTCATCTTGTACGGCCTCACTGACGACTGTTCGATTAAATGCCTTACTCGACAACGGCCGGCTGCCAGAGAGATCATTCTGCAACCGAAAGAGAAATCTAAGAGCTGGTCGACATTCACGACAGAAATGGCATTCAGTTCTGGGCATACGATGGGCTTCCTCATGATTTAAGTGCACGTTTTCCAACAATGAAAGGCTTTCCAGGCGTCTTCCTTCTAAAATTCATCCGTCTCGTCGTCTGGTGCGCACATCCCAACTCGGAAACTGAGATGCAACGTGTCGCGGCGCGTCTTCATGTTGGGTACTCATAGACCGCCTTTGGACGGATTAAGCAGACAGATCTCCCCACACACCATTGGTGCCAGTTGGTCTCAGATAAAGTGGAACATGGCCCTTTTCAGGATGAATAGGGGGATGAAGTACTGAAAGACGATAAAGGGCCCGGGGGAAGATGTGTGAGCGCAGCCCTTCCACGAACCCAATTCAAACCCACCGACTTTTCGGGGTTAATTTTGGTCCCTGTCATGACTTCATACCTTCCAATTTTTTTGCTCACCTCAACCACTTCGTCACCGCTCATTAAAAGCACGCTGACATCATCAGCTTATGCCGTGTACCTGTTGTGGGAGCCTTACCCATCTCACCATAATGGACTTTTCTCACCGATATTAGTAGGGAGAGATTTCGCTGCTAGATGGGCTGATCAATATCGGTCTGCACCTCTCCAGGTGCCGGGTAGCATTTCGGCCGGCCGTGTTATCTGCGGCACGGATCTGGCCGAGTGTGGCTCGGTACCTGGAGATTTCCTCCGGTCTTAGGTGGACTTCCCCACAGGATTTTACTCCCTGAAGGGAGTAAAATTGGGTTTATCGACGGCGCCTGAGGCACCCCTAATAAGGGGAATGCCGACGGGGCCGCAGGCATTTTTGGGAATGCCAGGCGCGTGTGGGCTCCGGCCCTGCACCCGAACCAACCTAAAAAAAGGCCTTGTGCCACACTTTGGTGGGGCGAGCAACAAATACTGCAGATCAATATCAGTCTGCACCTCTCCAGTTGCCGAGTAGCACTTCGATCGACCGTGTTATCTGCGGCACGGATCTGGCAGAGTGTGTCTCGGTACCTGGAGATTTCCTTCGGCCTCAGGGGGCCTTTTCCCCCTGCTTTTACCCACTTCGGAGTGGGGGTTATTGCTCGGCACCTGTGGTGCCCCTAATTAGAGGAATGCCGTCGGGGCCGTAGGCATATTTTGGAAATGCTGGGCGCGTGTGGGTTCCGGCCTTGTGCCCGGACCCACCAAAAAAAAAAAAAAGGTCTTCTGCTATACATGCCCGTTGGTTGGGGCGGACATCAAAAACCACAGATCAATATCGGTCTGCACCTCTCCAGTTGCTGGGTAGCATTTCGGCCTGCCGTGCTATCTGCGGCACGGATCAAGCCGAGTGTGTCTTGGTACCTGGAGATTTCCTTCGGTCTCAGGAGACCTTCCCCCCAGGCTTTTACCCCGTTCGGGGGGGGGGTTATTGCCCGGCACCTGAGGAAATGCTGGGCGCGTGTGGGCTCCGGCTTTGCGCCCGGACCCACCAAAAAAAAGCCTTCTGCCACACATGCCCGTTGGGTAGGGCGACATCACATACTGCGGATCAATATCGGTGATATCCGAACAGTACGAGACTTCTTACCTTTTCTATGTAACTCTATCTTTCTTGTGTAATACAATCTGTAATCTAATATCCGTGTTTACGTTTTGATTAGTGACCCTTTCCAGGGCCACAATATACTGGTGACGAGAAACTCGAACGAAAAAGGGACTCTCCAACAAGCAAAAGGGGTTAATCGCACAACATACTGGCGAAGATACATCGCAACAACAAAGAGATTCCCAACTACAAATTGTTAAAGAATATACAACAAAGTTCCAGCATACAACGAATCGAACAAGATTTTTGTTAAACAACCACAAGGTATCAAATTGTATAAACGACAGAGTGTGTCGGATAGCGGGATAATTTAAAAAAATAATCTGTAAGTAAGATTGTCAAAAAGTGATTTTCATATTTTTCTTTCTTCCCACTTCAGAGAGAAAAATTTAATTCGGCGCTTTCAGTTTATGTTGTATAAAAAAACCCACAAAAAACAAAAAAAAACTCTCACATACACAGAGTAATTATTCTTGATTTCTGGGAAAGAAAAAACAAACTTCCCCGCTCCAGAAAAAAAAAATAAAGAAAGATTTTTTTGTATAGAAATTTTTTTTTTAAACTTAAAAAAAATGGAAGACCTTAAAGAAATGTTTGCACAAATGATGAAGTTCCAAATTGAGTCTCAACAAAAAAATAAGGAAAAACTCCTTCAACTTCGGAAAGAAAACGAAGAAAGAATCTTAAAAAACGAGGGAAAACAACAACGGTTCTTCCTTGAATTGCAAAAACAACAAGAAACACTTTTTAAAAGTCTAAGTAATAACCAGTACTACTATTTTTACTCAAAATGCAGTGTGGAACGCACTCGAAACAATTGTCACGTGGTGTCCCACTGAGACGATAGAAATAAGATTACTACTATCCTCGTGTTCGAATTAACAGTAGCAAGCCGTCAAAGAATGACCGTTAAGAAAGAACGTGGGTCACAGTGGAAACCAGATGTTTTTACTTGGTGATCTCACTCGGGTCGCCTGACACGGGAAGGAAGAAGGTAGAAGCCAAACGATTGGCTGGGACCCTAAAACGGAAGTGGCACCTTCTTCCCGTCAGCGAAAAAAGGAAAATAAGAAAGTCAGTTGTTGGACAGGGTTCGTGGCGGACGGAACCCAAAGCCAAGTACTCCGGGTAAAAGAAGACGAAAAAAATCTCGGACAAGAAGAAGCCGTATCTTCAAGCCAGTATTAAAAATAAGATAAAGTCTGTCAGCCCGTAAAAGAAGAAAGATTCTCCACAGGAATCCATCTAAATAAGATAAGTGACTTTGGGACTGTTTCTCCTTATACCCAATTATATATACCCTCTCTCTCTCTCTCTCTCTCTCTCTCTCACACACACACAATTTGAAGAAAAACGAAAGAACAGAAAAGAAGAAAGACGTTTATGTTCATGAACTGTTCATTTATGATATATTTGACACGTTGAAGGTGTATAGCTATGTGTAGTAAAAGATTGATATATTTTAATGTTCCCACGTGGTCGAAGCTTTTATTTGCAGTGTCTTCTACGAGTTTCTTATGTCATGTTTCTTTTTCAGCTTCTATTCGCCTTATGATATGCTTGCTTAAAATTGTCCTATAAATTCCTTTAAAATATCACACGGGAAACCGGAATTGCCGACTACTATAATTAATATTATTACGTCTAAACCTATAGGGTCCATGTCTGCCATTGTTCTAGGGGAGGAAGTCTAGTGGCCTTGGTGGGTGTGTGGATAGTGTGAAATTTGGAACCCCTTGCCAGCGGCGGTCAGTCTGGCCTTAAATTAATCCCCCACTAATATGCCAGTTCTTATGTGCCCGAGGAAAAAACTCTGAACGAGGACTTATTCTACAAGGGATCAAGTGCCAACCTGCCCTGTCTTCACAGGTGCGAAAATAAAGTCCCGTTCTGGGATAAAAGTAAAGTTTTCGCGTCACACCTTTTCCTACGCACCAGATGAGGATAAGACTTTTGAGGCATATTACAGAAGATATGAAGATATCTATATTACCGACTGTGCCGATTGGACTGATGCAAAAAAGTCTGGCTACTTCTACGAAAGCTAGGAACACTTGGACCACAACAAGTTCGTAGATTATATCTTACCAAAAAAAACTTACGAACTTGGCTTTTTAGAATCTGTTAAATTACTGTCAGAATTATTCAGCTCCAAAACATCTCTATTCCACAAAAGATGAAAATGTCTCAACTTAACAAAAATGGACACTGATGATTATTTAGGGTTTGCCTCGGTCATCAATAAGAACTGCGACGATTCTAAACAAGGCGAATTGTCAGTGGATAACTTCAAATGTTTGATATTCGCACAAGGCCTAGTGTCGGCAAAAGACGCGGAAATCAGACACAAAGTTTTGTCGAAATTAGAGAACGAAACCGATCTCACACTTCAAAAACTGGCTGAAGACTGTAAGAAGATAGTGAGTGTTAGAAAAGACTCAAAAAATATCGAAGAGTCTGGTGTTACTTACGTAAGGAGAGTCAAGCATAGATCCCAATCATACTCTCCGGTAAAAGAGAGAAAAATATGATTACCCAAAATTTCAATACAGGCAGACTGGTGTCAACCAAAAAAAAAAAAAAAAAAAAAAAAAAAAAAAAACACCCAGCGCTTGCTACCTCTGTGGAAAATTACATTGGGCCAAGGACTGTCCCAATCGTACAAAAAATGTCAAAACTGCGATAAATTCAGACTCACAGTGTAGAAACAGAAAAATAATTAAAAACAGAGTCAGACATACAAAAAGCGAGGAAAAGTCAGACAAAGTCGTTCGTAAATACATAACAGTTAAAGTACTAAATAAGTCGGTAACATTTCAGTTAGACTCTGGCTCTGATTTATCAATAATAAACTTACAAACTTGGAGAAAATTAGATGGGCCAATAATAAAGATGACAAGCAAGACGGCGCGAACGGTAACAGGAGACAAAATAAAATTTGAAGGCGAAATAATTATCACAGTATCATTAAATGGTATAACCAAAAAATTAAAAGTCTTCGTACTGAAGAACACAGAAAATTTGTTTGGGTCGGACTGATTTCAGAAATTTAACCTTTGAGATCAACCAATTAATACGTTTTGCCAAAAAGAAAAATGCATTACGACCGAAGCTGAAAAAATTAAGATGGAACTAAAAGGTAGTTTCCTCGAAGTATTTTCAGCTGATCTTGGCAAATCTACTAAAATTAAGGCAAAATTTGAACTGAAGGAAAATACACGCCCCATTTTTAGAAAGCAGCGAAACGTACCGAAGAAATAAATAAAGATCTAGACCGATTAGTGAATATGAGCATATTATCGAAAGTGGAATTCAGCGATAAGCTACTCCCGAAACAAAATAAACTGACCACTTTAACGCCTAAAAAAAGGTTTAACCTGGGAGAAAAAATTACTTTAAAAGATATCAAAATAACACGTCCTGTTGGGAACGGAATAATTAAAGAACCAGTAATAGAAACGCCGTTTGAACGACTCCAACGACGTACCACAAACAGAAGAAGAGCCAAAAGATACTATTTTCGATATGTTCGTCCTCAATCAACACCTGAAAAACGTCGGTCAGGGAGAAATAGGAAATTCACCAACCCATTGATGATCCACCTAAAAAGAAAAAAATATTAGCAGCACTTTTACGAAGTAAAAGGCTTGGGGGAAGGAGTGTTATGGGAGCCTTACCCATCTCACCATAATGGACTCTTCGCACCGTTATTAGTACGGAGAGATTTCGCTGCCAGGGGGGGGCAGATCAATATCGGTGTTATCTTCTTACCTTTTCTATGTAACTCTATCTTTCTTGTATAATATAATTTGTTATCTAATATCAGCGTTTGCGTTTTCATTAGTGACCCTTTCCGAGGCCACAACAGTACCTGGCTGCCACGGAGTGTCGAGTAATATGAGGCCGCGTAGACCGGGTTCGCCCTCAACATGTGCAGGGACGGTTTTAGCGAAAGGATGTAAAGCATGGGCTAGAGCAGATAATCTTGATGAGCCGATCGAGACAAAGTGAAGGGCTTCGACCTTACCCCATCTACTTCCACCACGACTCCAGAGAACGCATAAAGAAGTCGAATCAGCAGCGAAAGTGTAGCCCGAATCCGGTTGCAGACAAGACAGCCTCCAGAAAACCGTGGTCAACCCTATCGAAGGCCTTGGAATGATCTAAACTGATCATTGCGGTAACACAGCCGACTTTCTCTTCAGATGAAGACTGTCCTGGATAATCCTAGCTTTACCAGCCCAACACTGTTCCGGGTCAATTAGACTAGGCAGGACAGTCTGCAAACGGTCTACCAAGATCTTCGCCAAAATCTTTAAACTAGTATTGTTAGAAGGCGAAAGTTACTAATTCCATCTCCACTATGTATATCCTTCCGTAGCAACTTCACTATACTCCCGGTGAAGGGTTGGGGTATGGAGCCCTGCTTCATCCAGTTGTTATAGATCGTTGCCAGCTTTTCCACCAAAATGTGCGAAAACCCAAGTACACTTCGTAGGGCAGAGCGGTGATCCTGGGAGGACTTTTCTGTCCCGACCGTTTTCAATGCCCAATGAACTTCCTCCATTATGCAGCCCTTACACTCAGCCGCTTCCAACGCAGCGAGACAAGGGAAGTCGGCGAGATAGGTGTCGAACTGAGCATAGATCAGCCCGAGCTCCCTAGGAAAAGTTTCTCGAAGTAATCTCGAAACGGATGCTTTCGTTTGTAGTCAAACCTTGGCCAACAGGCGATGTAACACTTGCGATATAGCGTTGAATCACATGTCTTATCTCGTCGATCCGTAATTTCTGGGCCATATTCGTCGTCTCCTCAGACATTCTTTTTAACCCTAACTACGAGAGGTGGTAATTGTTGTAATGGGAAAAAGTTAGCACCGCGTTAGCTACGTTAGTTTCAATACTATCTTACGCCTTAACCGCCCTACCTATCTTAGCCTCTAACGCTTTTTGCGCCGCCACTCAATCAAACTTGAGCCTCTTACTATAGTTGCAGCAAAGGATACAATTCCATCCTTAATTTTGTCCCTTCAACTATTCCAAAAAAATGGCTCGTGTCAATTCCCGCTTTATCATTAACTCTAGCTGGTCCTGGAAATTCTTCTCATCCAATAAAGTTAAATTTCCAGTAACCAGAGATATTAAGCTTAGCCCTATCTAACCCGTAATAGTATGCATTCAGAATTTTTATAGCACTCAAAACTTGGACCACCCAAGTAATCTATCTGACTCTCCAAACACACGGTCTAGATAGCTAGAGAGTTGACTCGCGGCGCCCCCACTTGTCTAAGTCCATTCTACCTTAGATAGATACCATTACCGGAATTTGTCAACGAGATCAAGTCTCGCAACAAACTCACGAGAGTACTTGGCATCCAAATTGTTTGTAGGCCGACAAGTAGCCCCTCGATCTAAACTGGGATCAAAGACGGCGTTCCTATCTCCACTAAAACTACCTGCCTTGATGACGTCATGAACAACTTGATAAGCCGAAAACAAATATTCACACCGAAAGACGGAAGATGAAAAAATGTTAACTCCTTTTAGAAGTCCGCAGCCATTTATACTTGCCAGACCCAAGAACATTACAGGAGTTGGGTACTTGGACTAAACATAGTTGGGGTGAAGACACCGACAGGATTGCTCATGGATCGAGAGTCCATCTATTTAGTGATGGAACAGTCCTGAGCGAGACCTTCTATGTCCCGCAGGAAGGTTAGCTTTAAGGTCCTTCAGAAGGAAGGGTGAAGTATGATGGGGACCCTCCCAACAATATTTTTAAAAAGTTCCTTGGGATCGTTGATGATATATGCAATGGGACCGAAGGTCTGAGTGGCCTCTCCAAGCATGCTCATGATGTCCTCAAACCCTCGGCACGTCCGAATAACAGGAAAGATTCTCGCATCGGGAAAGTTCGAAAGTCCTTCACGCTCTTCACCTGACCTTTGTTGGGAGGGGAGTTTTAGCTGATTCAGTTGTCGCGTTTGTGGGTGAGGGCTCTTGACTCTACCTGCCTACCTGGGAATCCTTCCGGGACAGGAGCCGCTGGTTGGGGCTTCTTCCCACCCTTTCCTACAGTCAGCCACTCTTCCCTTGACTTGTCGATGGCAACCGAATTTGATGGCTTGAGAGGAGAGGGATGATTTTTTCACCCCGACAGTACTATGACACAATGTCCTGACTGCAGGCGAAACTACGGGAGCCTCCATTTTGTCTTTCGTCGACGCAGGTGGTGGTGTTCCGAATGTGACCGGGCGTTTCAGTGGGCCCTCCCTCCCGAGCAAACTGCGGGAAAGTAACCAGTCTTTCCACAGTGCCAACAGGCTGGTTTTCTCTCTGTGACTATGACAGGGAGCCCGCGCTTTTCCAAATCCCACCGGTTGGGAATGAGTAGAAGGTTTTTCTATCCAGCATTATATGAAATCTCCATTCCCTCCGCATACCTCCATGAGGCTCCCTCACAATATCACCAAATTGTAGCATATAAGCTGCTTAATTTTCATCTATAACTTAGCTAGGCACCTCATATATTGATAATTTAGTCCTCCGGCGCCCAAAGTACCCAGTCCTAAAAATGTATTCTTTAGACACGAGTCTTCGTGTAAGGGCTACAGTATCTTCTATGGTCGGTCCCAAAAGCGTAAGAGGTAACAGGCTATCCCTGCTATTATCTTTACACCCAAGCTGGTAAGGTATTTTGATAGCAATCTTTTGTAGTCTTAACGATCTTTGTACGTTTATTTACGACAAAGACCGACTCCGTTCTTCTCCTTTGGTTTGAACAGAGCTCCTCCAAATTGAACAAGAGTCCCTTCTCTTGAACTTGTTAGGAAATTACCGTTGCTCGCTGGAGTAACTCATCGAAGACGAGTGTGATTTTAGGAGGGGCTTTCCAAATATTAGGAGAGCTTCTTCTTTATTTTTATCTTGAGTTGGGAGAGAGTTTTCTTTCGATTTTGTGTTTTGTCTTGTTCATCTCCTATTTTCTTCTTTCGAATCATTTTTTTTTTTAGATTGACCCCTTTATCGAGGGTTGCAAAAGGGGCCAAAATGGCCGAGCCACTAGTCCAACGAAAAGTCAACAATAACTTCAACAATAATTCAAAAACGCAGAAACAACAAAAATGTCAGAAACGGACTTTGATTAGGCGGAAACTGCTCACTTAGTCTCGAGCGAGCACTGTTTTAAATAGTCTTTAGACTATCTTGTGAGGCTATTCAAAGTACTCCACAACAAATATAATTTGATATAATCCATTTTTATCTATGTGCTTTTTTAACCTCTTCGGTTTGTATCTCTAGTAGTGATCTTGGTAACAATGAGTGAATAAAGCAATATTCACATGCTTGCTTTTCTTTATCTATTTTTTCGAATCCTGATGGGATTTTAATGTTACGACTTGATTCAATTACAAATGTTTGACGATAATTGCAATTATATTTTCAACGTTCCTTTGCGATATTTTTCTTTGTGTTTATAATAATACTTTGATATATCAAGTATTTTATCAAATACAAATAATTTCCATACTGGTATATGGTTTTAAGTGTTCCTATCTAATACTAACAATTTATCTCCAGTTTTATGGTTTCAAGCAATTAGTTTTATTAAATAATAACCATTTGTTTGTACACAGATTTATGGTAACATGTATTTCTAATATTAATAATTTTCAAAAAGATCAATTTGATCCAGAGATTGGACCCAAACACCCATTACCACTCTGAGTGAGAATCTACCAGGAAGTAATGACTAAGAACTGGAGGCTTAACAGTGGATGTATTCAGCGCCGTAACATGCCGAAGGACTAGGAGGCCCATGCACCTTCCCTAGTAATATGACTAAAATTAAAGTCAGACTCAACGGATGAAAATAGAAAATCTTTTTGTAGAATAAAGTAATCTTAAACCCAACTCAAATGATAGCGATGCAAATAGAGATGCCAGAAACTTTGACTGCTAAATTTGAAGACAATATTCCAAAAGTCTTTAGAAAGACCAATAAAACAGTGGAAAATTACTCCGGTGACTGATTTGGCGTCACTTTCTCTGCTCTAAGAACTGAATAAACTATAATTAATAAGCTATAATTAATAAACTATAATTAATAAACTATAGGTAATTTTTCATTTTACTAATTTTCAAATACTTTGTTTTAATTATCAAATTCAGCTTTTCTTCAAAACAAAAAGTCGTTCTCAACCTTTTCTTAAAAATGACACGGAAAACAATTTTCCTTTGAAAGTGCGTGTTTATGAAATGGGGGTTCGTTTAATGACCTAACATGGGAAACTGTTCTCAAGTCGTTAATCTAAAAAAAAACAAACCTGTAATTCATTTTATATATTGAATTACCATGACCAGAAATTCCGGCAAACATTGTGTGCGACATACGGAACCACTGCATAGTTGTTTTGACTCTATTAAGTCTCATTAGCGGTGGATACCGGAGGCTGAAACAGCTATCCAGTGGTTCCGTATGTTGCACGCAGTGTTTGCTGGATTTTCTAGCTATAGTAATTCAATTTATAATATAATTCCTCTACTTAAAAAAAATGTGCACGTAATTCATTTTTCATATTCTTTTTAAATTATCATACACTTAATGATCTAATCGTAGAAAGTTTCTTTAAAAAATCATAGCACGTGTTTTTTTTTTCCTTGGGTGGGTTTGGAGGGTGTGTGAATGAAACTATAATCTGATCATTATTGTTGTTTGAATTTAAATTTTTAGACAATTTTTTATATTATTATTATTATTATTATTATGGTGCTTTTCTCGTTAACGGATATAATTAATTCATTGTTTTTTTTCTTTTGTTTGTTTCCTTTTTCTCAAATTCCTGTTAAATAGACAATATTTTTCCGATTTAATAATAAAGTACGCTTTTTTCAAAGTTTTACGAAGTGATGGAGTTCAGCTTACAATGCGGAATGGTAACAAGCGAGGTATGTGTAGAGGGGGATGGTCTTTTTAGGGATATGCCAAAATATACTTGCCGCCACCCGCCAGTAACAACAACATTGTAATGGTCCTGTTAGTGTCATATCCAGAACATACGTTTGCATATATGGATGCAGTTAGTATTGTTAAGAGAAAAAGAACACACACACACACACACACACACACACACACACACACACACACACACACACACACACACACACACATAACTCGATTAATACAAAGCTCTTCTAAAGAATTGAGCATTCCGGTAGCTGTTAAGCGTATTTGTAAACAAAGGAAAAAAATAATACATATTCGTAAAATGTCTTCGCTTACGTTGAGGCTGCTGATGGCTCTGCGGTAATATATCCAACTGGTGTAAAGTCAGCTGGGTTTCGATCCCAGCTTGATGTGTTACGTTCCGCCCTCTGGTCAAACAAACGACAACACGGAATTTGTATATAACAATATATATTTATTTTCTCGACGGACGCTTGTGTGAAGTAGGAGCAGTCAGGAGAGGAATTAAGATCGTTCGTCGATGAGGCTTGAACTTTTCGATGTCAGGAGACGAAGGCCGAGACAACGCACACTGCGTGACGACGAGAGAGGTTTCGTGAACAGCGGGATCCTTTTTCTCTAACTTCTTCTGTTCAATTCGTCGGCCTTATATTACCTTCAAACTCCCACGCAGAGATAAAGACACGCCTCTACGCCTCTGCAATCTTCCCGATCTCAGGCGATTGGGATGTGTTACTTCCGCTCATTTGGAATGGCCTGTGTGATCGTCGTCGAGCGGAAATAACTGTCATGCAGTTCACAGGTCACTCTCTTCCGGTACACCATTGAAGTGGGACCTTCACCTTGTCCCATATTACCAGCCGAGCACACCTGCGCGATTTCTTTCGATTATTGACTATTGGGATGTGTCACATCCGCTATCTTCGGAATTGCAGGTGTGATCATCATCGAGCGGAAATAACTATCATGCAGTTCATAGGTCAATCTCTTCCGGCGCATCACTTTTTTTACGGCACAGTGAGTATTTTTACCTTGTCTCATATTGTGAGCCAAGCTGTATTTTACACTCCTCGCCATCTTATTTTTCAAAATGTTCACTCGTGAACATTTTAAGTGAATCCCTCTCCTCTCTCCCCACTCCACACAAACGAAGCAATTGTACAACAGAGGCTTGCAAAAGTAGAGAAAATAACAAAAGCATATGATACACAAAAAAAAAACAAAAAAAAATGACAAAAAACTAAAAAAAAAATAAAATAAAATAAAATAAAAAAAGAATTAGATAAAAATAACACGCCCTTTTTTTTCCTTTTCTTTTCTTTTCTTTCTTTTTCTTTGGAAAACCCAGACAATTGTTTGTGCTCTTTATGTCCTTCCTATAATATCTCCAACGATCCGTTACCTTTGTTTTGTCTTTTTTTTCCCTTTTTTTTTTTTTTCTTTAAGAAAAGCTTGTAATTCTTAAAGAGTTCGTTTTCCTTCACTCCAGTAGACCATACCCGATGCACAACCTTTACAGTCGTAAGCGGTAACCACGCCCCAATTTTCAAACTGACATCGGGTAAATGACAATCGATTTACACCATGCGTGTCTCTGCTCGAGTTCAACATTACACACGTCACTCTACAATTTCGAAACATACTATATTTGAACACAGATGACTGTAATCATCTGCATTGTATGTCATTCAAGTCCGACCAAAAAAAAAAAAAAAAGGGAAATGAAAGAATTAAAAACTGTTTACAGCTTCATTCTGTTGACGATGAGTGTGCGGCCTGTCTGGAGGATCAGTCGTATTATCCATAGCTTCTACACCCCCCCCAAACCATTTTACCCTAAAATAGACCCGTGAGTCGTACTTTTCCGGGCTGTAACTCTTACCCCAATCCAAGTCCAGGAAACTACTCTAAGTCTTCCGTCCCCAGCATCCGACGTTTCACTCACCATCCTCCTCCCCAGTTTCCACTTTATTAATCTTCTCCTCCTGCAGTATCACAACAATCAAGTCAACTAAACTTTTCAATAGCTCCTTTCTAGTTTTCCGATCGTTGACACTAACATTAGCCTCGCACTCTCCAACAGTACGCTCGCCTATGCGACCTGTAAGTGCGTCATCTTTCCTCGACCCAGCGGACACTTGTCCAGCCTGGAAGTCTTCATTTACGTCACTTCCAGGTGATCCATTTACGACCCTCTCTCCACGGGTAGACTCTGACTCTACATCCTCAGGAGGTTCGTCCTTGGAAGTCGGCGAGAAGCCAGTGATGCTCTCTATATCACAGGTCGAAACGCATTTATCCACTTGTCTGTGTCGTGTTACGATACGGCGCTCCATCAATGGTACGTCAGACTCGTCGTCTGAGTTTTCTCGCCGATGTCGACACTTGCGCACTGGAAAGTCGGCTTTTTCCGTCTCGGAATCAGTGTCAGAATCGCTAAAATCCATCGGAGAAGCCAACGCGATCTTCCGTAGCGGCCTGTTCGTAGTGGGAATTTCCCATTCCTCGATGGACGCCGCCCGAAGGTGTTCGGCATGCGCTTTCGTGACCGAACCCGTCAATTGATCTCTAATTCTGTAAGAGACAGGACCAGTATTCTCAATCACCACATAATACGGCCGCCAGCGCACGTCCAATTTCCCCCCTCCCTTGTGGTGGTTCTTATAATACACTAAATCACCAACCTCAAATTTGACGTCCTTAGTCTTACTCCGGGACCCATCTATTGCCTTTTTCCTTGCTTTCCTAATGTTATTTCTAACTAAAGTGAAAGTGCGATGCATCTCCTGCAGGGCGATCTCATGATGTTCCTCGCCATAATATATGCGACGAGGCCTCAATATATTATCCAATGGCAGAATAACGTCCCTGTTATAGAGCAAGTAATATGGACAGAATTTTGTGGTCTCACTTACAAGGAACCAGACAGCTGCCAACATTTGATTTATATAAATGTCCCATGACTGTTCGTTGTGACCAATTTTCTTAGCTAGAATATCGTGCATTGTTCTATGAAATCTTTCAACCTTACCATTGCTCTGTGGGTGATAAAACGAATTAGTTACGTGATGCACATTGAGCTCCTGTAACGTCTTTTTCATAATTTTATTGACATTTTCCGGTCCATTATCCGTTAAAAGCTGAAGTGGTGCTCCAAATCTGGGAAAAATTTCATCTACTAGAAGATGCACCACTGTTTCTGCCTTTTTGTTAGGAACAGCAAAAGCCTCAGGCCAACCACTGTACATATCTATAAATGTAACTATATATTGGTTACCTGAATGAGTCTTTGGGTAGGGTCCAGAGATATCCAAGGCAAGTTTTGCGAAAGGAAACGGAGGTAAATCACACTCCTGTATATGGGGTTGCTGCTTCCTCAGATTCCTCGTCTGACACGCAATACATTTGCTTAGAAAATCGTTTATATCCTTTAGCAAGCAGGCCCAGAAATATTTATGTTTGATTGCATGAAACGTTTTCTCTACTCCCATATGACCATTGTCATTGTGGTATTGCACCAACACACTTTTTCTTAATTGAGACGGCACATATAGCCTGATGAGTGGTTCATCGTCGGGCTGGGACAAGTAATATACTATCTCGTCCATTAATATGAACTTCTTCTGTTCCATTTTAGTAGCTCTACCATTCTTAATCCCAGCCTTCAGATCCAAAATATATTTGTCGGATTCCTGCTCACTAATTATATCTCTCCCTGTCAACGAGGGTCGTTCGTATGTCATTGAGGAGTTGTCATTTGCGTACGACGCAAACTGCTTTAGTTCAAAACGGTTTGAATTTATTGCACTTACTACATAACTCCTATCGTCTATATCTATTGGAGGATCTTCATTGTCTTCACTCGCATCCACGGCACGAGACAAGAGATCTGCGCAAGCATTATCTTTACCTTTTAGATACTGTATGGTACAGTTGTATCCCGCTATGCTCAAAGCCCAAGTCTGTATTTTCCTATTTTGTATGTGCGAATTGAGTAAATACTCTAGGGGTTTATGGTCAGTATAAATGGTGAATGTTGCGCTCTGCAGATAGTGGTCTAATTTTTGAAGGGCATAGTGTATGGCATAAGCCTCCTTCTCTATGGTCGACCACCTTGTCTGCGTATCACTTAACTTGTGGGATAGAAAATAAATTGGTTTTTCTACTTCCTTCTTATGCCTCCGATCATATACCATTTGGGATAAACACGCACCAATCGACTGGTCGGAGGCACCGGTATATAGCTTATAGTCCTTATTTGGGTCGGGATATGCTAGTATCACCATCTCCGCAAGTTTCATTTTTAGACTATCAAAAGCAGCCTGACATGTGTCGTCCCATTGGAAACGCACATACTTCCTCGTTAAATTAATTAGTGGCTCGGCTATATCAGAAAAATTTCTTATAAAGCGACGATAATACGAGGTCATTCCAATGAAAGATCTAACCCGTCTAACAGTAGTAGGAGTCACGACCGACTCTATCGCCTTGACTTTATCAAAATCTGGCTGCACCTCATCTTCACTAATTTTAAATCCTAGATATTGGGTCTCTTTTTTAAAGAACTCACATTTAGAGGGCTTCAATTTCAGGTTATGCTCCCGCAAACTACTCAAGACCCTATCTATGTGCTTCAAGTGGTCACCTATCGAATTAGAAAATATCAATATGCCATCAAGGTATGCCAGAGCGAAATCCTCCTGGCCCCGTAATACAGTTGACATCAGTTCCTGGAAGACCCCGGGGGCGTTTGTGAGAGTGAACGGCATCACGTTAAAATGAAACAAATCCCGATGGCAAGTAAATGCACTTTTCTCTTTGTCATCTTGCCAATACCCTGACTTCAGATCCAGTTTCGAAAAGTATTTTGCTGACCCGAGTGAAGCCAGTATATCATCAATAACCGGGAGCGCTCGGGCGTACTTCTTTGTAACCCTGTTAAGTGCTCTAAAATCAACGCAAAATCTTTTAGTACCATCCTTTTTTTCAACTAAAACTATCGGGAAACCCCATGGGCTATTGAATCTTTCAATTATGCCTGCCTGCATCATTTCGTCAATCGCTAAATCAACCATTTTTCTTTGTTTGAGCGGTGTGCGATATGGACGCCTTTTTATGGGCTCATGTGTTCCAGTATCGATACGCAATTTGACAGTATCAGTCCTGCCCAAATGTTTGTCTTCACTAACAAACAAGTCTCTATTTCTTTTTAACAGCCCATCAATTTCTGGTTTGAATTCTTCCGATACATTTACCTGTTGTAATTCTTCATCAGAGATATGGCTCGTTTGTTTATCGGGCACCGTAATTTCAGTGATGCTACTCGTCTCATTGACCCTAGCTATCGACCATCCTTGCTTCAAAGTGACTGTTTGATTAGTATTGTTCATTATGAGCAACGGAAACTTACGAGATTTTTTAATTCTAACTATAGCATTAGCCACTGATACGCCGCTGAATTTGCTAGCATATCCTCTACTCAACTGTTCTATCACATATTCCCTGCCTCCACCGTTTCTGAGCGCAGTCCGTGCCATACAAGTGTGCATGTGCTGGGGCTTTAATACTACTCGTTGAGCTAATCTAACTATCGAGGAAATATGGATGTCTTCTTCTAACGCTACGTACTCTTCCCCAATTCTCAACGCACCCAAATCGAAGTACATTCTCACCCCATTTTGCCTAAGCCAATCACGACCGAGAATAATATTTCTATTGAGATTTCTCACCACAATAAAATCATGGGGAGTGGACTGATTTCCTATTTAGACCTGCAAGTGAGAGAGGCCATCTACCTGTAATGGGGACCCATTAGCAGTCCTTAATTTCACGTCTTTCTTTTGTAGTTCAGGTCTCGGTCGAAACGATTCATATAACTTATGACCGATACCTCCGCCCCTGTATCTACCAAGCCCTATGCCTTCTACCTCCTATTCTAACGGTGACAGAATTCGGTGCGCCCATACTACCAACTATGTGCGTTGGTACCATTTTGCTCCGTTCGCAGGGCGTCTCACGAACGGGCCTCTGCCGTTTCCCGGGGTTCGTTGTCGACAGAATCTCTGTATGTGGCCCTCCCTGCCACAACTCCAACACTTAATGACCTGGTTTCTACCTCTCTCAGGAGGTTTATCTCTCGGTCCCATAGTATTTCCTCTTGTGCCTTTTTTCTGACACTTCTTTTTCTTATTATTAGATCCCACCGGACCCACAGCTTCTACTCTCAACTGTCTCCTAGAGTGACAAACCTCCATGGGTTCGTCTTCATACTCTGAACCCTCGTCGAGCCGAATTTTCCATTTCCACTCGGATAGGGCCTTCTGATACGCCGCTTCTAACGTTTGTGGTTCGTCTTTCATTACTGCCTTTTTAATCTCTCTTTCTCTTAGCCCCTCTATAAAAAATCCCAGGACCTGTTTCGATACGACCTCATTCCTCCCGTCAATCCCTGCGTACGCGCTCTCGGCCAACCGCACCACCCTCTGCATGTACTCCTGTATTCCCTCCGTTCCTCCTTGTCTAATCTTAGCCAGTTCCGCTAACCGTGCATTGGGGTTGGGAACGACCCCATAATACTCCTCTAACGACACCTTCAAATCATCCCATGTTAGACGTGGGTTGTTTGTCAATAGTCTATGTATGTACTGTCGTACAGTACCACTAGTTGTGAGGAACGCCGCCTGGCATTTATCTTCCTCCGCCACGCGCGCCACATGGAAATACTTCTGCATCTCCTCCAACCAGGCCTTGTACCCACCATTTTCTCTACGTATTAGTGGCTGGATATATTTTATCAATGATTCTCCCCTCAATATGTTCGTCACCGAACAAGCCACATTTCTTAACTCCAGGGTCAAACCCTGGATCAAGTCGGACAAGGATGACTGTTCCTTTTTAACTTTTTTTTTTTTGTTTTTGCTTCTTTTTTTCTTAGTCAACAGTTAACTCAATATGTAACAAGAGCAGAACACACACAAGGTAAAACCAAAAGTCACCTACCTTTCGTTGATGTCGTTTTGTGATGTTTAAGACTATCGTTTACGGTAACTGGGTTCGTTTTGAGACCTTGTAGAACTCCGCTGGCACGGGCACCAATTCGATGTATGTTACGTTCCGCCCTCTGGTCAAACAAACGACAACACGGAATTTGTATATAACAATATATATTTGTTTTCTCGACGGACGCTTGTGTGAAGTAGGAGCAGTCAGGAGAGGAATTAAGATCGTTCGTCGATGAGGCTTGAACTTTTCGATGTCAGGAGACGAAGGCCGAGACAACGCACACTGCGTGACGACGAGAGAGGTTTCGTGAACAGCGGGATCCTTTTTCTCTAACTTCTTCTGTTCAATTCGTCGGCCTTATATTACCTTCAAACTCCCACGCAGAGATAAAGACACGCCTCTACGCCTCTGCAATCTTCCCGATCTCAGGCGATTGGGATGTGTTACTTCCGCTCATTTGGAATGGCCTGTGTGATCGTCGTCGAGCGGAAATAACTGTCATGCAGTTCACAGGTCACTCTCTTCCGGTACACCATTGAAGTGGGACCTTCACCTTGTCCCATATTACCAGCCGAGCACACCTGCGCGATTTCTTTCGATTATTGACTATTGGGATGTGTCACATCCGCTATCTTCGGAATTGCAGGTGTGATCATCATCGAGCGGAAATAACTATCATGCAGTTCATAGGTCAATCTCTTCCGGCGCATCACTTTTTTTACGGCACAGTGAGAATTTTTACCTTGTCTCATATTGTGAGCCAAGCTGTATTTTACAGATGCATCTCACGTGTCTAGCCACAACGAAACAGTCACTCTGTGGAAGACTATATATATATATATATATAGAGAGAGAGAGAGAGAGGAAAAGAGAGAAAAACAAGTCAGAAACAGATATATACAACCAGATAGATATGAATAGGCTTAAGTGGGCATATATACATGTGTGTAGATAGATAAATCGATAGAATACAATAAACAAGTGCATATGATCGGTCTGAGACGGATTAATAAACGAATAGATAAATAGGTAGATAGATCGAAATAGAATGACATATGATCAGAGAAATAGAATCATAGATAGATGTGAGCAGGCTCAAATGGATAGATATGGATCTATTCATCCTCATAGATAGATAGATTGATAGGATAGAAATAGTCTGAAATAAACAGACACATGATTAGACTAAAATAGATTGACAAAGAGACAGATCGAACCAGTTGAGACAGACAGTCATTGCACTTCTCCTTAACACGCTGTTTTGTATTATACAAGAATGTCAAATGTCTCGAAAAGTCCGGTATATCATTAAGGTGATAGAACAATTGCGGAAAGAAATAATCGAACGCGCGTGCGAGAGAGAGAGAGAGAGAGAGAGAGAGAGAGAGAGAGAGAGAGAGAGAGAAAGAGAGAGAGACAGACAGACAGACAGACAGACAGACAGACAGATTTAGAGAGATAGAGACAGACAGAGATAGACAGCCAGCCAGATTGACTGCCAGAGAGATAGAGATAGATAAAAACAGAGACAGATAGACTGAGACAGAGAGAGAGAGAGAAAGTAGATGGAGTGGATAGGATCAGTGCAAATATCAGCCCAACGAGGTGCTCGTTGGTCACTGAAAAAGAAAAGAGATGAGAGTGAGAGGTGAACGAAGGAAAGCCCACACGTAAATAATTTACTGAACTTGACTGACCAGTCTGGACTGATTGACTCGTCTGCCAAACACCCCCTTACCAACTCTCTCTTTGCTCCACTTCAATGTTATCTGTCAAGTTGAGTCACGTCTGTCCCACTTCAGTTCATGTAGATTTTTTGTTGTGCACCCAGAGCTTTTAAAAACAGTCTCTAAAATAAACAGTCAAACCTTACAAATAGACAGACAGAAAAAAAAACAAAAAACAACAAAAAACAAAAAAAAAACAAAAAACAAAAACAAAAACAAAACAAAAAAACACGACGATTGTGGAAATCATTCTCTTCACCTTCGATTACAATTATTTAGGGCTTAATACATATTTCGTTTGGTAGGTTAGTTGGTTGATTTGTAGGTTGGCTGATTGATTGGTATCTTGGCTGATTGATTGATAAGTTGGCTGGTTAATTGCTAGGTTGGCTGGTTAATTGATTCTACGGCATGTCAAACCTTGTCAGGGAGATTTATTGTCGAAATCAGTCTTTTTTCTTTCAAGATATTATATGGATCAAGTAACTATTTTTATTTATCAATAATAATTTGTAAAGAATTATACATCTTTAACTAACTATTCCTATTAACAAACTTTTATCGTGTCCTGGGTTTGACGCTTAACTGCATCTGGTAGTGAGGCTCCAGTTCTAGAACTCTGTGAAGTGTAGAGTTTCCCCTTCATGTCAACTTTGACCTGGAGTGGTAGTGGTTGTTAAGGTACCATATATTGGTAAATTATTCAAATTGAGAAAAGTTACCTAAAGCCGAGGATCATTATTAGCTGCTGAAAACATATAACTGAGCAAAAATTATTAATAAATAGGAAAAGTTACTATACTATATAATTGTGTATAAACTTTTTGCATCAAAGAGGAATACTCGAAACCATACAACTGGGTGCAAATTATTTATATTAGATAGGAATACTTGAAACCAAACAATTGTGTGCAAATTATTTGTACTAGATAGGAATACTTGATATAACTATGTACCAAAAATGATTTTGGACCAATAAAAACTTCAAATCTAAAATGCAACTTCCAAAATATGGTTATGAATTAACAAATGAATTAGATTCTGGCATTATGATATTGATATATCGTTAAACAAATAAAGCAAACCAAACTAGTCGAAGGAGGCTTACAAAATCTAAAACAACAACAATAAAACTTCAAAACTCTGACAAGGTGACTTTACAAAATGATCAAATTTAGAAAAGACTCAATCGGGAAATTAAGCAAATATGAATTCACAACAGATATAAATAAATTTTTATTCCCACACATCTCATTATAAGATTATATTAGATAACGACCTGACAACCTTTTTCAGTAGAATAAAATTGAAAATACATCATGTTATTTCTCATTATGAGCCAAAGAAACACTTAAAGAAAGCAAAATCTTACTCATCCCAAGCAACATAGACATAAGAATCCAAACCTTCAAAATAGACCGGATATGTAAAGAAAAAAAAATGAAAACAAAAAAGTCAAAAGTTACTTATTCGTTGTTAAAATTGCCCAGTCAGCTGGGGCTGTAGAATGCATCGACTGCTTCTCTGCAGAGGAGTAAGAACCACTCACCAACGAGTGTCTGATTATGACACTAAACAATCTGATGGTGAGGTTCCAGTAATGCTGGAGCTTTGGGGAATGCGGAGTACCCCTTTATTGCTATCACTTCCGGGTCCACTCTGACACGGAGTGATAGCCCCTGATAGGGCCCTATCTATGGGTTAAATAGAACTAACGGCATGCTTATACTAAACTGAAACTGTACTTACAATTAAACAGTGTGCTTACGCTAAACTGAATTATTTCAAATAGAACTGTTTTTTGACATTGAAACTGCATTTACACTAAACTGAATTGTTTAACATAGAGCTGTTTTGACATTTAACTGTGTGTAAACAAAATCTGTACTTATACTAAACTGAATTAGCAGAATTAGAACTGCTTGACTAAACTGAACAGCTAGAAATAGAAATGTTTTTGACAATTAAATTATGTTTTCATGCTAAACTGAATTGTTTCGAATAGAACTGATTATTTACATAAAAATGGATTTGGCGTTAAATAACCTACAAAGGTTGATATGCCATAAAACCTAACCAACCAACCAACTAATGAAAAAGCAGTATGTGGAAGGGGGAATACAAAATGAAAGAAAGCTTTCTTGACAAGTGTTAGTAATAAAGTCATGTAGCTTTACTGTTCCCTGACAGAGACATAGGCAACGTCTCCACTGTTCAATGAACAGAAGATAATACAGGTTGAGAATGGGTTTCTGAACTGTCATTTGGCATTTTACAGGCCCCAACTCGACACGCAAATTATCCAAGAGAGATAATAATTAATTTTCTCCCTACTCGAGAATTTTCTAATGATCCCTCAATAGAATAAAAGAATATAATCATCAATTCCCTAAAAGAAAATGCGTTTAAAAAACTTGATCCGTAAAAAGAATTCAAGATATTTATACACGTAAATAAAAAAGTATCCGATTTTATATGCAAAACATATAAGTTGAATCATCCAGACTGACAAATAACCTATTCTAAAAACTACCGCATGACTAGAATATCCCAAAACATTGATCGCTATACACAACTTTAAATTAGAAAGTTAAATCCTGCATTTATAACACTTCAAATTCCCTCCATAAAATTATTAACATTAAAACGATTCCCGCAAACATAATATACTGGTAAGTATGGATTTAAATTCCTGTACTCTTTATGAAATATGACGAAGGAATATTCACTCTAAAAGAAAGGTAAAATGATAGAACAATAAAAGAACCTTATAGAGAAATAATAACAACCCTAATGTACCATCACTAAATAATTAGAGAGAAAACATTACCAACAATAAAATGTTTATGCTGCACTATCATGCACTAACAAATATATGAGTAAATTTGAAGCTTTTTATACGACTCCCCAAGAAGCTAAGGTTGGCTTAATGTGGGGTGCTCGGCGGGAAGAAAACTTTCCGCAGAACACTTTTAAAACTGTAGGTGAGGGGCAGGTGCTGTCTGGAGAGAAGGCTCCCAGAACTGAGCTGTCAATTATTTTATGTGCCGAAAGGCTGAGATTTGAAGAAACTTATACGAATACATGATATATATATATATATATATATATATATATATATATATATATATATATATATATATATATATATATATATATATATCATGCATTCGTATAAGTAAAAAATTATATATATATATTACAACAGTGTAAGGTTGTCACTCTCACACTTGTTGGGTTGGTGGTAAACTAAATGCAGTATTTTTGGAGAGTGCTTAATATCTGTGATAGAGCTATTATATATTAATAGATATATTAGTAATCACAGATAAGCATCCATGCTATATATAAAAACTTATATGTATCTCGTTGTATGCGGGTCCAACGTTTCGGTTTAAGATTATGAACCGTTAGACTACTAAAACTGGTGATTTGTTTGTTGTGGTGAAAGCTTGCGCAAGACCAGCAACACTTCTGGGATGTGCTGATAATAGATGAATGCTGCGCTAGTGTGTTACAGATTCTCCCGAACAACGCTCGTCACGTTCTGAATTAGGAGTTTTTAATTTTAACAAAGTTAATTTTAACAAAGTTAGAGTCCAATCTAACCTATTATCTACCAAGAGGAAGAAGAGAAAGATTCTTGCCTTTCCCAAGATTCCAACTTAACTAATTATCTACGGTGTGGAAGAAGAGAAAGTTTTTTTCCCCCAAGAGTATTAGAGTGAAGTTAAAGGCAAGCAGCGTCCTCCAGGATTTGAACTCGGGTCGTCGAGTAACGACGATAACCGTTGAGCGATACGTGCATCCTACGTACGTGTACTTCTTCCAGATAAAAAATATGAATACATAGCAGTCCGAAAAAAAAGTATATCTTATATTTACCCAATTTTATTTTATAGTAGTTTCAATATTGTAAAATTTGGTAATAAATAATAACCAATAAATTCTGTTTTGATAGTAAATAATAATTTTTGGTATCTTTGATTTAGAAGAGAATTAACTTTTTATAAGAAAAATGATTGGGAATGTATTCGATACTGTATTAAAGTTAAATAGAGTGAAAAACAACGAACCACTGGAATGAAGTGTAGTTATGTTGAGTAGACGCAATTCTATAAAATAGATACACATACACACACATATGGATAGACAATTTTATATCTACCAGATTATGGCTATTTCTTTTTTTTTTTTTTTTTTTTGATGCTGAAAAATTTTTTATGTTGGGATCTACAGTCGACTATGTAACATATGTTATGTTGTGAAACGTGGCCGTAAAATACGCCACAACATCACGAGTCACATACGAAGTGAATTGTTTGTATATATAGGTCATAACCCGAGTGACTGTCGTAAAGATCAAGTAAAAAGTATATCGCGTAACGTGATGAAAGTCAAACGGGGAGCTACGTCAGATGAAAGATGCTAGTTGAATTATCAGACGTCGTGAAACTCATATAAGTCTATCATGAAATCACAAATCATATAGAGTAAAACATCCTACTTTGTGGTATATAGGTTGGGAAATCTCGTGGATGGTGAATTCCGTGGATAATAAGGAGCTATATATATACAAGGTAAGTCCAAAAATGATCACCAGTAAATCGATACTATTTTAAAACCACTCATTTAGTAGGACTTATAATAGACTGTGTTCCCAGTAGAGGGGTAAAACCTTCCCCACAATAAAATTAAAAAACAAACTCCACATTCCCCAAATGGCGTGACATTAAGCTGCCTCTGATGGTGAGTCTCAAGTCTTGAAATCTGGGGATTGTGGAGTACTTCTTCATGGCCATTAGTCTAAAGTCCATTTAGCGTCCTATTTGTGGATTAAGAAGATCTGTTTGAAAATTGTTCGTATTCGATAGGAATACTTGATGCCATATCACTAAATTTTATAAAGAATTATTTGAAGTTTTCTAAGAATTATTATTAGTTATTTGAAACCATATAATTGTGTACAAAAATTATTATTATTAGATGGACAGGGTTACGCAAAACCATATAATTATTAGTATTAGATAGGAATACTTAAAACCATACAACTGTATGCAAATTATTCGCATTAGGTAGGAATTCTTGATATATAACTGCATGCAAAAACTTTTATGACACAACTACACAAAAAATGTAAATATAAAAACACAATCAACGCAATTCCCTAGCTCCTTGGCATAAAATATCCTTAGATGGATTGACATGTCATTTAAATCAATCAGTTAATCAATCAATCAACTATTTTAAAAACATACTTAAACAGTTTTTCCATATTTTTTTCTAGAAAGAATTGCTGTCCTTAGACACTTGTAGTGAATAGAAAAATTAAAATAAAATTAGAATAGATTTAAAAAATACAAAACCTCCCAGAAGCTCCTGACTGAAAGTGGAGGCGACGCATGTGCAAAAAAAAAAAAAAAACAAAAAAAAAACGCAACCGTCTCAGCGAAAGAAACCCATTTTCACTTCAACTGAAGCCTTCTTTCGCCCATCTGCTAGCAGGTCGTACGCCTGTTTTGCCGAGTCCACTGGACTTCGCATGCGGGTTGTGTTTGCTGCTAGCGAACCGACATGCCGAAGCAACATGAAGACACCACTAGACATGACCACACTGAATGTGGACTTATTAACCACCGGGGACGACTAATATATTTCAACGCCTGATTTGGGAGAAACTACTGTTCTCAAATAGTCCAGGAAGACATTTCCTCGCTACAGTGTGGTCATGCGCATACACAAAGGAAATAAAGTTGAAATTAAAAAGATATTTTTCTCTCTGTCTTCCTTTCTTATTCTTCCTTTGCAGTTTTCGCTCACAAGAAGACGCGCAACAAATTAAGATGGGATAAGAAGAAGCTAACAGAGTCAGATATCAATAACCAACAACAACGACCAAAAATATCTTTGTACTCCATACACTTTGTCGTTGGTTAACAACCTATTCTCAAAGACCAAAGTTCAAACATCACTTGGAGCCTCATTATTACAGTATGTAGCCAAATTTAACCTACGTTCTGTTGTTTTCAGAGCCTTTTAGTCTAATCATCACGCGTAACGAAACACTGAGACATTTGATGAAACCACAAATCGTATAGAAGAGAACACCATTGCTTGTAGTACATTAGTCTCAAAATTCATCTAAGATCGCTGGTAATAGCAGATCATATATACAAGTTAAACCGGACATTGGCCTAGCGGTTAGAGTGTTCGCCAATGGCCCGGGAGACCTCGGTTCAATCCCAGGTCGAGTCATACCAAAGACTCAAAAAATGGTACTTGATGCCTCCTTGCTTAACACTCATCATTATAAGGTACGGATCAAGGGTAAAGTAGAGCAATCCAGGGAAGGAGTAGCGCCCTCCCCTACACCTTGGTGTAGTAGCTATCGAAAAGGGAGCCTTCGGGTTACCCTCGACTATGGTCGCCAACTTTTATATACAAGTTGGTCCAAATATTTTCACCGGGAGATCGAACGTTATTTTAAATATGTGATTAGATTAAACACAAACAATTATTGAAAATCAATCTGGGTGTTATTTAAATGCATATTTTCCTGATTCATCTTCTTTTGGGTTATTAATTCAATGCTAATGAATAACTAACCGTTCATTGAATTATTAAATCCAAAATTTAATTAACGCATATTTTTACAGGACAGTTGATATGGGTGTTTATTTAAAAGGAATATATATATATATATATATATATATATATATATATATATATATATATATATTCCTTGTCTATAATGTTCGAAACTATTCTTCGTCGCCACCTTTGTAATGTCCCGTGACAGGGGTAATTTTGACGATACTTTAAATTTCTTTACTCTCGTACAAATGCTGAATACGGAATGCTAAACAATACAAACTCGTAATGTTACATTTCAGCTCTATTTTGCATACGCACGAGTCTCTCTCATCTCTTGTTTGATCTCTGTTTGACCCATTTTTGTATCCATCACTTATTGTCACGTGACCCCTGTTGCACAATCCATTTTAACACTCGTACTTGTTAGATAGAGATCCGTGTTCAAATCACACGGATCACAATCGGACCAATCTTCTAGATAAAAGTTTATGACTCTGAATTTCAGTGCAACACAACTATGGTCAGTATTAAACTGCGAATCATTTAGCACTTAAGATTTGAAATCGGATCTTCTTTATACGGTCACTGAACTCTTAAAATCTCTTTTTCATACATGTTGAAATACTTGTTGTCCAAAAATGTGTGTATATATATATATATATATATATATATATATATATATATATATATATATATATATATATATATATATATATAAATTAAAAAATTGGCACTTTTCTAATTGATATTTTGGGACAGCCGTGAAAGGGCGTACTTAATGAGTTTGAAGGCTGTATGCATCTTTAAGGCCATAAGTTTCCCACTTTTGTTCTGTCCAGCAAAAAGATTAAATAAACAAGATACTGGTTTGGAGAAATATAAGGGATCATATTTACTGTAGAACAATAAGTAATACGGAAAAATTATGTTAATTTGACTAGTCATTACATTTTTTCTGCATCTATGCTAGTCAAAATCACAAGATCATGAAAGATATATAATCGAAAAAATATTTCATGTCTTTGAAACTTGCACACATCTATCTTTAAAAAGTCCAGTAATTGTTTTAGAGAATTTGTGAATATGTATGTACTTCACACTGTGAAATAGATACATATTGATGCATTCTCTAAATCTTAGGAAATGAGGATATCTGATGAATTCTACTGACATAGATGAATCCTTTTAGCCTTTGTCTCTGTCCTCATATAGGTATTTATCCAACACCTCTTCACTTAAGTCATAGAAACTATTTGAAAAGCTATCTTTTTTTTGTTCTCATCTGGATAAATCAAAACTTTCTCACTCTTACCCTTCATTCCTTTTGGTATTTGATCATCTACAAACAAAACAATCTCGTGAAGTAAAATTTTGGTACAACACATATTTGGTTAAATTTATAGAGGATCTTTCTGGTGAGACCAGTCCTATCTTATAGGCTACAGCAATGCTTATTTAATAAGCTTTGCTTAGTTGTGGCATAAGGCCAGATGTATGAGGTACACAGTGAGACTCGAACTCACTTGAAATGATTTGACAGTCTTGCTTACTAACCATAACACTGCGTGAAGTATCCAAGCTACTGAAATGAATTGAACATTTTTAAAAATCACTGTGAAATTAATGGAATCTTATTTCTAATATTTTAGAAACAAAGTATTTTTTCTGTTTATAATTTGCATTATTTTTTGCCTTGACTAACAAAGTAAAGATGTAATAGATAGTTGAAATAAGTAATCAAATTAATTAACATGGTTCTAAAGTATAGCTTATTGTTCGCGAGTAAATAATAAATAGGATCCCATTTATGGGTAAAATAGATGTGCTTGAAAATGTTTAGTATTGGATAGGAATATTTGAAACCACATAACGATATGCAAATCATTTGTATTAAGTAACTTGAAACTATAATAGTTTAAGAAGGATAATAATAATTTTCATGAAACCATATAATTGTTTAAAACATTTGAAACCATATAATTGGGCACAAATTATTAATATTAGATAGTAATACTTGAAACCATATATTTCAGTTTTCTCTGTTTTCGTGACTTCCATTGATCTAATTGGATTCAGGTAACATGTGATAGTTGAATTGAGGAATGTAACTAACTTGATTTAAATGTACTATAGTTATAGAGCAAGGGCTCTCAATCAGATGGGAACCTGGTTGAAATCTGGATCCCAGATTAGCAGATTATTGGACTGTGCGTAACAGTCCCCTAAACCATTAGTTTTCTTGTTCTTTGGTCTACTTAAAGATGACTCCTAATATCTTAGGAGGAATACGGCCCAGGCATTTGTTCCTTTGATAAGGTTTCTGCTACATAGTTTTGTCTCCAGTAGCTTTCTTGTTCTCCTGAGATACTATTTCTTAATTTTTTCTTTCATCTCCACTTGTTTGATCGTATCAGCTTCCAAGATGCCAAAGTATTTGTAGGTTTCCTTTTCACCGAATGTTCTAATCTTGTCCTTATTTGGTTGTTCCATTCCGTCCGTCAGGTGTCGTTTACCGCTTTTCATTGCTAGCATGGCTCATTTTTTTATCGCAAATTGCATCCTTATGACTGTATATTCTCACTGCTTGTATTAGAGTTTCCAGTTCTCTTTTTATTTTTTTGTAAACAGTTTGATGTTGTCCTTGTACATTAGGTGATTGATCTTTTCCTGTGATTTGTATCCGGCAGTGTATTTTCTGAGTATGTGTTTAAGAGGCATCATCGCAATCATAATAATAACGGTGATAGTGCATCTCCTTGAAATATACCTCTTTAGATCTTCGCTTTAGCTAAGCTTTACCCTCCTGCAGTCAATTTCACTTACCAGGTTTCAAGGGTTTCTCGATAAAGTTTACAACTTCATCAGATATTTTGTACATTTTGAGGCAGTTTATTATCCAGCTTTGCGGAACCATATCACATGCCTTTTTGTAGTCACTCCAGGTGCCATTGGCAGATTTTTCCGTCTGTTCTTGCTCTCGTTGAGGATGCACTGATAAATGCAGAGTAGCTCTCCTGTGCCTCTGGATCCTTTGCAGCATCCTTTCTGTTCCTCAGGGAATAATCCACTGCTTATTAGCAAGTTGTAAATCTCTTCCCTGTTAACATTTTCCACAACATCGGTGGGTAGGTTTTGGGTCTGCAGTTGTTTGGGGTGGTTCCTTTGAGGGGTTTAATGTGACCTTTCTTTTGCTCATCCATTCGGATACGTGTGCTCCTTGTAGGCATCTGTTCATTTCGAGTGCTAAACTGTCGTGAATGGAGGTGAAATTCTTGAACCAGAAATCAAGTATTCCATCATGGCCAGGTGTTTTTCAATTTGATATATTTTTTAGTGTTGTTCTGAGTAAATCGATGTATATTTCCCCTTTCGGTCCTTCTTCGAGTCCTTCTAATTCTTTTGCCATGTTGCATATCCATTCGGCCTTTTTGTTATGTTCTCTTGGTTGCCATATTTTACTCCTAAATTGTTCGGTTTCTCTTGCGTCCGGTTGTTAGTATGTTTTCGTGTTATCTTCCCCAACATATTAGCAGAATTTCCTTTCGTTGTTTTGGAATGTTCTGTTTTGTCTGCATTGTTTTACCCTTTATCGATATCTTTTTAATTTACCTTTTATCGCCAGTAATTTCTGGTTTATTTCCTTTAGTTGTATTTTTCTTGTGTTGCCTTTTCTTTTTGTCCCTACACGTTCCAGCATTTTTCCTTTGTTTTATCATTTTAGCATATTTACGTAGATTTTTTTTATTTGCGTTTCCTGTTGAATTTCCCATCTAGGATTTTGATTTTTTCTTAGTGCTTTGTTAATTGACCCTGATTTTTTCACAAACTAATTTCGCTCCAGCATAGATTAGTTCATTTAATTCGGTTGTATTATTTGTTGATATTTATGTTTGTTTATTTTTTCCGTTTTTGTCTTAACTATTCTCCATTCCATGTTTCTTAATAATGGTAAGGTAGTCTTTTTTCAATTCATAATTCTTTATAAATTTTCTAAATTAATTTTTTGTTCTTGTGTTAGTGTTTGCTCTGGGTTGTTTGGTTGTATTGTTTGGTTTTGTGGTGTTTCTATTTTCAGAAGTTGGCGGTTCATTTCGGTTAGAATGTTCTTCTTTGTCAATTGTTGGTATGTCTGAAATTGTATTACTATCTTGTTCATTATTTTCTGGTGTATTTCTAGTATTTCAAGGTCAGAAAACCAAGCTTTCTTTATTATTGTCTTAACTTGGTCAGCAAGTCTTTGGCTTGTCTGAAAACTAGCGCATTCTTACCCGATCTCTATCCTTCTTTTTCTATATACTCTTTGTGTAGGGTAGCAGTGAAGTGCAAATTGGTTGTCTTCCCTTGTCAGTGTTTTGTGTTTGTGTCTCTACTTTGTATGGTTCCTTATAGAGTGCAATTATTTTTTTAGGTTTAAGTTACTTGATGTCTTTGTAACTTTCTATTACATCATTTGAAATATCTTTGTATTGTATATAAAAATCACGATTCGTTTGTAACCAAAAGTCTTTTCGCTTTCTTTCATTCCGAACCTTGAAACTGACTATTGGAAGGAAGTCATTCTTGTTTGAAGAAATTGGACAGACTTAGATCGTTAAGGTTTGTATGTTAACCAGTATAGAAGAAAGAAAACTTTGATTTTAACTGTATGTTAACCCGACTGGCTTATGTCGAGATATTAGGGGATTGCGTCCATTGTATGTTTATATTTACATTTATTGTGCAGTTTCTTAAACTTTTGCACACAATTATATGATATCTAGTATTCCTGTTAAATACAAATAATTTGCTCTCGGATCTATTTGAGCTATAGATGGGACCTTAATAGGAACTTCCACTCCGGGTCAGAATGGACCTGGGAGTAATGGTAATGAAGCGGTACTCTATACTCCCAAGATCTGCAGAACTGGATCCTCACCATCAGATGTAGTTTAGTATCATACCCAAGACACCCTCTTTTTTGGCTATTACCCCTGAATCAGTGTATCCTAAGCCTCGCCAACGGAGTGGGGAAAATTCTGAACTCAACTCAGTTATACTCCGCTTAAAAATTGACCTTGTGTCACACCCTGCTCGTGGAGGAAGGTTTGGGTAAATGCAAACCTTTTTTGAAACATTTCTTACGAAATCTTTTTCTTAAAAAGTCGACATTGTTTTATGGAACCATGTTAGTTGGAATCTGATAATATTTACATGCTTTCTTATCACAGCAAATGTCTCTTGTGAAATTGAACCTTACAGTAACCAACCAACGATTTTAACCTCCGAGCTACACCAGGCAAGAACAATATGTCACTCGAAGAAAACGAAACATAAGAGCAAACATTTAATGTAATTTTGTTCTAAATAAAATGAGAAGGCAAAAAAATCCCGTGAAATTTCCGCGTTTCGGTTTCCAACTGCCACTCTCAGAAAAAAATCTTTTAAATCTAGATAAAAAGATAAGTGATTTTTTTATCTTTGTTACTTATTCTTTAGAATTTTTGCACTTCTCGGCAGCGAAATCTCGTTCGGACGTGAGCTTGCAGTGAAAATCAAATCAGTGCATTTTTGGTATTTGTATAATTCGAATCTAAATACAATGAAATCCAATTTGCATAAACGCTCATTTAAACAGAAAAAATACCTCCCCTTTTTCCTTATGCAGTTTTTATATATTTAAAAATTCTTTTATTCATTCATTTCACTCCTACTTTCTTACTTGGCCTTCTTTTTCTTTTTTTCACTTGTCTTTTCAAACGACTATTAGAAAAAGAAAAGAAAGAACAAACAAATTATTTCTCGGCTTTTATGAAATTTCAAAATGTGAAATTCTCCAATACGCATCGTCGTAATTTCCCTTGCACGTGAGAAGAATGTGATATAACTTGAAACACACACACACACACACACACACACACACACACACACACACACACACACACACACACACACACACACACACACATATTTAGAGAGAGAGAGAAAGAGAGAGAGATATGCACATGGGTATTCATAGACATTGATTGAACATATGGGCAATTATAGAATACATTAAGTGTAAAGATGTACGTATCAAAAACGCACTAAGATATTCGTAGACAAGAATCTATCTGCTTAGATTGATGTGTATGTACGTGTGTGCATATACATGTGCGTGTGTGGGTGCATGCACAAAGCTCACATTCTCATTTTTAAATAAAATTCACTTTCATAATCTCCCTGCGCGCACTAGCATGATTCTATTCCCAAATACAATTTAATGTTCTTCACATAATTCTATTTGTCTTTGAATAAGTTTTAAGAAAAAGGAAGCTGAGTATCTAAATTCATTGTTGAATTCTCTCGTAGGTTTTTAACGTAAAATATAGATCAATTTATTAATTTGGGTGTATTTATATGCACACACACACACACACACACACACACACACACACACACACACACACACACATATATATATATATGTGTGTGTGTGTGTGTGTGTGTGGATCATTCAATTAATAAAGTGAATTTTGCCCAAAAGAGTTGGAAATAGGAAGCACTGTTTACAGTTGCACCTTCTTCAAGGAAATCAATAATGATGGTCCTTCATGTCAGCATAACCTTCTCTGCGTTGCACTCGGAACTTTTTCTTTACCAGAAACTGTCTTCACTCCATGAAACTGTCTTTTCGACTTAGTTTCGTAGTGGCAAACTCATCTTTAGCCCATTAGTAGACAAATTTTTTCTGTAAAAGATGCTTTTTGTATACATCATGCATTGTTCTATAGATTTCATGTGGTTTGCACTTTTCAGCAACCTAAAATTTGATTACAGACCTCTATTTAAGCCTGATTTGTCACCATTTTAAAAGTCTCTAAACAAATATTCCTGCCAGATTAAGATAATCTTTGCTACAAACTGATTTCGAACATTGCAGAGTTTACACTTATGGAAAAAATTCTGAAAAAAAAAAGATTATTCTGCTTTAAAAGATCCTTCGTATTGTGAGGCTTTATTCTAGAAATTTGGGGAATGTGGCATACCCCTTCATTATTTCCATGTTCAATCTGGCCCTGAGCAGTTTTACCTGTTAAGGTCCTAACTATGGGTCAAATAGATCTATTTGAAAATTATTAGTTCTGGATAAGAATGCGCGAAACCACATACTGTGTGCAAACTAATGATTATTATTAAATATAAATAATTACTTGAAATCATATAATTATGTATAATTTATTTGTTCACAACAGTCTATCTGCCCTACGTCAAAGGCCTAACGAAAAAGATCCGAAAGATATGCAGTCCAGATGATATCAGGACAATATTTACCAGTAGCACAACTCTTCGAAAATTTTTCTGCCGAGTCAAGCCCCCAACAGAATACAACATGACCAAGAATTGAATGAACCTCATCCCATGCAGTTGCGGCGAGTCATATCGCCAACTAAAATTAAGTCTAGAACATCGAAAGGCAGTATGTTGAGGGATGGCTGACCATATATAAAAGGAAAAGGGAAACCGTCAGCCCTTGTGGGATGAAGTTAAAATAATTGATGGAGAATAACATTAAAGGATAAGAGGTCGTAAAGAAGCGGCTCATGTGCTAGGCTACAGTGACCTGTTGAGTAGACTAAGTATAGAGAAGAATACGATTTCAGAACCATTAATCAAAAAGGCTCGATAAAAAGAAATACGATATGAGTTGGGTTAAAACATCGGATATGATTGTGGTGAGGATTATCTTATTGGTTGATGGAGACATTAGGTTTATAACTAAAAAAATTCTCTGAATTTTTAGGCAATGCACATAGCACAGAGGATAAGGCGTTTATTTCGAAAGTGCATTTGAATGAAATCATCTGGAGGTTACTGGTTCAATCCTAACTATAAATAAGAATTTCAAGGAATACTAACTATATCTTATCACGTATACACAGTCGTGTTTAACATAATTGAAACGGTTTACTCCCAGGGATTGAATAAAGGTTTCAGTTGAAGATTCTGTGTGGGCTCCCGAGTTCGACATGACGAAGGATATATCGGGAGAAACGTTATGAGTATAAAAATTAGGTCAATAGTCTGAATATTCTAAGTGACAATAATTAGTATTAGATCGGAATACTTGAAACCCTATTAGACTGGATTATTTTAGATCAGATAACTGTGTACAAATTATTTGCATTAGACAGGAATACTTGATATCATATAACTATGTGCAAAAAAAAAAAAAGCGAAAGAAATTTTTTCAAACGATTCCCTAACCTCTAGGCATAAATTAATCCTAGACGGGTTGGCATGCTATTAAAATCAATCAATTAATTATCCAACCAAAAGTAAAGCCCCTTTGAAAAATTTTAATATACCCCCCCTCTCTCTCTCTCCCTCTCCCTCTCTCACTATTTATCTATCTATCTATCAATCAACTTGGATATGTGTAAGTAAAAAAATGAATAAATGAGAATAATATACCTACAGCCATTGCCATCCTTATTGTTGTGGCCCCGGAAAGGGACGCTAATGAAATTACAAACACGGATATTAGATAACAGATTATATTACACAAGAAAGATAGTGTTACATAGAAAACGTAAGAAGTCTCGTACTGTTCGGATAACACCGATATTGATCTGCCCTTCTGGCAGCGAAATATCTCAGTACTAATAACGGTGAGAAGAGTTCATTATATTAAGATGGGTAAGGCTTCCACAACACCCCTCCCCCAAACCTTTTACATAATAAAAGTGCTGTTAATATTTTTTTCTTTTTAGATCGATCATCAACGGGTCGGTGAATTTCCTTTTCCTCCCTGACCGACGTATTTCAGGTGTTCGTTGGGGAAGATCTAAATCGAACATGTCGAAAATGGTGTCTATTGGCTCTTCTTCTGTTTGTGGTACATCGTTGGAGTCGTTCAAATGGCGTTTCTGTAATTGGTTCTGGTGTCTCTTATGTGTGTATTTGGGTCCTTCTACAATGTACACCATATCACCAATACTTTTAAAAAATTATTCCAAGTTCCCAACAGGACGTCTTATTTTGATATTTCTTAAAATAGATTTTTTCTCCCGGGTTAAACCTTTTTTTAGGCGCTAATGTGGTCTTTCGTAGCTTATTTTGTTTTGGGAGTAGCTTATCGAAGACGGATCTTATCTTTCTGGAAAACATCGTCACGGCTGGTGAGACTGCCAGTGGTGTATTGGGATTGGGCGTGATTCTGTATACCTGCAGAAATTGCTGTAGTGCCTTGTATGTCGGGGTACCTGATGCTTTTTTGAGTGCTCGCTTTAACGTGTCTACAAAACGTTCAGCCTGGCCGTTTGATCTTGGATGATATTGCGGTGTGGTTATGTGCTTTATTTGGAAGGTTTCGCAGAACTCCTTAAATTCGACTGATGGGAACTGGCTTCCGTTGTCACTGACCACACAATCTACTACACCGAACCGCGCAAACAGTTCATGTAGGAACCCAATAGTTGTCCCCGTAGTAGGTCTTCTGCATCTGAGAACCTCAGGCCATTTAGAGTAACTATCCACTACAATTAGGTTGTAGAAATCTTCCAGGAGACCCGCAAAATCAACATGTATCCTCGACCAAGGTTGTTCTGTTTTTGACCAAGGTTTGAAAGTAGTGGAGGTACTTTAGCCGCTACGGCACAGCCTTTACATTTTTCGATCATATCCGTATCTACCTGTATTGAAATTTTGAGTAATCATATTTTTTCTCTCTTTTACTGGAGAGTATGATTGGGATCTATCCTAGACTTTCCTTACGTAAGCAACACCAGACTCCTCGACATTTTTTCAGTCTTTTCTGACACTCACTATCCTCTTACAGTCTTCAGCCAGTTTTTGAAGTGTGAGATCGGTTTCGTTCTCTAATTTCGACAAAACTCTACGACTGATTTCCGCGTCTTTTGGCGGCACTAGGCCTTGTGCGAATATCAGACATTTGAAGTTATCCGCTGACAATTCGCCTAGTTTAAAATCGTTGCAGTTCTTATTGACGACCGAGGCAAAGCCTAAATAATCAGTGTCCCTTTTTGTTAAGTTGAGACATTTTCATCTTTTGTGGAATAAAGATGTTTTGGAGCTGAATAATTTTGACAGTAATTTAACTGTTTCTAAAAAGCCAAGTTTGCAAGTTTTTTTTGGTAAGATATAATCTACGAACTTGTTGTATTCTAAGTGTTCCTAGCTTTCGTAGAAGTAGCCAGACTTTTTTGCATCAGTCCAATCGGCACAGTCGGTAATATAGATATCTTTATATCTTCTGTAATATGCCTCAAAAGTCTTATCCTCATCTGGTGCGTAGGAAAATGTTTCGAGTGCATTCCACACTGCATTTTGAGTGAAAATAGTAGTACTATCTGTAGGCTGGTTATTACTTAGACTTTTAAAAAGTGCTTCTTGTTGTTTTTGCAATTCAAGGAAGAACCGTTGTTGTTTTCCCTCGTTTTTGAAGATTCTTTCTTCGTTTTCTTTCTGAAGTTGTTTTTCCTCGTTTTTTAAGATTCTTTCTTCGTTTTCTTTCCGAAGTTGAAAGAGTTTTTCCTCATTTTTTGTTGAGACTCCATTTGGAACTTTATTAAAACTTATTAACTTAAAAAAAGCACCTAGCGCTTGCTACCGCTGTGGAAAATTACATTGGGCCAAGGACTGTCCCTATCGTTCAAAAAAATGTCTAGACTGCAATAAATTCGGACATAAGGGCTCACAGTGTAGAAACAGAAAAAATAATTAAAAACAGAGTCAGACATACAAAAAGCGAGGACAAGTCAGACAAAGTCGTTCGTATATTCAAATTTTTCAAAGGGGCTTTACTTTTGGTTGGATAATTAATTGATTGATTTGATAATAGTCTGTTATCTAATATCAGTGTTTGTGTTTTAATTAGTGACCCTTTTGTTGTGGCCCCGGAAAGGGTCACTAATTAAAACACAAACATGGATATTAGATAACAGTTTATATTACACAAGAAAGATAGAGTTACATAGAAAAGGTAAGATGTCTCGTACTGTTCGAATAACATCGATATTGATCTGCCCTTCTGGCAGCGAAATCTCTCAGTGCTAATAACGGCGAGAAGAGGCCATTATGGTGAGATGGGTAAGGCTCTCATAACACTTATGATATGCATCTAGAAGAAACTGATGTTTACACACACACACACTATTATTCACAAAAGTCAGTTCGACTAGATAGCTAAAGTTCGGCTATTTTAAATCTGATTTCAACCAAAACTTTCAGGAAATTTTAGGGTCATTTAGGTAAAAATTTAAAAACTATATTTAGAGATTTGGATCTAAATAGTTTTTTAAGGGGTTTTTATCACCTTTCTTTTCTGCCTTAATATCTTTGCGATGTAAAATGTTGTATCCAGCATATGGTATTAACTTTGCTTGCAATGGAGGCAATTACCTGTTCGAGTCTATTTCAGAATGCTTGCAAACTAAGGACAAGTTTTATCTCAGACGGGCATCTCTCTAAAAAGGATTTTCCCCCATGGTTGTGTTGCTATGAGCAAAGTTGGAAATCCTGAGAAGTTGCGAATCCCCACCAAAAAGACAAACAAGAAAGAGAACATCGGAAAAAAAGTTGTCTTTCCAAAGGTTCTTTCACATTCGTGATATCAGATCTTGAAAGTGATCTGCATGTTAGGCTTAAATAATTAAAAGGATTTTGATACAAAATACTTTATAAAATCAACAGCCCTTTTAAAACCTGTATGTAATACAGGTAAGTACAGCTAGTATACATCTTATTTCTAATATATGATCGAAGAGTACTGGAATATCGGCTTACTTCTTGTATATTGGAGTAACACATTCTCTCCACCTCGGATAAGATGTGGCTCAAGCGGAGAACAGTAAGAGAGACCCCAAAATGCGTTCGATACCTTACAAACTATATTTAGCATAAAGCATATAAGAATAATGATAATATATATATATATATATACTGGGTTCGTATATTAAGTAGTAGGACTGACTGAAATTTTTTAAATTTGCAAATTAATTTCAAATCAAATTCTTCTTCATTTAAGATATTATTTCCACTCCTGGAAGTTTTCAACTTACACTACCTTCAGTTGGTTTGTTGCGATCAGTTGTATGTTTTCTAAATGCTAATCATAAAGCTGGGTTTTTATTTTCTTCGAATAGGAAATACTCACAAGGTCTCAGAATAGTTGTGTAAATATATTGTTGTACTGCAGGAATTTTTATTTTGGTCAAATCTTGTTTACAGAGAAAGTATTTGGAAAGTAACGAAAGTAACATTAAAAAAATAATTTGATAAACTAGATAAAAAATCACCCGATTAATACTCTTATCAATAAATCATCGATTTTTTTCTCATTGATCATCTGTTTTTGATTGATTGATTGATTGGTTGATTGATAGATTGATTTATTTTTTTAAACGATATGTTAACCTGTCTGGAGTAATTTTATGCTTGGAATTTACGCAATTGCGCACATTGTATATTTTTGTGTAGTTGTTTCTTTGTACTCAGTTACATAATATCAAGTATTCCCATGTCATTCAAATAATTTGCGCAAAGTTGTGTGGTTTCTAGTATTCCTATCTAATTCTAATAATTATTTGGTTTCGAGTGATTATTTCTATTTAATAATAATCATTTGTTCACCCACAGTTACATAGTTTCACATATCTAATGATAATAATCCATAGTAAATAGATATAGCTTTAAGGAACAATTCTTAATACAAATAATTTACACACAATTATATGATATCAAGTATTACTATCGAATACAAATGATTTGCGAAAAGATATATTTGATACTTAGTAACAGTTGGATCAAGGATTAATGGCAATGAAGGAGTAATTCGACACTCCCCGGATGCAGTTTAGCATTCAGGACAATCCTTTTTATGGTGGTAGTGGTGGTCTTACTTTTCCCGCCAGGGAATACAGACATCATACAGGGTGTGGCTGGCATTCCGCCAGGGTTGCCAGCCAGAAAAATATATCTTTAAAAAATCAATCTCGCTACTTTCAACACCAGTCTAGTTTATAAATTAACATTTCATTGGAACAAAGTCATAACCACAGAATAGTCTAGTTCTATCCCAGGAGATAATTCTGCGAGAGAATTGCATCGTTGTGCTTGGGTGGGAAAGTTCCTAACGGTCACGCAAGTGTTTAAGCATGTGCAGAAATCCATGGCAATTGTTTTGCATATAAACTGAGTTGTCTTGATTTCTGTGGCAGAGTTCCTGCATAATGACGATATATATGGCAACATAATTCGGTGCTTTCTTTTCATATTGAAATGATGTATATCAGAAAGTGATATAAAGATTTTTGTCAAAGAATTTCTAAAAGTCTTAAATTTAACTCCAAATATTGTAAATAAGAAAAACACTCAGTAAATTGTGGTATCCTGTGGGATTTAAATATTACTACGATCTATTTCTTTAAAAAAAATTCCATATTCTTGAAAATAGAAATTAGTATTATCAAATATTTCTTTTGTGGGACAAGCTTTTGTTCTAACATAGAACATATATATATATATATATATATATATATATATATATATATATATATATATATATACAAAAGAGACATTTTGATAACTTAAGATATCTTAGTTTCAAGGTTTGGTAAGTGATCAAATATTTGGTATGCCATTTCATGCAGTAAATATCCACATTTTAAGCAACTATGGCTTGGATCAAAATCATATTCTTTGATATCGATATTTAAGTTTAGTTTATTTTTTTCACATAGAGATTATTCAATGATATTTTTAGATAAAATATGTGCAACCAGAAGTTTGTTTAAATAATCTGTGGTAATTTCACCAAGCCTTACAAAATTAAACCCATTGCTTAGCAAATATCTAAAAACATTAATTAAACTATTGCAAATGTGTTCAATGGATAAACTAGTATCCGGTATTAATGATTTCATTCTTTTAATATACTTTCTTCTCATTCTGTTTGTCATTTTTCCAAAATTAGCAAAAAAATATCAGATGTTATCAATTACATCTGATATTACCTTTTTCAGTATATCGTATTTCTTAATGACACTTTGACACTGAGAATTTTCAAAAATTTCAAAACTTTTTCAATGAAATAAAATTTTTCTGCAGTAACCTCATTTAATTGCTGCTTTCTTAAACAATGGGAAATTTTTGTCACTCCATAGGTTTTGGGTAAACTGCAAAATTACTTATTTTTGAGAACTTACCAAATTGGGATTTTTCAAATTTGAAGTGACTTTTCCAATTTCCTATCTTTTTGACTTCAGAATAAAATACTAATTCAGAACAAACTTTTGTAATCCAATTTTTACGAATATTTTTATAAAAGGTGAACATTATCAAAAAGTAAGTACCAGCCAGGTTAATCATTAATTGCCAATTTCGTGAAAAATTTGATGGGTCTTGTGTACCACAACGGGTCTAAAATAAAAGGTTGCAATGATACTGGACCAAATAAGACATTGTACCAAATACACGGTTGTAACCTCGCCGTGAGAAAAGGTGAGGAAGACACAAAATTCTGTATAGTTCACTAACACAAAAGTTTCTTCACTTCTTCGCTTTTTAAGTAACCATCAGAGAGAAAGAAACAGAGTAAGAATGCCGAGTCAACCGCGTCAGCTGGAAAAAGAGAAACACAATCATGAGGAGAAAGAGAGCAGAGACAGCCCTTGAATTTTCTTTTTGGTTGTCTGTTGTAGTTCTAACGTACTTGTTCGCTGGTTTCGTCTGGTGTGATACCTCTTTTCAGAGTTCATCCCCAAAATGGGACTCGTAAATTCCGTCTCTCTTTACATTTCTCTGGCTGGTGTTCAACTCTCGTCTTTATCTCATCACGTCTCCCTGTCAACTAACTTTCAAACCCGAGTCGTCCCCGTCGGAGGGAAGAACTGTTATGGTACCAACCTACATGATAATGGACTATTCCTCCTCAATATATACCGACTCTACTTGACACTCGGGGAGATAATCTCCAAGCTGCCTGACAGTACCGGAAAGACATTCCTAACTGTTGTATAACACCTGTATTCTGTATATTTGTTCTGTTACTGCAATATATTTGTTTCAACCTACTTCTCTTATTTGCGTGTCTTCCTTTTGACTTTAAATACCGCAACAGGAACATATCTGTTTTCGGTGGTTCCACACTTGCGCAGAAGATTTGGGACATCTGTTTTTCACAATTTTTAATTACCGAAGTTATTCACGAGTGACTAGCTGACCAACAACGAATGCATTGGCCTGACTTCTCAGAGATCCGTTTACCGTTCCATAGACTGTCTGTCTGATTTTTCTTCTTATTATTTTTTCTTCTCTCTCCCTTCCCCAGATATTAGCCTCTCGTCCTCTTTATAACTTGGACCTACCATATTACGTTACACTTATTGTAATCACAAACATTTGCAATTACTTGATCATTTAATTGTTTGATTACATTTGCAATGTTTGACAACTTTTAATATGAAAAATGCCTCTAATTTAGCAACTGAGATCTTTTAAAGGAAAATTTTGGTCTACTATTTAAAAATTTTACAATGATACCATATGATGTTTTTGTTGATCCTCCAGAATTTTCAGAGAAAACAAATAAATTTTCTCCGTGATACTGTAGACCAGCTTTTACATATACTTAATAAACTAAAAGAAAACACTTTTTCTGATTTTCAGAAATTTTATAAAATATATCAGCAAGAAAATGAAACTCATCTAATTTTGAGATTTTTGATATCAGAGCTGGTACTGTTAACACACGAGGTAACTTAACATCATTCCAAAGTCTGTTATATAATCATCAAGATATTCAAATGTCTTGGTAAGAATATCAGAATCATTAGGTTTTGTCCCATTGTTTTGTGGTGACATAACATTAATATGTTCTTATACATACATACATACATACATATATATATATATATATATATATATATATATATATATATATATAATTAAAAATGATTTGCTTCATTGATCTGTGACTAATGTTGAAAGATTGATACTCAATTTTTTGAAAGAGAAAAAAATTTGCTGTATGTATACCAGAATGGTAGCATTCAAACTTAAAACTTTCAAAAATTTTGATAAAAAAATCTTTTGAAAACCTGCAGTAAATCAACAGACTGGATGAATTGTTGATTGTTAGATCTATAGCCATGTTACAGCTGACTCAAAATCTTGTTGATTAAAATATATCAATGCAATTTATAAAAAAACTATTTTTTTTTCTTTTCCCAGAAACTGTGCGAACTTAATATTTTATTCATTTCGTACAGAAGCAGAAGTTATTTGTTCTTGATTTTAGTTGAACACTTGGTTATAAACTTGATGACAAATTATTAAATACTGATAAGAGATTTTTCAGTCGAACTTTTCCTTTAATCAATCGCAGTTACAGTTCAGATTTTTTGGTTTTTCAGGTGTGTTGTTTCTAGGTGTTGCTGTTAACCATCCTTTTTGTTCATTTGAGGGAATATGAAAACCATGAACCTTATCATGATCTTCACAATTGGCACAACAAATTGTCACGCAACACGTTTTGACCCTAATGACAAATACTTAGGGTAGTGAAATTAAAAAATATTAACGAACCTATTATTTTGTGAAAATTACATGGTGTTTTTCCATTTTATTATCATCCACTTCTTTCTTTTTTTGGGGGGGGGGTTAGGTTTGGTTTCTTTGTTTAATAGCAACTCAAACTTCGTAAGTTATTTAATGCCAAAGCGATCCTTGTAGATGAACTATAGTACTATGTAATCCGTAGCTGAAGGAATAAAGGGATTCATACATTTCCTAAGGGAATTAGTTCGAAAATGAACGTAACATTATGACAATATGTGGTATTCTCTCGGGTGATAAAAACTTATGGAGAGTAAGATGCATTTTTCATTTAGAAAAATTAATTTTCTTTTAATAAGAATATAAAACAGACTTATTGACTTTGAAAGAAATTCAAAAGTCAAATTAAAAGGGCAATTAGAGACTCAACTTTTCAAATTGTCAAAACAAAAAGTAAGCAGGCTTGGGGTTTTGTCGGTGCGTTGATTCTTTTTTAAATCATGACATCTCTGGCTGCCCTGTTAGGGTTAAAAAGGTCAAATCTTCGGATGAATTAATCAGATTTTTGATTTTTGTTTTGGTTAACGTGGAAAGAGATTCTCATCCATAAGGCGTGGGCTGGGACCTTTAATTAACCAAGCCCCTATATTGTGGTTTGATTGGATGACCAATTGAAATTTGATGTGTGGAAGGGATTCTCTTCTCACAGACGTAGATCAGTGCATTTGATAGGCAGATCAGTCAAGAAGTTGTAGAAGAATACGAAATGATTTGTTAATGGTAAGCCAATCGGGAATGTTTGTTCATAGGGAAATCTGCAATAAAAATATATGTTTTTAGGGTTAGATGAGAAAGGAGATCTGATGCCCATACCGCAGACAAGAGAATAAGAAAATACATCTCTCCAAGAACTAGAGCCTCTCCAGCAAAAGCCTCTCTCTCACAAAAACTGAATAAGATAGAAGGGATTCACCAGCCAGATACCTTATTTGTCTGTCTCTCAAATGCAACAAAAGCAACAATCTCTCTCTTTCTCTCTCTTATTTTCTCTCTCTCTCTCTGTATATATATATATATCTGTAATTTTTACACCATTGTGTTACAATAAATAGATTTTTCACGGAGAATTTTTATTGTCTTTGAATTATCAGCACCCAGGCAACTTGTTCCAACGAACCACTCGGCCATCAGAAGAAATTCCCGATTCCCCATCTGTAGATCTTTCAAAAACAACGTGGGCACAGAGAGAGTTGTTAAACCAACGAATCGGAAACACATGTGGTAGTTACGTAACTAAGGTCACAATCAAGTACTGTGACTAGCATAGGGCCATACGCGACTGGAGGTCGAACTTGCTTATTATGATGCCACAGTCTTGCACGTAAGCCACCTCCTTTCTATTTCATTTTTGTTAAAATTTTACAATGGATTCAGATCGCAATGCAAAATCAATGTAAATCGATCACCCACTTCACTGCCAGTGGAATGAAAAATGGCGTAATTTTCTGTCAAAGGAAAATAGGATTTCCTGGTTCTAAAGTATTTCCAAATTATTTCACGTTTAACGTACACAGCGAATTGACCCCGACGCTTTAAAATTTTTGGATAATAAATTATTATAAAAAAAATGATGATTATTAATAATCATATTTTATGGGGAAGGGCATTATTTCCTCCTCCTCCTCTGTAAAATTTAATTACCTAAACAAAATTAACCACTTTAATAAATATTTTTACTGTATACTTTTAATAACGCAAGTAAAATTCAACAAGATTTTTTTTAAATACCGGATTTATGTACATAGTGTTCTCTTTTAAATTTTTGCGGTATATTTTTAAGTATAATCGTAAAAATATTTAATCAAATTTACTGAATTAAATCATGACATTAACTTTTAGATAAAATTCTTAATAAATGGTATTTTTCATTAATCTATCAGTGCAAAAGGTTACATCTATTTTTGGTTTCTTATATAGGACTTTACACTCCTATAAATTATTTTGGGCGGTATGCCACTTGTTCCCACAAAGATGGCGGACGCTCACATATTCAGTCTCGGGAAACCATTGGCCAGGAGGACCACGTGACATGTTTAAAACTACGTCCACGCGTAAATTCAAGTCCTGCGTTTTTGAGCCACCTACAAGGCGCGTATTTTCTATAAATACGTCGTCTTCAAACACCCTTGTCCTCTTTGACCACATTTCTTCGCAGCAGCAACACACTCCCTTCAGCGTGAATCAACAGGAGAGAAAAGCAACACTATGGATGGGCCTCGCAGACATTCATATACAATGACTATGAGACGCTTTCCAGTCTCTGAGAAACTGCCCGTTTCTAACCATGAAAAAATGACATTTTAACATGTAATTCTTTTGTAGCCTAGTTGTGTTAGACACACACACACACACTCACACATATACACACACTATTATTTTGTTAGTAGAGTTAGTAATTTCTTTTAAGTATCAATGTAAATTTTATTATTTTAATATATAAATTTGTTTTTGTTCGTCGCCTTGTTTTAAATGTTCATTTTGTCCGCGCCGTTTTACAACCTTTACTCGTTTCATTCGTTTCATATCTTTTATTCATTTGTTGCATATTCTTCACTCATTGGCTTCCTTCATTTACTACTTTATCCATGTGCCTATATTATGCCCTATTCCACCTTTATTCTAAACAAAACACTCTATATCAAACTTCAACATAATCGTGTGTGAAAACATTAAACCTGTGGGGAAACGCTAAATACTAAACATTAAAACCTTATTAAATATACAAAAATCAACATCAAAATAGTCGGGTACCATATAAATACCAAATACAGGTCTATTCCCCTACACTTACGAAGGACGGGTGTCAATATAATTTCTAAATACTTCTTATAAAGAAAACATTGATTATTCATTGAAAAATATCTTTATTACAAGATATTCGTTATTTCGAAAAGCAATAGCATAAAGAAAAAATCAAATTAACTTTATACGACAAAATTCTTAATAATGACATTTTTGGGCGATTTTCGCTTTTTAAATAATTCCCAATTTTTTTAAAAGAAAAACAATATGATATTGTCAAGACAATAATTTCTTTTCTTTTATATTCTCATGGTATATTTTAAAGAACAGTTGTAAAATATTAAATTAAATCTACTGAATTTAATCATAACTAACTTTGTTTGATAATTCTTTTTAATATTTGTCTTTTTCATCAATTTCGCAGAGCAACACTTAAAAAAAAATACCAACGTAAAAGAGCAACGTAAAAAAAATAAATAAATAAATACAAGAGAAGACTAACGTCTTCTCTTTTATTTATTTTTTTTTACGAAGGATGGAAAAAATAAGAGTTACTTCTTTAAAAGAAAAATACTTAACTTATATGTAAAAATACAATTTTATAGTTAATACGATTTTTTGTTTCGAAGGACAATAACATATAGAAAAATATTAAATCCAAAGTAACTATATGAACAATGAAAATATTTGTGAATTTCGCAACGAACACTTTGTTCTTACAATAACGAAAAATATTGCAAATTCAAATGAAATAAGTTATCTTCAGTATTGAATAATGAAGTTTATTCGAGGGTAAAAGATAAAAATTTCTTTTTAAAAACGATGGAATTTCTTATCCGATTCCAGCGACAAACTTTTATTGTTACTGGTGAAACTAGTCACTCCCAATAAACACAAAGTGACGGCAGACCTTCTTAAGAATCTCTTTTATAGCATTGTATTCGCTGGAATTATAACTTGAGGGTTATCTACCGAAGTTTGAAATTGACAGCTATCTCAGATAGCTTTATTTGACCTATCCATAGGACACTAACAATTACTATCACAATGGGTTTGAATGCATTTCGGAGCAATGGCCAAGAAGGGACTCTACGTTATTCACTTAATTAACATCTCACCATCGGATGTAGCTTAATTTTTTACCCAGGACATTCTTTCTACTGTGGGGACTTTATTGCTTTGCAGGGAATGCAGTCGAAGTATGTCATGTAATGACCTTCACTGTTAACCCAGCAGAAGTGTAAAAGTGTGATGGACAGGCAATAGGTCAAAGTTTATCCCAACTGAAGCAAATCTGAGAAAGTCTGCTTTTTTAGGTTTAGTTAGTTGCAGTTCTGGAGAACAACAGAGCATACGAGTTCTTGGTGTTTTAATGTTTTTAGTAGTCCCTCTATGAGGCTTTGTTAGATACTTTAGAATTTCCTTTTCCTTATGAAAGACGGTTTTGAAACACACTGAGATTACCAGTATAGTTTAATAAACTAAACAGTAAATGCGTATTTATCCACGTTATTCGTCTTCTTGGATCAAATGACACTTTTTATGACTCCCATAATGTAACAAGTATTCTATGATGATCCGCTTACAGAGCAGCCCATTGAGAAAGTCCTACTCTCATCGAGTGGGTGTCTCTAACAATAAACAATATCAACCGGAAGTCATATCATGACAGAACGTAAAAAATTCGATGAAATTATAATTTCCAAACATAAAAAGAAAATATATCACAATAAATCAAAATGATTTATCTATAAAAATAATTAATCCTATTTAATTAAAAATTATCATTCAAATTTATAGTTATTTCATCAAGTTGGAATAGTAAAATAATTACATTGTTTTATTGGTTTGTCAAGCCGGACAATTCGAACAAAAATGTTTCGATCATTCAGTCGCTTAAAGTATTTCTATTGAAAATTCCATCAATCATTCGTTTAGAAAAAAATTAACTTTTAATGAAAAAATTGGTAGGCGTGAACTTACTTATGTGAAATACTATGTATGTTTCTTAAAATAAATGCTATATGCACTGTTTATCTAAAAAATAAAACAGCAGTTATAATAACAGAAAATAAAACGAAAAATATCAGAGAGTAGATACAATATTAACAAAAAAAAAAAAAAAGAAAAAAGAAAAAAGAAAGAAAAAGAGAAAGTAAAAACTTATAATTTCAAGCTTCGTGAAGGCTGCTCATTTAGTAAGTAATGCTGATATTAAAGATTATCTATCTATCTATCTATCTATCTATCATGTAAGGGCGACAAAAAGGCTCCCTTTTCATTAGCTACTAAATCTTGGGTAGAGTGTTCACCAATGGTCCGAGAGACTGGGGTTCAATCCCAGGTCAAGTTTTACCAAAGACCCAAAAATGTACTCGATGGCACCATGCTTAACCATCAGTATTATAAGGTACGGATCAAGGGTGGAGTAGAGAAATCCAGGAAAAGCAGAAGCAGCTTCCCCCATAACTTGGTGTTATAGCAATTGAAAAGGGAGACTATATATAATAAATATATATTAGCTTTTATATATATTTAATTGCATGGGTGCTTATCTGCGACCGCTGTTTCCATACCGTCTTTCTACGACAAATATCAGGATTTTTTCTGCCTGATGATTGTCGTAAATTAGATAGAAAAGAGGATACATAAAGGATTTAGATACAAAAAGTGTAAATGAAGTTTTGTAAATAGGAAGATCCTATCCGGCACGTATGTGTGCGTGAAGTTTTTTAAGTGGATATGTAAATTCATGAAAGACATACATAATTGAGAAGAGTTCCTTTACTTGTTGTAAAATACTTGTTACACTCTCATATATATATATATATATATATATATATATATGAGGGTGTAACAAGTATTTTAATTTTCTATCTTTTTCATGAAACTGGATGACGTCAGTTGGAATTGTTGCTTGATTTATTATGCATAAATGACATCACTGTTTTGAGTTCTGTGTACTCGTTTATAATTTGATTTGATTAACGTTAAGATAAAATCCAATATGGCTAATATCCGTTTTCTATTCATGTTCCGATAACTCATAAGTTCTTTTAATTCAACGCTGAGCAAATTGTTTATAGAAAGTAGAAAATATGCCTTCTCTTTTTGCGAGTGGATTTTTTAAAATTTAAAGATTCTAAAATGAATTCAGAAGTCTTGAGGCTTCTCAGTTTTTGTTAATGTAGTAATCATTTTTGTCTTCTTTTGGGTTTTCTATCTTGTTTCGTGTTTAGATTCCGCCATTTTCTTCTTCGTTTCACACCTAATTTCATGGTTTCAGCGAAAGATCCTCCCAACTCCTGGATTAAATTATTTCTTCCCAGAACCCTATATGTAGCAGATTAAATCCAACGTGCTAATCAACACAAAATAGAAATTAATCTTTAAAAAATCCTCGAAGACACGCGATAAACATCGCTTATTTTCTTAATAAATAACGCTTATTTGTAAGTATTTTTTAAAATTTAGAATTGACCAATAAAAGTACAATTATCTTTTTCTGTTGCCTTTAAAAAGAGAGAAGATAAAAATGTTACTGTAGAGGAATTATTGTCATAAGTAAATGTTGCTACATCATTTTGGATTTGAAGTCGTTAGTTGTGTTGATCGTTTTGTAAGAGTTAACTAATATAAAATCAATTCTACTACTAAACAAGTTTTATTGCCGGAGGAAAACACAACAAATAAAATAAGGATACACAAATGACTGAGGCATAAAAATACTTGTTAAATGTGTGTAGAAAGATCGTTTTTAACACGAACGTTTGTGTAATGTTTTTACGTAATAAAACAAGCCCAGAGCTACGTAACGCCAAATAGCTATCTTGTCGGTCTTCTTCCTCTCGGGTCGAAATCTCCGTGATTTTATGATATTCCGGACGCTCACTTAAAATCTCATGGTCTCACCCTTAGTCTACCGCCAACGCGTTAAGCGTGAACGCACTTCCTTCTAGCTTGCCACCCACGTAACTTCCACAGCACTTCCACTAGGGAACAACCTGCATCAGGTTTACTTTAGGAAATAGTTCCTGTTATGCCACCTACGCAATTTACACGACATGTCAAAAGGGATCTTAAAAAAAAAACAAGAAAATAAGGACTCTGAACTGCCGTGTTTGAGTTAACAGGATTAATAATAATATTCTTTTATTGCATAAAAGAAAGAAACTAAGAAAACAAAACAATTCAGGCAAAAGTCAGGAGTGAGAAAGTCTTTCTGTATCCCGGAGGAGCCTCCACTAAAATATCCATATCCTGGACTAAGCCCCTCATAAAATATCTGTTAATGGCGGAAGGTGAGAAGGTAGTTCGACAACGGTAGACACAGTCCGCTTTCCTTCGGGCTATGGGATTTACTGGCAGAGCACCTGCTCCAAATATCAAGTTTATCATTTCAGTATGAATGCAGCAGGATAAAGTTGAATATACTTAAATTGTATTGTTACTTTCTTGGAGTTTTGTAAAGCGTTTTCTCTTCTCTGCTTTCTTTCGTTATTGGGTTTCCAGATCATTTTAATGTGAGGATACACGTCTTATTTCTGATAAGAACAGGATTAATTATTGTTCCTTTCCTTGTGGACAAGTCTTTCCTTTGGGTATTCGTTTAACGAGACTTACCATGTCTCGGAGTGCTGGTTCATTCAAAAGATAAGTTCTTTCTTTTTTCTCAGGGTTCTCTGCGCGGCATTATTTTGGAATTTGGGTTTCTTCATATCCCAAATTATGTTCTTTGTTTTTCGACGAACAAAGGTAATTCCTTATGCATCTTCATCTCTCGACGAATAAACGGCAACTATCTTATGCATCTTCTCCCGGTGAAGAAGGAACGGCGACAAAATATGCATCTTAACCCGGTAATGAATGAATGGCAACTAACATATCTTCCGTCGTCTGAAAATTCACCACGGGCTGATTTTCTTGGCGGGCTCTTTCTCGGTATCAAATATGGTCGAAGGCCTGCCTCCCCGCCGACAAACACATGGCTATTAGAGAGTGAGGCCCTCCCACGACAACATCACCCTGCAAAGATTGAGAGGGTGGGAGAGAGAGACAGTCTTTCTTTTCATTATTCTGTTTACTACTATCGTCCGCTGATTCTTGCCCGGTATCATTGTCCGCTGACGGACAAATGTATTAGGGTGTCATATTTCCTCGTCACAGTAACGTCAATGAAAGGGTACTCTACACTCCCCAGAATTTTAGAATTTAGAGTTTTAGAATTTTCTCACTATCAGATGCAGTTTAGTGTAATAACTAGCATATTGCTTTGGGTGGTAGTAGCCTTACCCCTGTGCAGAGGATGCAGTCGGCATATTCTAAAGCTCACAGGTAGTGATTAAGCACAGAGTAGTCGAATGAACAATGATCAACATTATAAGCCGATCATGAAGATACAGGAGGTGATGAAGAAAATAAAAAAGAAGAAATACTAAGAGGCGTAGCGAAAGAGGAGGAGTATGAGTAAGGAGCTATTGCGATAAGTGAAAAGCTCTATTCGTATATTGAAGTAAAAATAAGAAAAGTAAGATCTGATTTTGAAGTAAAAGCATGAACTGATTCCCATACACTAAACGAAACAGGGTACCTAATGAAACCAATAGGAAACTCTTTCCGCTTCGTTAAACCAAACTCTGTTCCTTCCTTAGAGTCTTTCCCGCCAAACAATTTAAGGAGAGTGATAGGGAAGGGATAAATCTGACAGAGGAGATGATTGCAAGGGGGACGGTCACCATTTTCTTTCTTCAAGCTTTATCTTTCCTAGAAATTCTTATTCTAATATATTTTCTTCCCTGTTTTTCTAAAGCTCTCACTACAAGCGCAAATCAACAAATTAAAAGATAAAAATAAAATAAGCACATTAGTATCTCCTGGAAAATATCATACTTTTGATTTTTCCTCTGAAAGTTTCTTGCTTTTCTTCAATAATATTTTATTGACATTATTTTCACACATTTATTTCCCTATTCTCAAAACTACGCTCTTAAAGCACATAAAACTAAAGCTAAATAATAAAAAACAAGATATAACAAAAATAAATACATTAGTATCATCTGAAATTGCGATATTCCACACTTTTGATTTTTCCACTTAAAGAGAAAAGCCCTTTTGTCCTGAGACAAATTCTACGGACACGTACAGCAGAATGAGGGAAATCATTTTCACTCTTAAGGGAATTTTTCTTACATATGGTATCGCATTAAAACTCACCAGCTTCGGGTCGGTGATATCGTCCGGCTATCCGTCGCCTCCTCACTGGTAACCTGAATGGTCATCTGTTAAAAATTATTTTGCGTCTTATTCGTTACAAGTACTAATAAATAAAATAATTAAAGTAACATAGCAAACTGGGCACTCTAGCCTTAACAGTCTAGGAGAAGGAAAATCTCTAAATTCAAAATCAGAAGTTGGAGTACCTAAGACAGTCAGTCTGACACAATGTACAACATTGCTGCCAAGATATAGATTTCCATTGCTCTTCCCTCGTCGGAAAGAGGGGACACCTACACAACCTTTCCAAGGATAGCACTGGGATCCGGAAATAGATTCATGGGGTCAGGCAGATCTGATAGGTGCCGTATCATACTAGTTTACCGAAGAGTAACTGTAATCAGTCTATAACTGATGGTATTGTTTATTTAACGACATAACAACTTCTTATCGGTTATTTAAAGGCGAAATTGAATTAATTTCTAAACGTCTGATTACAATCATTACTATATTTTTAATGCTCTATTGCATTTAAAACATGTATTTATATATTTGTCTACAGGTATTTGCTTGCACAGTTACATGATATGAAACATTCCTGTCTAATACAAATGATTTGTACACATTTCAACGGTTTCCAGTATTCCTATAGAAACAATCCGTAAATAAGCAATTCTAGCCTAAAGCAGTTATTATTAATATATAGAAATTGTACACATTTTTCTGGTTTCGCGTAATCGTTTCTATTTACTAATTGTAATATTTTTGCACACACTTATTTGGTTTCAAGTATTCCTCTCTGATATTAATCATTTGTGCGCAATTTATGTTTCTGTCTATGACTCATAATTTATACATCTATGTAATATTTAGTTTTCCAGCAAATTTAATTTAATAAAACTAATATTGAAAAATGGTATAAACACTAACCAGAATCAGTTAGAGAAGACAAAGGAACTTCTATTCTCTGGGACTTTGCTATCCTGTGTTCCAGTACTGGAACTTCACCACAATATGCTGTGTCATACCCAGGAGCATCTTTTAGAGTGGTTACTCAATCAGCGTATTCTAAGCCCCGCCGACAATACTGAATTCATAACTGAGAAATCATTCATTAAATTCATATTCTATATCATCTGTATAAAAGGATGCCGAAATTTTATTTGTCCAACCAGAAAAAGAATTATTTAAAAAAAGATTTTTTTTCGATTTGAAATATCTTAAAGTGTTTAAGAAACTTGTGCAACTAAGGGTCAAGAGTGACAAGCCGCTGGATGAATAGCTGGAAAATCAAGTACGCTTCATAGTTCTGGTAATTTTACTCGTTCTTTTGCATTAAGCATTATAATCTAGGTCAGCTAAAGGGAGCATTCCCACCAGGGAGCATCTGTCTCATAGCAATAAAAGGGGAAGAGCCAAATTCATTTGCTGATGCTTGAAACGGATTGCCGGTCAATGTTGGAGCTATCTGTGACACTACATACACGAGTGGGAAAATTTCCGCAATAAACTTGATCTCGTGCAACATCCTACTCTGACAGGTTTTGTCTTCAAGTTCAGACCTAGGTCAGTACCACTCGGTAGATTCCGATTAACTGAGATACTACTCAGCTAACTTAATTGGCTCTCTCAGTGAATCTCTCTCTCTCTCCCCCCCTCTCTCTATATATATATATATGTATAAAGAAATTATGTACTTTTAAATATCATCATCATTATCATCATTAAGTCGTGCTCACAGCACGGGATTCACTCACTCTTTCTAACCATCTGTCTTTATCATTCATCGCTCCTGATAGGTCTTCTCGTCTGTATCTAGTGTCTGCACAGAGCTGATGCGTCTAAGTCTTTGCTGGTCGGCAATGCTACATCTGTATGTAGAAGTTCATAAGAAAACGTCGCTTATGAGTTTGTTCTTAATTCTCCAACAATCCTCTGCTTTTCGTCTTACTTGGGTGATTTTTGAGATGAGAGATAAGAAGTCATTCAGCTGCTGTTTTGTGAGGTGTTGCTTCGAGAATTTGTTTAAAACAGCAGTTAGCATTCTTGTGTAATTCCCATCTTGCGTTTTCTTTAAATATTACATTATATATATATATATATAATTATGATTAAAATTTAACACTAAATGCAATTTTAATTAGTATGTTCTTTATAGTACTCTATGTACAACTATGTAATATTTTCAACCATAAGATAGAGAAGTGTTGATTCTGGTTTATTTGGAGATAAACAATGTGAAACTCAGTGTCATGAGTTGTTTTTCGTTAACTATCCCTAGTTCTGGTCTTCTGGCCATGATTTGGTGATTTGTTTGCATCTCAAATTCCAAGAGGACTTAGTGGATCTCATTCCCTAGGATGGATGCTAGTTTGTGCATATACGATTTGGCAGAATGGTCGCGTTTAAATTTATTGCATAATTTCTCGCACAATTTCCTGCGAGTCATCTTCCCCAGCCAGACGTGTCTAGTCTCATATTATTTTGCGCTAGGCTGAAGCATTCACTTATAATATAATTAACCCTTTTGTCTCTATCATTGCATAACATACGACTGCTATTTTGTTGCATTCAATCTATTTTCACTTGAGCATTATTGGTCCTTATGGCATTGTTTTGTGCTGGTATTTGAAGAGATACTGTTTCTCTCTCAAGATTTCCCTTTCTTGGACAGGTCCCAGTCTTTTCGTGTGATATTTCGTCAACTTGTCGCTTGAAATATCCATACAGTTGTTTTTCTTCCCATTTATATTTACTGGCTATTGTTGTTCTGTTGATCTTTGTTTCTTGTGCTGTTTCTGGTCGTTGTGATTTGTCTTTTTTTCATCGATGTATCAATGCTATCTTCAAGGTCGGCGTGTCCTCTTCTTTCCCCTTTCCTTCACATATATAGTCTGTCTGTGTCATTTCTATAAGGCCTTATGAATCGCCATTAGCTTTCTTGTCCACTGGTCCATTTGTTGAAGATCTTCCCTCTTCCCGAGTATCTTAGAAGGAAGACAGCCCAAATATTTATCCCTTTGACGAGATTCCTGCTATAGAGCTTGATTTCTAGAAGTTTTCTCGTTCGTCTGAGAGACTCTTTAAAAATTTTTCTTTCATCTCCACTTGCTTGATAGTATTCCCAAGTACTTGTAAGTTTCTTTTTCTTTTAGCGCTCTGATTTTTTTCTTGATTTGGAAGTTCTATTCCTTCCATAATTTGCCTTTTCCTACTTTTCATTATTAGAATGTCAAATTCCATCCTTATATCCTGACTGTATATTCTTTTTGATTGTATTTGAGTCTTCAATTCTTTTTCATTTTTTGAAAACAGTTTGACGTTGTCCATGTGCTGTGGGTTGTTGATTTTTTTTTTATTGTGATTTAGTTTATTAGTAGCTTCTTCGACATTGATGTGATTTTCACCACTACTAAAGTTTATCCTCCTGCAATCAGATCCACTTTCCAGTTTTTCATGGCTTCCATGATGAACTCAATGACTTTGTTAGATATGTTGTACTTTCTTCGTCTATGATCAAACTTTGCCGGACAATCCACGTCATAGCTGCCTTTTTCCGTCTCATATTGCTCTCCTTGAAAATGTGTTGATTAATGTACAATAGATCACCGGTTTCTCTTGTTCCCCTGTAGCATCTTTTCTTTTCTTCGAGAAACAGTCCGCAGCTTATTAACGAGTTACAACTCCCCTCCTTAATCTGTGCTGTTAGGATTTTCCACATCATAATTAAAGAGAATACGTTACGTTTTTTAAAATAAATTTTCGAACTTTTATTACATTTAATAGATTTGAAAAAAAACTACCATCGGAAATAGAATGCTTAAAACTTTCTCATTTTTCGTTTCATTTAATAATTCAAATGCCTCGGTGAAGGTCTAACGTTTTCATATTTAAAAACCGAAAAGTTCAATGTTGGCGAATTATTAAAACTATTACGAAAATACTCCTCTGAAGACCTTATTCGTGCATTTACACACACACACACACACACACATATATATATATATATGGGGTACGTTAATTAGAAAAGTAGGACTATTATGGAGATTAAGAACATTTTCGAGATAAGTGAGGCTGAAATTGCTTGTAAGATGAAAGGAGGTAGCAGAGCAAAATGTTCTTTAATAAAGTTAATGTCGGAACAAATTAAAAAAAAAAAACAACTGGTCGAACTTCTAAGGTAACTCTGTTGAAATAAAAAAATCCTCAATTAAATCGGGATAATTAACTCTGGGAGGTTCTCATGAATAAAAAAAATTGAATATTCTTGGCCAACCGAAACATATCCATTGAAATATCAAACTCAGCAATGACAGAATAAAGGTTCACTTATTCTAGTATAGAAAATAAATTAATTCGTGGAGAAGTGGTTTCGTGCTGGACAGTGACATCATAGTAAGCGAGATCGAACTCCAGTCGAACACTTACTTTCAGTTTCGGACTAATTATCTTGGGAAAGGTTTGACCCCCAATTTATTTCCCCTGCTATGGTTTAAATCGTACCACTATTGTTCTTTGACAACGATGGATTTGGCATTAAATAACCCTTGAAGGTTTATATGCGATTAAACAAAGAAACCAAACCAAAAATGACTGACATCAAAAGTAGGTTAACAGTTATGTGCTACAAACTCAACTTGTCGTGAACTAGAAAACTGGAGTTTATATTTCAGGAAGAGTAAAGAATGTCTGTATGATTTTCATATTTATTTCCGTTATATCGAGAATTTGACGTTCAGCGTGAATACTGACACTACGAAATAACCATTTAGTTGTAAGTTACACTGGGAAATTTGCTTCATTCATAAAATTGGCTATGTTTAAGAGTATTCTTCTAATAAAAATTTCGCTACGATATGCAGTTTTTAATGGGTTACGGTTGAATATATACAAATATAATATGAATTCTAGTAAAGTATTGATAGATTTTGATTGGGAATATTGAGTTCCACGATGTATAAAATTGCTCACAAATATTTTAAAACTCTGTACAGTAAATCTGGTCATTAAATTACAAAAAATCCTATTTATAAAATGGAAATTTCTTTCTCTTTTTCATCTGAATTTCCATTGGAAACATTGAGTTTCACAATCTATAAAACTGCCCATGGAGAGATTTTTCGTATTGAGAAATTCTTGAATTAAACTCTCCACAATTGATCGGATCATGAAACGTAAACATTCTATTTACAAAATAGTAATGTGTGATTGCCCTACGAAGGCTACAGAACCTAATTTACCTGACCAGACTAATCAAACTTATGACTAGCATGAGATTGCCAACAGACTCAAATCAATATATTACTTAATGATAATCAACATTTTACGGAGCATACAATAGACTCAAAATATTAAATCGAAATTTCCATTGGAATAATTGAGTTCCAGGTCTTTAGGACTTAACGCATAAAGACTTAGATTAGTAAAGAAAGAAAAATGAATGAATTAAACATTGCACAATCTACCTGACTATTAAATCAGAAAATTCTATTTTTAAGAAATATGTTTTTGCTTAAAATTGTTTACTGTTTATGTGCCCCACATCATTTGGATATTTAGATGAAATAAATCAAACAGTTCGTAATAGTGACTAGTTTTTTTCCTTTCTTTTTCTTTTTTTTCCGTGCAAATGCGCGAAATTGATAGAATATCTGCAGGAACACTTTGCTGAAGATGAAGAGTGGTTTTCATATTTAAGCTGTCCTGGTGAAATTATTCGAGGCAAGAAATTATTTAACTGAACCAGTCAGCTCCTCATTGTTGGAGAAAAGATCACAGTCAGAAGAAACAGAAGGAAACATTCCACACAAAAATATTGCCATCGAAATATCTATGTTCATATTATAGTTCATATATAGATTGATAGCAACAGATGTCTATTCGCGTAGTGGTTATTTGACGCAGAAAATTAACTTGGTGAACAGAAATCAAATTCTGGACGGCGTTGTTTGTGTATCATTTCGGACGGGAAATATTTGAAACCATTGTGTGTAAATTATTTGTATGAGATAGAAATACTTGAAATCAAATGGTCACAAACAAATCATTTTTTTTAGAATTAGTTCTTGATGCTATGATCATAAATAATTATCATCACTAAGTTTTTTGCAAAAAAATAACTGATTTTGGTATTAAATAAACAAACAAGGATCATGATGCCGACTTCTTAAATCGGTCTTCTTGTTTCCTGGTTTACTCATACCTGTACAGCTCTCACAAGATTGAACGCCGTTACATTATGTGCACAGGGTTTAAGTACTGTTGATTCAATTCTTATTTTGGAACCTGCGCACATATTAATCTGTATATATGGGATCATATACTACTATATTAACTATACGCTTAATCTTGAGTAAATTAGAATACATATTGCAATTTTCTTTCTTTTAGATGCTTTCAATTTAACCCAGGGGATCGAAATTTATTCAAATTGTACAGCTTAAGCAAAACAAATATTGGGTAAAATTTCAGCAGCGTAATCATTTTAATAATTTTATTATAAAAAATGAAATAAAAAAGCTACAAAATTTTACACAGGTTGATAAGAATCTAAGAGAAACCAGCAGGAACAATATTGTCTCTAAAGACGTATTCGTCATTCCTATTATATTTCTAATCTCATGCCCTTATCCAGAAGCAATCATATCTTGATGGTGCCTCTCTGTTTCTTACAAACATCAAACTTGTAAGAAAACCTTTATCGCGTTTGTTCCTTGTTTTTCACTTGGACATCAATGTTGTGAAGAGGGGAGACCTGCTGCATGGGCAACTTGTCTTCTATGCAACGTTACCCAGCTTTTTGACAAGATCCGGGTATAGATCCATTGTCTCGCAAAACCAACGGGTGCCATAACTTTAGCCAATGTCTGAACCAAATCAAATAACAAAAATCCCAATCATTTCATTATTAAGAAGAAGAAAAAAAGATAAGAAAAAAGATTTTGGTAAAAATAGAACGACAAAACGCACAATAAATGACAGAAATTGAAATAAGAAACAAAACAATCTTGCTTTGAAAACCACAGTAGCCACAAAATAAAAAGATTTGCTGGAAGACAGCACTTGCTCTTTCCTCTTATATCACGTGATCATACATTCTATCAATCAGCGACTCATTTTTCTTCGCCTTCGTCTTGAAAACTGGATTCGTCAGCGTAAAAAAAAATAAAAAGCAAAAAAAAAAAATAAAAAGTTCTAGCATTCTGAACACGAGGCTGGCCTTTCCGTTTATTTATTTATTGTCGTTTTGCTTTTATTCAACTTAATCTGTAATAAATGCTTGGACCACCCGCAAACAAGGCGATGTAATGGATTTACATTTATAAAAAGGATGAGAGAGACAGATAGACAGACAGACAGTCAGTTCTTTACTAGTATATTTTTCTCTTGAATTTTAATCTATTCCCAGGAACTTCAATGTACATTTTTTTAGTGTTGTCTTTATAAAAAAAAAGTTTTATTAATGTTACTTCTTGGTTTACTTTCTTTATCTTAATATCTTATATTTCTTTCTATCCATTTTACGTTTTGTTATGAAATCATGTTATATTTTTACTTGTATATCTTCTTCTTCTTCTTCTTCTTCTTCTTCTTCTTCTTCTTCTTCTTCTTCTTCTTCTAGAGATAGATAGATAGAACATTCCTTTCAACCATCTTTCGTTATCATTTATTTCCATCATGTTTATTCTTTTGGTTAAGAATTCACGTTTTTTTAAAACTTTTTTAAATCTATCTATCTATCTATCTATCTATCTATCTATCTATCTATCTATCTATCTTGCCTATTCGGCTGAGGCTGTAGAATACACCAACCGCATCTCTGCAGAAGGGTAAGACCCCCCACCAACGAGTGTCTCGGATATGCCACAAAACAATCTGATTGTGAAGTTTCAGTAATGCTGGAGTTTTTTGGAATGCGGAGTACCCCTTTATTGCCATCGCATCCAGGTCCACTCTGGCCCGGAGTGGCAGCACCTGATAGGGTCCTATGATTCAGATAGAACTAAACTGTGTACTGATGCTCAATTGAATTGCTTGAAATAGAACAGAAACAAATTTATATACTAAAACAATAAAACTTACATTGATACATAAAAGAAATTACTAACTCTACTAACAAAATAATAGTGTGTGTATATGTGTGAGTGTGAGTGTGTGTGTGTGTGTGTGTGTCTAACACAACTAGGCTACAAAAGAATTACATGTTAAAATGTCCTTTTTTATGATTAGAAACGGGCAGTTTCTCAGAGACTGGAAAGCGTCTCATAGTCATTGTATATGAATGTCTGCGAGGCCCATTCATGGTGTTGCTTTTCTCTCCTGTTGATTCACGCTGAAGGGAGTGTGTTGCTGCTGCGAAGAAATGTGGTCAAAGAGAACAAGGGTGTTTGAAGACGACGTATTTATAGAAAATACGCGCCTTGTAGGTGGCTCAAAAACGCAGGACTTGAATTTACGCGCGGACGTAGTTTTAAACATGTCACGTGGTTCTCCTGGCTAATGGTTTCCCGAGACTGAATATGTGAGCGTCCGCCATCTTTGTGGGAACAAGTGGCATACCGCCCAAAATAATTTATAGGAGTGTAAAGTCCTATAATAGTAACGCTTCATTTTCACAGTAACCACACTAGATACAAGGCGTACATTTAGATTACACTAGATACATAATGTGCATTCAAATTACTCTAGATACAATGAGTGCATTTAAACAACACTACAAACAAGGAATGTATTTAATTACTCTAAATATAAAACAACACTAAATACAGGGAGTGCATTTAAACTACACAAGATACAAGGAGTGCATTTAAACTACACAAGATACAAGGAGTGCATTTAAACTACACTAGATACAAGGAGTGTTTTGAACCTGTTGGATTGAATAAGTTTTCATCAACGAAACACTATTTTTTACAGTTATCATCATTGACTATACATATCTGAGGTGTCTGAGTTCAAATCCTGGATGAGTCTGTTTGTATTTCACATTGTGAGAAAGGTTTGAATCCATATTTTCCCTACCTCCTGCAATGGATGAATTATTGTGCCGGCTGGGATCTTTAGCCGTGGCACGGGAACTGGTCGAAGTGAAAAATCTTAATTCAAAACCTGCAGTACTCAAAGGAAAAATTGACCTTATGTCGCAGAGGGGTTGTGTAAATATATGAGATGCTCCAAAAGTAATGCCTCCGATTTATTTCCACAGAAACTACAACAGGTAAAAGAAACAAAATAACACAGTTGGATAAAGCAAGTTTTCAGTTACAAAACTATTTTTTACACAATCATTGGTGACGCATTTTTGCCTGTGATAAACAAGAACCTGGATACAGCATTCTTAAGATAGTCGATCCGAAAATAACGCTTAATATTTTGTGTCATTTAACGTTAGAGACGAATGTTGGTAGTATGGTATTAGAAGTTGAACCTTCCAACCAATAACACATAATCCTTTTTGCCTTGTTATAGATAGTAGCTAAGATAGATAGTAAAGAAAAAGGGTGTTTAAAATTAAAGTAGAGATATGTCTTTAAATTTCTCCATGCTGAAAAAGTTGCACCCATTGATATTAATCGACGCTTGGAAAACATTTACGGTGACCAAACGGTGGATGTAAATACAATTAGGTGGCTGGTAATGCGTTTCAGTTATGGAGACGATGATATGAATGACAAGTCACGTTCAACACAACTGACAAGCTACAAAATAAAAGAACGCCTTGGTCAGCTCATCTGAAGTCATTGGGCTGGTTAATGAAGGACAACGTGGGCGACATTTTTCTAACAATAACGCCGTTATTGATGCTATAGAAAAGTGGGTGGATGTGGTGCAGATTTTAAAAACTGTGGAATGCAGGCTCTTGTTCATCGCTGATGAAAATATACCATCAATGTGTGTGACTTTGTGAAAAATGGTGCTTTGTAGAGTGTTTGTATTCACTGCTCGCTGTTGTATTATTTGATTGATTTATTTTAACAGCATTTCAACTCATCTAGGGCTTTTTATGCCTTGAAATTAAGGAAGCGCGTTCATTTTAAATTCCTATTTACATTTTTTGTCGTTGTTATTTCTTAAGAGTTTTTTTTTTTTTGCTCATTTTTTCATCGAATACAAATAATCTATTTGACCCGTTGATAGGACCCTAATAGGTACTACCTCTCCAAGTCAAACTGAACCAGGGAGTAAGAGAAATGAAGAGGTACTCCATACTGTCCATATCTCTAAATATCGGATATTTGTGGGTTGAGGTCTTTTACCTCGCTTCAGTTCGCGTATTGTAAAACCTCTGACAGGGTGAGTTATCTGAAAAACTCTCCGACAGGGTGACTTATCTGCTATAGTTTCTCTGGAAATTAATGGAAGGCATTACTTTTGGAGCACCCATGGGAGCAAATAAAAAAGCAATTTTTAAAAAATTAAGAAATAATTAACAAACTTAAAAAAAACAAAAATACAAACAAAAAACAATGAATATATTTAAAAATATAGTCAATAAAATAAAAACAATAATAAAAAGAAACCCCCAAACCAAAAGCCAAAAACAAAAAAATCAACTAGAATTGCTGTTGGGGAAACTGATTAAAACCAAAAACCAAAACAAAAACAAAAACAAAAAAAAACAATAAAAAAGGTGCCACTCGAAAGCGAAAGATTCCAGTTCAACGTGGCTATTACGGAATGACTGTCCGATGATGTCAGACATTGGTTCTCGTTACGTCAACATCGTCTGCTAAAATACCATTTCGTAGGACTATGTGATGCATGTCATGGCAACCCCCCCACCCCACCGAATCAAAACAACCATGAATAAAAATAAAAATGAATAAATAACTTAGAAAATTGTCCAATAAAAGAAACCGGTTGTTCTTAGTAGCCGATAATAAAAGACTGTGTAAGTAAAATCCTATTTATTTAAATGAGTTAGTAAAATCCTATTCATTACATGTGTAAGTAAAATCCTATTTATTTATATGTATACATAAAATCCTCTTTATTTAAATGTGTAAGTGAAATCATATTTATTTAAATGAATTACCTGTCCACATTTTCACGAGCTACACCTGACAAAAAGCCCAAAAGCAGTAAAGTAGGAATTTTCAAACACTTTTTACTCATGTCCGCTACCAGGCCACCAAATTTAATTTCCATTCACCCCCAAATAAATTAATTGATTATCAAATTACAAAATATAATTTATTTACCAGTGCTTAAATGATAAAAACGAATTAGTACCAATGCACCTTTCACGAATTATTTTTTAATGGAAAGGATGGGTATGGTGGGCATTGAGTAGATCCCGACTATAATATTTCATATTTGTGAGTTTTACCCTTAAATCAATAAATTCTATATTCGAAGTGCTTCTCTGTTTGCTAAGTAAATAATGCAGATTGCTAAACCCAGATTCTACCACATACAAACTTGAAAAAACTAATAAAATGAGCTCAACTGTGCCACAAAGCTTGAAATATTTTGCTACAGTTTTTTGTTCATCCAGTAATATCCAATTCTTTTAAAAATGTACAGAGATTTTGCTTCAAGATCAAAATTCATTTCAATCAATTCTTCCTTAAGAAAGATGTCTAAACTTGCCCTTTCCACTTCAGCATCAAATAGAAAAATAATCCATTGAGCAATTTCTATGTTTAGAAGATCCTTCAAAGAAATCTTTAAAGTCTTCTTACAAATTTTTAATGTGGTTTATAGGAATAAAGAAGTCGTTATCCAAAACGCTTTCTCCCGATTGTTCTATTGGGGACAAAGTTGCAAAATCCTGAATTGTGTATCGGCCCAAAGTAGATTAGGTAAACCAAGTTTAGTCTGGATATATGAAGTAGTAAGTTCCTTTGCTTTTATTCATCGCCAGAAGTCTATATCGACCATTTTGAGAAGCCCCGTTGTAGACAATCCCCCCTATCGCGCTGTAGTCATCCGTCGTTTACACTAAAATACATATGAGTTGCAAAGTGATTCTTTTTGTTGACTTTAGATAATTTCTTTTAGACCAGCTTGGAGTTGATGAAATCGTAGTTTCAATAGTTTCAATATTGAGGTACGTACTATTTTCTAGAAGAAGCTATCTTAATTATCATTGCAAACGTATAAAAACAAAGGATGGAAAGAGAAAAGCAGAGCAACTAAATTGTCCCTTCATACGGTAACAACTAAAAGCGAAAACAGCTCAGAATTTCTTACTCGACTTCACTTAACTTCTCTTTCAGAGCCCAACTATGATGAGGACTCAAATTTTCCCATTTGATTTCGGAAATTCTTTGACCGTAACTGGAATACCCTTGCATTTGGCATCCTAGTTGATCAGTCTTGTTGACGATACCTTAGCCCAGCTCTGGATCTCCTGTTTCTCCAATCTTCTTGCAGGGTCCTTGGTATCTTTCCCGTCGTAAATCGATTATTGATACATACTTTGCCTTCATGATTTTGGTTTTCAAGAATGATCTTAATATTTCTCTATTTCATTCAGCCTCATTTTATTTAATTTCTAAAATTTAGACTTCATAACCATAAAATATGACTAAATAAATGGCTCTTTATGTTGATTGTGGTAAATATTTGTCTTTGCAAAACGGTTGTATTCCTACTACTCAAAGTCAAGCAATTAGAAGTAAAGTGACTTTTGTTCAAATACTTATAAGTTGGCGACCTTAGTCGAGAGTGACTCGAAGCCTCCCTTTTCAATCGCTGTAACACCAAGGTGTTGGGAAGGGAGCTACTCCTTTCTTTGGATTGCTACACTTTACCCTTGATCATTACCTTATAATGCTGAGTGTTAAGCAAGGTAACATCAAGTACCATTTTTGAGTCTTTGGTATGGCTCAATCTGGGATTGAACCCTGGTCTCCCGATCCATTGGCGAACGCTCTACTCATTAGGCCAATTCAATCAACCTATCTTCAATTTGAATATTGCATTTGCCCATTTCGTTACCATCTCTACTAACCCTCTTATCCATGGATCCGTTAAACTTAATCTCATGAATTGATAATTTCACGAATATAATCAAGAATCGACCCAGAAAGTACATCGACTTATATACAAATATTACATAAAAGATACTAATAGGAAATTTATATAAATTCTAAAAATGTTTTTTCACTGTCAACAATTCATTTTCCTTATATATTTACTTTTTATATGCGAAAAGATCGGGAAAGTACTAAGACCTTACAAAGAGAAAATTATCAAAAGTTAAAAAAAAAAATCAGTGTAATTCGAGTGTTATGTGAAGACAATGGTAATTCAAGTTCAAAGGATTATTTTTTAATTGCTAATCTATACCAAAAAATAACAGATTGTGGTGTGGTAAGATACTGTCAATAGGTCCATTCAATATATATATATATATATATATATATATATATATATATATATGATAGAAATATGTGGAAAGTTGGATATGAAATAAAAGAACGAAATATCGTGCCTCTAAATCTGTTTTAAGTGTTTGATTTATCCAACTTTCCACATGTTTCTATCATATTGTCAGATTCACCACAAGCAATCATTTCAACACACACACACACACACACACACACACACACACACACATATATATATATATATATATCATCAAATCAGAAAATTGTACAAAGCCATCTCAATAAAATTGTTCGCTCGCCTGTGTCGATGTATATATAGAAAATCATTTGATTTCCATGTTTAAAAAAGTGTTGATTTTTGTGCAAAAATTGGCTGAAGGAACTGTAATTTTGTATCAGTATCTTTACTTCAATTGACCAATTGGCGCTTACGTGCATATTTTAAAGTTTATTTGAGATTCACAGACGACAATATTTGACATACCACAAAAACTTTGAAGGATCAAAACTCAAAATAATTTAAGAAATCTTTTCCTTCCTAGAATGTTCAAAATACATTTTTTAACCAATTAGAATAATTCATAGATCAAACTTTTTTAATCAAATTTCGTGTTTACCCCAATCAATAAACAATGAAATGCATAAAAATTCAGTTGATTTATGGATCCATTCTGTAAACCTACACTAAATTTTCAACTTTATTTATTTTGAGTGAAAGTGTAACATTCTTTTCCGTCCAGCTTGCATTTAATTTCCACATCCCTTACTTCTAAATTGAATAAAAAATATTATTTACATTGACGTGCTGGTACTCCCATTTCAATCTTTTCATTGCTGAGGAAAATTCTAACTACATCTGTTCACATAATAGTGCATAGATTTACTTTCTCTCATACGTAGTAACATACACAGAAAAAAACTTTTACACGCGCAAAATATATCAACTAGAGTTAGGCTAAACAAAACCTTTACATTAAATGCATGAATTTTTCTTGTAAAAATATTTAGAGAATATTTATTCTCTAACTAATATTATCTTTTCTTACAAAAAAGACTCAGTAACTTCTGTTTTTTCAAGAAACTTTTCACGCAATTTAAAGATCTAAAGCTTATTAATCTGAAGATTGGTGTTTTATTCAATTATTTACACACTTTTCCTATATATATATATATATATGTGTGTGTGTGTGTGCGTGTGCGTGTGCACTTATATATATATATATACAAACATTTTCACACACACACACACACACCCACACACATACACACACATATATATATATGTATATACAAACACACACACATATATATATATATATGTATTAGTGGCGATTCTAGGTCATCAGTGTTTTTTCTAAATACAATCCATCATATCTCTGTGACTTTGCAGGTTTACATAGCTAACCATTCTTTTAGAATCAAAACGATATTTTTCTTTATCTGATGTACTTTCTAAAAGAGGTATCTTCCACCCAGAATAAGCCCCTGTCTCAATCGCCATAAGAATCTTGAATGTTAACCGCTCAATGTTCAGCGAAACAGATAGCAAACCTTACATACACAAATACCCATCCACGCAAGCACATGCAAAACTTAGGTGGGGCAGCAGACCGTTTTATGAATTCTTGACACTCAAGGCCACACTTGGAAAGCAACATCGGACTTACGTTTAGAAGGTTGTTTCAAAGTAGCCGTAACTGCTGTATTGAATTGAATATTTAGGTATTGCTATATAGCATGATTCAAATCTCTACCGATTTACGATTTCATTCAAAAAACATACACGTAGCTGGAGAAGGGTAGCATTCGACCGGATGTTAGCCCGACGGCTGCTGGCGATACAATGAATAAAATGTGTCTTGGCGCAAGAGGCTCCGCGCAGGGCTTCCGGGTGAGAATGCAAGAAATTAATTCACATTAACAAAATACCCTTTTTTCAGCCAATCATAAATCTTCCCCCTAAAAATATTCCCAGAACTGATTTGATCCAAAGGGTAGCTATTTAAGCAGCGAAAATCTTCAAAGGCAGCAGACTGACTATAAGGGTGATTTGGAAGACACGCTACAGCCATAAGAACTCATCTGAACTCTGAAGGATTTTTGACACACCACCTGCTGTGAACAACTGCTGACTTAGATACAACGCCACCCCGTCCACGACTGCTACTACCACCAAGATCATCTGATATCCTTACCACCCTTATATCACCATACCCACCAAGCGAGTTTCTTAATTTATAACATACATGACCGTCAATGAACCACGTTCACTCTTTCACTTGATATTGTATGCTACAAATTTGTACAGTTGATTCTTCGCTTTATCGCCTTGTTTTTCCCTTTTGTTAATATAATTATTTAAAAACCTTCAACCTGTGTTTGTCTTTTCCTTGCTATCATACGCTAAATATAACAGTATTCTTTTATTTAGACTTTTTATGCAGCAACAGATCTGTTTATTTTATTTCCAAGCTGTATCTTATGAGTATTCGAGTTTGATGTTAAAGCAATGGATTTAACTTCAAACTAAATCAGTGTGGTCAGTGTTTATATATATATATATATATATATATAGAGAGAGAGAGAGAGAGAGTTAGATCATTTTGGCAAGTACGTATCGACAGAATAGATATGTCATTGAGCATTAGAATCGTGTACACACGTGCATATGCTTTTAATTGGGAAAAGTAAAAAAATTACTTTTTGATTTTACTGATTAAGTAAAATAATTCAATGATTAAAAATTAATCGGTTTGTGGAATTCTTCACAGTTCTTCATAAGTATGTACAAAAAGCACGAGCAACTTCTCAGTTCTTCTTAAGCACCAGAATGTTTAAATATCATACGGATTCCATAAGTGAAATGTGAAGTTAATGCTTCTTCGAAAATTATTATTTTGTGATATGGTATTAGTCTTAAAAATAAATTCTCAATTTTTTTGCGAATCAAAAAGAATCATGAACACGTTTCAAACCAAAGGGTATTTTTAGAAAAAAAAATATTTTAGATATAACCCCTAAAAGTAATTGTAATACGAAAAAAATACATTTTCATTTCTTAGCTTTTTTAATTTTTTGTAAGAACACATTTTTATTTCTTAGTTTCTATTCATTGTATCAAATATAACAAAATATTACATTTTAGAGGCTAAAAAGAAGACAATAACAAAAATTAAACGAAAGCAAAATTTATCAATAACTCAAAAACTAATTTTTAAACAAATACTATTCATATCTCTTTAAAAATACTAATTTTTAATTTTAAATCTGTGAAACTAAAAAATAAATAAATGAATTGATAAAAATAATAAGCTATTTATAAAATAAACATACTTTCATTTTCGTTTTTAATTCTAAGCTTTTTTACTGTCACATTTTTAGGGTAAAAAAGAAAATAAATCAAACGAGTAAATTTTTAATACCTATAACTCAACAAGCTATTAAGAAAGGAATTTAAATCTTATCATATTTACTGTGTCACCCAGCCGTTCACTTAACCAACGACATCTGTCCACGTTGTGAATTTTTAGACAACTGAATCCACTGTTTCCGCCGAAAGCCGAAATAACCGGATGGACCGATAATTCAATAATAAAAAGAAATAAAAAAGAACTGAAGTCCAGAGGACGACAAATACGAAGTTGAATAATAAAGTAATAATCTCCTTAGCCAGAAAAAAAACATTAACAGTTTAAAAAAGTGAATGTTGTTATTTCGATGTTCCATTCATCATAATAACGAAGCAGAATGTCTCGGAATCTAGCCCCTATCTTGCGGTGGTCAGTCTACGTCCACGGACAGCCTTCCTCACTTAGACCCAGAAAATATTCTCAATGCGTTACGTTAATTCTTATCATCAGCATGTTGGAACAATAGAGATGTGAGAGAATATGGTTATCTCCGAATCTGGTGCATGGCTATTTTTAAAGGAGCTCCTTCCTGCTTTGATCTCAACTCCGCAACTCCGTAATTGTCGCTTATCGGCAAAAAACTGAGTTTATATAATTGTTTCTCTTATTTACAGTTAGTATATCTCATCAACGGCCTTTTCTTTAATTAATCTTCAACAATTGTTTCCATTCACTGTTGTGCTCTGCTATCCCAACAGTGAATCCTTGTGCCTGCCACTCAAGTGGGGAGGTTGCTTGTCTCCATACAAATTCTGCTACGGCTACTACAATAGGGTTTTGCATCATGAGGTCTCTCTGTGCCCTTTTCTCTGCTGGGGGCTGTCTTCTCTCATCACTTGACGTCGTGTCCAGTAGATAACTCACTTCCAAAATTAAATTAAAAATTTCCATTTCTCAAAGTTTGATTTTTTCCCCATAAAACAACACAGGTGCACCTGGCTGACCCCTTTGTAACCCTATTTTCAGCTCATCATTGTTTTGGCCAGCTGTCTCCCCGCTAACTATAGATAGTTTTCCTTTTGTTCTCTCTTTCTCTGGTTAAAAGAAAAACAATTTCATATGATTTTGTATTTTCTCTGCTAGCCAAAAGTTAAACAATATTTTTCGTTTCTTTCTCATTTGAAAAATATATTGTATTACTCTTCAAAAAATAAATAAATGAAAAAATAGAATAGAATAAAACAAACCAAAAAAAATACAATGTACAGATTTCATTCTTCTAAAATCGACGCAGCTCATTGTTCTTTGCTTTATAAAATTAACTTCCCTTGCTTATAAGAAT